>JBCNJP010000027.1:74827774-74969728 GCA_039602395.1 Deinandra increscens subsp. villosa
CTTACCGTGAAAGAACCAGTGTTATGTTAGTCTTGCCCATTTCTCATTTATCTCACCCAACGTACGAGTTGTCGAGTTAAGATCATCAAACCTCGTCTCCTTGTCATATGTTATATCATTTAACCGATCGTCATCAAACATTTCTCTTACTTGGTTCCAGTAAGCATCGCCTTCTTGTCCGTTGGGATCATCAACTCCCATTTCCTGAGTAACTTTGCACATAGTACCGACCAACTCTTCCTCATTCTCTACGCTCCACCAAGATGATATTACGTGACCCTAAAATTATTCAAAATACACTTATATTAAATTATTAATACAAAGTTACAAACAACAAAACGTGAACAACACTTAATTATTAATACGAAAAACAAAACATCAACCACAAATTATTATTAATATGAACAACAAAACGTCAACAACACTTTAAACTTAAAACGTTCAACGCCTTGCACACATGCGGTTATGCAAAAGCATTTTGCTTGTGGAAATGCTCTAAACACATAACAGTAGAAACACAAGTATATAGCCTTTTCTAAAACGGTCATAAAATTTTACAACATACATAACATACATAACCGGTAAGGCAAAAATTGGTTTCGAACCGATAGGAACCGGCGGTTAGGGACCAGTTAGGTAGTTTCCTGTTGGGAATTATTTCCAATCCAGGCCGGTTTCCTGGTTTTTATTGTGCACCTCTAACTACCACTGAGTGTGTCTTGTTAAATGAGAATACATTCTTATAGAAACTAAAACTTATAAACCTTGAAGTGGTTTATAATTCTACCAATGTGGGACAAACACAAATTCAAAATGTTTACATTTCAACTACAAGTTAAAGTTAGAGCATCAATACCTCATTTATTTTAGCTCTGATTTAGACACTGTTTAGTTCGTTGTGATCCTCTTACATAGAACACAAACGAACTAGATTTTTTTTTGGAACAGCGGCATCACATTAAAAGGACCTCAAACCTCTAGCAAGAAGCTAGAGGGGAGGCAAAGGGGAACAAGAGGACTTACATATCAAATCTACACCAATTATCCCATCCCCAATTACAATTCTTTCCCCTATTTGAAATCCACAAGAAACTAAGGCTTTTAATTTCTTTAAGCATAAAACCTAGACACGGTCTCTTGTGGTTAAAGATCACCTCATTTCTTGCGTGCCAAATAACCCAACAAGCGGTGAGCATGATCGCGTAGGTTCGACTAGCTTTAACGTCTTCGTCGATGTTCGCCTTGTGGAAGGAGATGAGATCTTTGATGTCAAAAGCATATATAGGAGGGATACGACACCATTGGGACACCCAACACCACACCATCGCAGCCCAATAGCACTCCGTAAAGAGATGG
This sequence comes from Deinandra increscens subsp. villosa, assembly GCA_039602395.1. Taxonomy (NCBI): domain Eukaryota; kingdom Viridiplantae; phylum Streptophyta; class Magnoliopsida; order Asterales; family Asteraceae; genus Deinandra; species Deinandra increscens. The sequence goes on from JBCNJP010000027.1 coordinate 74,829,131, forward strand.
AGGGCGGATTCGTCAGTTTCGTTGCACATTAGACAAGCTAAGGAAGGGACCGGGACGTTCCTTTTACTAAGAGCATCAAGAGTGGGCAGCCTCCCGCGAAGAGCACGCCAAAGCAAGAGGTTGACCTTGGCCGGAACGAGAGGGCACCACTCGAGATCCACCTCATCCGTGGAGTTAATTTGGCAACTAACCAATTTTTTTAGGGACATGATGGAAAATCCATTAGAAGGGTTTGGCGTCCAAGTGAGGGTATTGCCTTCACCGGAGAAAAGCACGGCAAAGTCGAGGTTATTCCCAGAAAAGAAGTTTGCCACTTTACAAATGTTGAGCCATGCACTTTTCAACGATTTCTTGCAAGAAACAATATATCCAGCTCTTCCTCCATGGTGCAAACCGCAAATAACCTTCTTCCAAAGAGAGTCTTGTTCTTTCTTAAAACGCCACATCCATTTAGCTAGAGAACAATTGTTCAAGACCTCCAACGAGACAAGGCCCAACCCCCTGTCAAACTTAGGCTTAAGAATATCTTTCCTTGCTACCCAATGAATTTTGTGATTTGTGCCGTCACCACCCCAAAGAAAATTAAAACGATTTTTTTCAAGATCGTTAAGGATTTTAGCCGGAGCTTTATACAAGGAGAAGTAATATGAGGGAAGGCTTTCCATGACCGACTTTACCAACACAAGACGACCCCCAAGAGAGAAGTGTTTCGCCTTCCAAAGAGAGAGTCGAGAGTTAAAAGTGTCCACCACCGGTTGCCAAGCTTTGACCATATCCATATTTTCATCAACCGAAAGTCCAAGGTATTTGAACGGGAGGGATTCACCTTGGCAATTGAGCCAGTCCGCCTTGACAAGAACATCCTCCATCTCCACGTTAATCCCAAAAATAGAACATTTATGAATATTAATCGAGAGCCCCGAGACAAGAAAAAAACATCTAAGAATACGGGCGAGGTTTTTAATATTTAAGTCGGACCATTCTCCCACCACGATAACGTCGTCGGCAAAGAATAAATGGGACACAATGGGTCCGTTGTTAGGGACCCGAATGCCGTGGAAAATTCCCAAAGAGGAAGCTTTTGAGAACATGAAGTTGAATGCCTCCATAGCAATGATGAAAAGGAAAGGGGAGAGAGGGTCACCTTGCCTCACTCCCCTAAAACATTGGAACTCCCAAGTAGGAGACCCGTTAATAGAGTCATGAAAGTCCCAATAAAGCGAGTCGATTTGAGAATGCCCTTGATCCAGTTTCTCCATTTACAAGGAAAGTCCATTTGCCCCATGATAGAATCAATAAAGTCCCAATAAAGCGAGTCAAAGGCTTCATTAAAATCGATTTTGAAAAAGAGGGCTTGCTTCCTATATTTTTTAGCCCATGAAACAAGCTCATTAATCATGAGGGGCCCGTCCAAGATGTTACGGTTGGTAAGGAAGGCCATTTGAGACTCTGAAATAACCGATCCAATTACCTTTTTTAGTCTGTTCGCCAACACTTTAGATATGACTTTGGACACACACCCCACCAAGCTAATCGATCTAAAGTCGTTCCACTATTGCGGGTCAGAGATTTTAGGAATTAAATGAAAGAAGAAAGACCCACAACCTTTCCCAATAGTTCCGTTGTCGTGAAACGAACTAGATAATAATCATATCAGTAGCAAATACAAATAATAATTAGTTTTGCCTAAAATAAATGAAAAAAATGAAGTTCCAATAGTTAGGTAACCAATTATGTGGATTCTTGTTTTGTTATATGTTATTTTGTAAAGGCTTTTGGCAAGATTGTTACATAAATTCAAAATCTGAAAACACTTGAGATAACATGTTTTTGCTCTCCAGTTCTGATTTATATATTCATTATTAATCATAAATCAATTAAAATATTTTTGATGGATATATCTAGTTCTTGAAAGTGTGCCGAAGCTAGCTAGCCTTTGATGTATAATATCATTGCTACTCTTGGATGCAACAAGCTAGGTACCTACCTCTTGGGATCAACTTCCCCCACTCCCATGATCTAAATGAGACCTAAAACAAAAATATTAAAGATGTGGTACATTAATAACCTAAAAATCAAAAATTTATTTATATAATCACGATATATATAATGTTACTCCACAAAGATAACCCACATTACATCATGTACATACAACCTACTCAAACCCATGACCTCAAAGACGCTTCCCTGAAACCCTGTCAAGCTCAAAATCTAAGAGGTCTGAAACGATTGCAAGGAAGTCGGCTTCGGTTGTTCCGGGGAGCCGGATATCGCAAGCCTTTCGAAGAATTTTCTCGATAGTAGATTCCGTGTTGAGTGTCTCTCGACATAGGATGCGCCCTATGGCGTAAGGACACAATCCTCTCTTTGCACCTTTCTTTAGAAGCATAGTCGAGATGCGTAGAGTGCGTGCACATTCACGCGTGAGGTCCCATCCATTTGAGCTCAGAAGCGCTATGTCTCGATCGGCATCCAATGCTTGGATGTAGGCCTCGGTTTTCGGTGAATATGGTTCGCGGGCTTGCGGCCAGTAGAGCCAGTCAAATGTACAATCTTCAAACTGAAAAGAGCACAAAACCAAGTGTTAGCATTTCAAAAGAACAGTTCTTGAACTTCTTGGTAATGAATCATGTTGAATTCTTACATTTTCAGGCAAGCAGTAACCATGGTCAATAGGGATGAGCACAACCCGATCGCCTTCGCGGTTCATCAAGATGTTCCCGGCGTGCCTATCGGCATTAGCGGTTCGTATATCAAACACCGCGATCTTATGCACCTCTTCGACCGGGAAGTCCCTCGGACCCATATCCTCGCAACTTCCACAGTTTTTCATAAACATCTGCAAGGATCCGAGCTTCACATTTCCCGGTCCGCCATCATAGCCTTCGGGATGATTAAGTTCTCCGTTTAGGCACTTTGCCATGACGGTCGGAGGCACGCCCGCGAACCCCATCTCCGTGTCCCCAAAAGCACGCGGCCCGCTCTTCGGGTGGTCTAGTATATACGCTGCAACTTCTCGAAATGCACCTTCGCCTACTTTCGTGCCCCTTTTTAGCCCCTCACCGTTTGACGACACGGGCAGCCCTTGAGGGTTGTTAACCGCCATCGGCTCTTCATCTATCGGCTTGAAAACCGCAACATACCGGTTCCCCGACGGATGCTGCATAAAGTAAGTTCCACCCGTACCCTCTGACGATCTTATCGGGTTCTTCCCTCTTTTCAACCCGTCACACGCCGAATCGAGCATTCTCCGTACAGTCGAAGACAGTCGAGACCTCGGGTTGATGATAATCGGCTGCAACGGAGAATCGATATCCGGGGGCTTCTTCAGATCCGTCTCCTCCTCATCGTTCGCCGGATGAATGTCTACCGATCTTCGAACAACCAAATGAATCACCCCATCATGATCATCACCACATATCTCATCAATCACCCTATCATCATCAAGCTTCTCACCATTACACAAAATGTTATGATCTTCAACATTGATGAATCCATCCCCTTTAGCTTTTTCCACCACCAATTGTTTCAAATACCTCACATTCCTAAACCTATCAACCTCAACCTCAAACTCAAACTCACAATCCCTCCCCGATTCTCGTCTCGACGGTTACCGCAACAAGATCCGAGACCCGAAGAATCATATGAAGAACATCACCGCTAGAAACACCATAGTCCTTAACCAAAGAATTGTTTCTAGATAACTCCCTCCCTCCAAAAACCAACTTCTGTTTCTTCACCACAAACCCTTTACACATTTGAATCCTATGTTTTATGGAAGCTATCGAATCCGACTCCATAATTCTCATCGGAATCACAGAACCGGCCACGGTTACGTAAATCACTATGGATTCATTGCTCCGGAAACAACCGGAGCCGGATCTTTTGAGGATTGGAGTCAAAGCAACGTCAACAACTGACATTGTAAGAATTAATTCCCGCCAAATTTTATATTTTTTGAACTTTAATTCTCTATTTTTTTTTAAAGTAATTATATATTTACACAATCGAAATGGAGGTTAATTAGGTCTCCAATTAGCGATTCATAGGATATATATACAAGAAAAGATGGATGGCGGTAACAACGGATTATTGTAAATTTCTATATTCAGAAACACAAAAGAGCAAAACCCTAATGCCCTTTCGAGAGAAAGACCCCAAAGAACCTCAAAACAAATCGGAAGATCGATTTGAGCTGATAAATCGAGGATTGGGACACAACGGGGAATGATAAATTGGGGTGTTTCTGAAGGAGGAAACCTTTTTTTCCAAATGTATGGATTCTTACCTGATTTAGAAAGAATCAAGAGCCAAATTGAACAAATTCTTCAACTTATATTGGTCGGGAGGATTGATGGACGATGAAGATTTACAGATTTCCTCAAATTAGAAATAAATCCCGATCTTGTAGCCGTTTAATTTGGGCTTCGTTTTTACCTCAAATGCTAGTTAATCATTAACATCAAAATCACCAACACACTTGGAGAGTAAAATATATAATATCATCAATAAAAGTTAGTTTATGGTATATTATATAATCAATTAAATAAATGTTGTACTGATAAGTTATCCCCCTATATATACATATTATAACTTATCGTACAAATTTTAAAGCATAATTTACAACTTCATAATGCACACATTGTACAGCCTTTAAAGCCAAATTTACAACTCCATTAAGCATGCTCAAAGTGGTTCCTTAACCTGTAAAACTCGCGGGTCGGGTCATCCATATCCATATGGATATGGATCATATATAAGTGTTTGTAGCTGAGATTAGGGCACATGTGCGCCTCTTTTGCACAATCACTATCTTTCAATTGCGTGAAAGTTTGGATTTTCCAGCAATTCTCTTCTCTCTGTCTGGTCTTGTCGGCGTTTCTATATCGTCGGAATAGGCATGGTGGCCACTGTGCTCGCCGGTCTATAGGATCGGCTCTGAGTACTATGTGCTCTGTGTGTTCTTACCGGCGTTCTCTTCTCTCTGTCTGGTCTTGTCGGCGTTTCTAAATCGCCGGAAACGGTCACGGCGTTGAAGCGGCGTGGCTGCTCCGCCTGGGCTGTTGAAACGACGGTGGTTACCTATTTCTTTTTCTTGGTTCCGCTAGGGCGTTGAAGCGGCGTGGCTGCTCCGCCTGGGCCGATGAAACAGCGGTGGTTCTTGGTCTCTGTGCTCCTGTGTGTAAAAATTGGTTTCATGGCTCCGTCTATGATAAAATATCCAATTTTCTATATGAATCTTTCTGTGATATTGATGCGATTCGGTGTTTGGTGGTTTTTGTGCTCCGGTTTGGTGGTCGTCAGGTTACTAGAATTTCCTGGCTTTCGTTTGTTTTTTGTGTGTGTTTTTGGTGATGCGTTATTTGACTTTTATGCGATTCATTTTAGGGTTTTCATAGTTTCTTTGATGCGATTTGTTTAGGGTTTTCATGCTTCATCGTTGTTCTTCTCTGATGTCTCCGATTTGCTTTGTCGTTTGCTTTACGAATTTGATTCCGGTTGTTTTTTGTGGTGAACACTCTTGACTAGATGGATCCGGAAAGAATTTCATGTTTATTTGTTGTTGATGGTGCTGATTTGAGTCGACTCAGATCCGGTTATTTCCTATGAAGTGCTGTTGGTTTCTAAATCCAATCTGGTCCCTTCGATGTTGCTAATGGTTTTTTTCTGAACTGAGGCTGCTATGAAATTAATTGTTCTTTGAGGCAATGCTGCAATCGAAATTATTTGTCCCTTTGAGGCTGATGAATTTTTTCTAAGCTTATGTTCCTGATCCACTTAGCTTCTTTTGAAGTGTTGTTGGTTCCTAAATCTGATCTCTTCATTTGGATGTTGCTGATGATTCTGATTTGGTCCCTTGGATGTTGCTAATGGTTTTTTTTTTTTTTTGAATTGAGGCTGCTATGAAATTATTTGTTCTTTGAGGCAATCCTGTAATCGAAATTATGTCCCTTTGAGGCTATGATGATTTTTTCCTGAGACTGTGTTCCTGATCCACTCAGCTTCTTTTGAAGTGTTGTTGGTTCCTAAATCTGATCTGTTCATTTGGATGTTGCTGATGGTTCTGATCTGGTCCCTTGGATGTTGCTAATGGCTTTTCCTTGAATTGAGGCTGCTATGAAATTAATTGTTCTTTGAGGCAATCCTGCAATCGAAATTATTTGTCCCTTTGAGGCTATGATGAATTTTTTCTGAGCCTATGTTTCTGAACCACTTAGTTTCTTTTGAAGTGTTATTGGTTTCTAAATCTGATATGGTGATTACTTAATTGACAAAGATGGTTGTAGAAATTTATGAGTAATCATGTTTTTTAAGTTTCATTTATGTTTTACCCGTTGAATTGAGTTTCATTCTTATTATTTTACTTTACGATTACAGAAAATAGACATGAGTAGCTCATAAACAGTTGGGACTTCATCATTGATATTGAATTTTTTGAGGTAATTTTTCTCATTTTGTTTGATTAATAAATGTTAAAGACCATGTTTTGTTTCATTAATTTTAAATGTATTATAAGTTGTGTATTGATTGTTTGGGGCAATATGATTAATAATGAAAACATGGATATAGTAAGATTTCTATTTGCAAATTTCATATGTAATAAGATTTTTAAGAATGTGTTTTCGTTTTTGTATCGGTGTGTTGGTGTTGGTGTTTTGTTAAGTTTATGTTTTAGATAGTTGTTTTGGTATTTTTTTTACCTGTCTGGATTTTGAAACTGTTTGGGCTTATTTGTGGTTGGTTAACCGGTGAAAGTTTGTTGTTGTTTATACTCTTTAGGCTTTAACTTTTTTTTTAAAGGTTTATAAACAGTTCGTGGTGTCTAAGGTTAGGCCTTTTGCACCTTTTTGTTTCATCTTTGTTTTGTTATGTGAATCTTTGGCTGTTTTAGAATTTTAAGAAACTGATTTCTTTGTCAGTTGAATTTTATGGGTTATTGAAGTTTAAAAAACACATGATAGAGTCTTTTAACGATCTGATTCTGTGGTGAAGCGAGAGTCTCTTTAGCTCAAAAAACGGGTCAACTTCGCGGCGAAGCGCGGGTTGACCCACTTGTGTTTAGAACAAGATGCAAACTACCCGCGCGTTGCGACGGGTAGCTTCTCTTTTGAAGTATTTTTTTTTATTGTTTTGTGTTTTAAAGATAAGTACTATCATTCATGTAAATGACTGTTTAGCATACAATATATATTAAAAGAGATATGCACAGAGTTAGTCTTTACAAAATGGTCAGGATTACTAATATTGTTACATCACCATAAACTTTGTACCCTCATGATTCCATTTACAAAATTGTTGTGTCATTACTATAAACAACTTTTATCCTAACTTCATTAGGGCTGCTACCATAGTTGGATAATACCTACTTATTAAAGATTATACCATAATAAAATAAAATATCTAAAATTTACATATGGACAACATATACCTATGTATCTTCCACCAATATTATTACGTACACAAATTTTAAATTGTGTCAAGAATTGAATCTATGAAATACTATCATCTATCTACATTTTATACATATAAATACACATACATACATCACAAAAAATTCACACTCCACACAGTAGATAAAAATAGAGAAAGAGTAGCAGCACTAACAAAAGTAGACCTAGTCTCCATGTAAAATTGTTTCTCTCTCTCTCTCTATATATATATATATTCAACTTATTCTCACTATTCTTCTAGTCGTAATTTAGTGATGTTTGTATAAACAAAAAATCTAAAAAAATGACATTTGAAACTGTCACACCCCCAAATAACCACTAACGGAGTTTATACCGTTAAGGGGTGCGAACAAACCAGGACCACAACCATTAGTTACAAATACTAAACGAATCAGAGTTAAGTCCAAATGTTCATAAATACAACAGTTTAAAAGTACGCAGCGGAATAAAAACATAAGTCTCTCAGCACTAACCACGTGCTTTAATTACAAAACATAAATTGTCGTTAAATTCCCGAATTTAGTTTAAAATAAAAGTAAGTATCTTCTTGTGCCATGCCAACCTCCAGTGGATACTCTTCAACGATCTGCAAAAGTGAAAACCACACAAGTGTCAACCTAACGGTTGGTGAGTTCACGGTGGGCATGACATGCATTGGCCCGGTCTCATAATCGTATTCATCAACATATAAATAAGTAATAGATTTGCAAAACATTGCCAAGTGTTGAATTACCGAATATGCACTAGTTAAGTAAAAGTTAAAGCGGTCAACCGATATCGCGGGTAGCTAATCCGGTTTCCATGCACTAAGGAAGTCGTACTAGGGCTGAAAGCTGACGTAACAGAGTTCGGCATTTGCCGATGGTTGGTGCCTCCAGTTGTGTCCCTTTTGGGAGGCCCACAACTAAAACAGGCTGATATTGAACTCCGTTCGGCCTCCAACCGGTTGGTTACACATTTGTGTACCGCGGAGCAGGGTTTGTCAAACCCTCAGTAGATCTACCCAACATCCCCTCGCTTCTCAGATCAATAGTACTAAATTGAGGACTTTTAAGTTTTTAAGGCATCCTTAGAAATCATGTGATATCATTTGGTTTAGACTTTAACCTACACTAGTCATATTAAAAATGTTTATTCTGGATTTCATTTGAAATCCTAAAAAGAGTTTAAGTGTCAAAATGGTCGTTTCCGGATTTCAATTGAAACCCCAAGGATGGACAGTTGCAAGTGCTCCCCATAAAACACTCCAACTTCCATAACAGGTATCTCATTTGGTAATACCTCAAAATGTCAGCGTTGTTTTTCGTTAAGTTCATTCGTTGTGTCCCAAACGGGCTCACAATTAAAGGGTTAGTGAAACTCACCTTAGGTTGCTCAGCTACACTTGCTAATTAATCCAATTATTGCTTAACGAAGACCTATGAACACGTTTAGGTCTTAAGTATTAGTTTTGTGTCTAATCATTAACTTATCGTCACTATGGCCCATAACATAGCACGTTGGAACTACGACACGACATAACGACACACGACACCGATGGTTGATCATAAACAAGGGTTCACATATTACAGAAATCATAGCATGTTTCATCATAGCATAATCATGTAAGTCATAGCATAACATTCAAATAAGTTGCACAAGTTTGGGTTTAGGTCTGGTCACAGTTTCGCTAGTATAAATTCGCTAGGCAGTTTCGCTGTGTGCACGGGCAGCACTTTCGCTAGGCAATACCCGATGACACAGTTTCGCTAGGCTAGTTTCGCTCGAAACTGTTGGCACAGTTTCGCTAGCCTAGTTTCGCCCGAAACTGGTTTGAACTTTCGTTCAGGGAATTTCGCTCGGTAGTTTCGTCCGAGCAGGTCTACTTGGTTTACACGGCGACACTACAGTTTCGCTACATAGTGTCGCTGGATGAAGATATACATAATTTCGCTACATAATTTCGCCCAGAGAACACGCAGTGTCGCTGGTCGCGAAAAACTCACAAATCAGCCTAAAAATCAACCTAACAGCTTCCATACTTCATGTGATTCAATATTTAGCATACATAATCATTTACCAACATCATAGAAGCAGTTTTAACACCTTAAACATGGATAATCATCATCAAATCACCAAAAACACATTTTAAACCTAAAATGACTAAAATGGCATAAATCTTCATTATGGATGGATTTCAAACGTAAAGTTGCAGACTTTATAACAGATCTAGCATCCCTAAACATTATCTCAGAAGCATACACGATTTCATGAAGGTTTGGTCATGCTTTAAAGTAAAACACATAGAAAACACATAGAAAACACATAGAAATGGTTTATGGGACTCACGGTTTGATCAAGGATCGATGGATGATCTTCACCAACAGAAGTGATGGCTGATCTTGGTGTGTCTTGGGGCTGGTCCAGAGATTTCAGGAGAGTGTGGGTGTTTTTGGAGAAAAGGTGCAAGAAATGGGGCTTCTAGGGTTTTATGTCCTTATATAACAGGGGCTAGTTTCGCTGGCAGTTTCGCTGGCCAAGCGAAACTGGCTCTGTAAGTCCATGGTTTGGCTACCGGGCGACACTATAGTTTCGCCCGTAGTTTCGCTGGAAACCAAAAGTGACCAGTTTACATTTTTAAGCAAGATAAGCACGGTTCATGAATTGTCATGCTATTCATAATACTAAATCATGTATTTAAATCACATTGCACATAATAACTATAAATAAATGAACACATAACACATATGGGCGGGTTCGGTGATCAACCAAAGGTCGTGGACGTATTCGGCCTAGTTAAGCATTAGTTACTAAGTTAACACTTATAACGTAACTAACGGAGATTGTCTAACGGAAGTTAACCTTGAAATTCTCGGATGTCACATCATCCCCTTGTAAATGGAATTTTCGTCCCGAAAATTATTCTTGCGTTGTAGCGTTCGCAGCCTCAGCTGTCGTCGTTGCTGTTGTTGCTGGGGAAAGAAAGCAAAAGTTTTAGGGTCGCCACATCCTCCTCCTGTTAAAGGAATTTTGGTCCCCAAAATTAAATCATACCTTGAGTTTCTGTGGACGTTTGCTCGAACAAGTGAGGATACTTTTTCTTCATTTGATCCTCTCGTTCCCAAGTATATTCAGGTCCACGCTTTGAGTTCCATCGAACCTTGACGATCGGAATCTTGCTACGTTTGAGGGCTTTCTCCTCGCGTCCCATGATTTCTACCGGTTGCTCAATAAATCTCAAATGTTCATCAATTTCCAATTCCTCCAAAGGAATTATTTCAGTGTCTTCAGCCAGACATTTCTTCAGATTCGAGACGTGAAACACGTTGTGAACTCCATCGAGTTCGGCAGGGAGTCGTAATCGGTAGGCCACCGGGCCTACTTCCCCAATGATTTCAAATGGACCGATATAGCGAGGATTCAGCTTTCCACGCTTTCCGAAGCGTATCACTCCTTTCCAGGGAGATACCTTCAATAGTACCTTGTCGCCTACCTCGAACTTCAAAGGTTTACGGCGTTTGTCGGCATAGCTCTTTTGCCTATCACGTGCTGCGGCTATCCGCTTTCTGATTTGAATAATTCGTTCCGTTGTATCATGAATGATTTCTGGTCCGGTGAGTCCTTTCTCACCTGTTTCGGCCCAACACACGGGCGATCTACATTTTCTGCCATAAAGAGCTTCAAAAGGTGCTGCACCGATGCTCGAATGATAACTGTTGTTGTAGGAGAACTCCACCAACGGAAGGTGAGCCTCCCAGTCTTTACCGAAGTCGAGAACGCAAGCTCGGAGCATGTCTTCCAAAGTCTGAATAGTTCGTTCCGTCTGACCATCGGTCTGCGGGTGATAAGCTGTACTCATATCCAGTCTGGTTCCCAGTGCTTCTTGCATAGATTGCCACAGCCGGGAAGTAAATCGAGGATCTCGATCGGAGATAATGGTCTTAGGCACTCCATGACGTGCCACAATTCGATCGATGTACAGCTTTGTTAACTTATCCATATTGTCACTTTCCCTCATCGGGATAAAATGTGCAGACTTGGTTAAACGATCAATGATAACCCAAATCGCATCCGGTCGATTTGATCGATGAGGTAATCCTGTTACAAAATCCATGGAGATATCCTCCCATTTCCATTCTGGGATCTTTGGCTGCTGTAATAATCCAGAAGGCTTTTGGTACTCAATCTTGACTCTTGAGCACGTTAAACATCTTAGCCACATATCGCGCAATGTCGGCTTTCATATTCGGCCACCAATACAAGCTCTTCAAATCTTGGTACATTTTGTCCGATCCAGGGTGCACCGAATACCTTGACTTGTGAGCCTCGTCCATCACGAGCTCACGGAGATTTCCAAGTAAAGGAACCCAAATTCTATCATTGTAATACCTGAGTCCGTCGGACTTAATTTCGGAGTTACCATCCACCCCTCGCAGTGCTTCAGCTGCGAAATTTTCCTCTTTTAAAGCTTCTTGTTGGGCATCGCGGATCCGATCCGGCAATCCCGTGTGAATGGTAAGTTGCAGCGCTCGTACCCGTCGAGGCTTTTCGTACTCCTTTCGACTTAATGCATCTGCCACAACATTGGCTTTTCCCGGGTGATACTTAATTGCTAAGTCATAGTCATTTAGTAACTCGACCCACCGTCGTTGTCGCATGTTGAGATCCTTCTGATCAAAGATGTGTTGTAAGCTTTTGTGGTCGGTAAATATTGTGCACTTTGTTCCGTAGAGGTAATGTCTCCAAATCTTGAGTGCATGAACAACGGCTCCTAATTCCAAATCATGCGTTGTATAATTCTTCTCAGTGTCCTTCAGTTGCCTGGACCCATAGGCAATCACTTTGTCCCGTTGCATCAACACGCAACCGAGTCCTTGGATGGATGCATCACAGTAAACTACAAAGTCGTCAACCCCATCGGGTAACGCGAGAATCGGAGCTGAACATAACATATCTTTAAGAGTTTGAAACGCGTGTTCTTCTTTTTCACCCCATCTATATTGCACTCCTTTGTGCGTTAAAGCCGTTAAGGGTTGAGCCAATTGCGAGAAACCCTTGATGAATCTTCGGTAATATCCGGCAAGTCCCAAAAATTGTCGGATTTCGGTCGGCGCTCTTGGAGTAGACCAATTCTTGATAGCTTCCACTTTAGCTGGGTCGACATGAATTCCATTCTGATCAACAATGTGTCCAAGAAACTGGACTTCGCGAATCCAAAAATCGCATTTCGAAAACTTGGCGTAAAGCTGTTCCTTGCGGAGTAATTCCAAGATAAGTCGTAGATGTCTCTCGTGCTCTTCCTTTGTCTTGGAGTAGATCAAAATATCATCAATGAAAACTATCACAAACTTATCGAGGTACGGCTTGCACACTCGATTCATCAGATCCATAAATACGGCCGGTGCATTAGTTAGCCCAAACGGCATAACTAAAAACTCGTAATGACCATACCGAGTTCTGAAAGCAGTCTTGGGGACATCCTCATCACGAACACGAAGTTGGTGATATCCAGACCGTAGATCAATCTTTGAGAAGTAGCTCGAACCTTGCAGTTGGTCGAAGAGATCGTCGATTCGAGGAAGTGGATACCGATTCTTGATCGTAACCTTGTTAAGCTCTCGGTAGTCAATACACATTCGGAACGTTCCATCCTTCTTCTTAACAAACAATACCGGTGCTCCCCATGGAGACGAACTTGGACGAATAAATCCTTTGTCGAGTAACTCTTGAAGTTGTGCGGAGAGTTCGTTGAGTTCGCTTACCGCCAAACGGTAAGGTGCGCGTGCGATCGGAGCGGCTCCAGGAGCTAAATCGATTCCGAACTCGACTTGTCGAAATGGAGGTAAACCAGGCAAATCTTCAGGAAATACATCTTGGAAGTCACGGACTATCGGGTAGTCGTCGATTCTGCGCTCGGGAAGTGTCGTGTCGGTGACGTTTGCAAGGATCGCGAAGTGACCTTTACGAAGGCACTTTTGAGCTTTGAGAAACGAAATAATGCCGGTTACTGTTCCACCTTTCTCGCCTTGAACTGTTAACACTTCACCGTCCTTGAGTGGAATACGAACCACTTTTTCTTGGCATAAAATTTCGGCTCGGTTTTCAGATAACCAATCCATTCCTACTATGACATCAAAACTACCAATCGGGAAAGGCATAAGATCGATTCCTAACGTATGGCCAGCTAGTTCTAACTTACAGTCCTTAACTATCTGAGTCGTATCATGAAGTTTACCATTTGCTAGCTCTACCACATACTTAGCATCTAAGGCAATTGGTTTAGCATTAATCAACTTAGCAAATTTAGTGGAAATAAAACTTCTTTCAGCACCAGAATCAAACAATACAGTAGCGAAGAAACCATTTAAGATGAATTTACCGTTAATCACATTGGCATCGTTGCGAGCTTCTCCTTGACCCATGACGAAAGCTCTTCCTCTGACCATTTCCGTTTCCACCATTACCATTCCCACCGTTACCATTTCCGTTGCCCTGGTTTCCACCGTTGCCATTGTTACCATTCCCTTGTCTGCGCAATTGCGGGCAATCTTTCCTTATGTGGCCTTGCGCACCACATTCATAACAGCCACGGGCTCCACCATTGTTGTTGTTCTGATTGTTCCCTTTCCCGTTGCGGTTGTTTCCGTTTCCCTTGTTGTTGTTATTTCCTCCTTGGTTCTGACCGTTGTTGTTCAACCTTTGTAAGTTGGTCCAGCAGTTGTTGGCTTCATGCCCCAGTTTACCACACCTTCCACATTCCAGGCCCTTGCTACACATGCCATTGTGGTGTTTCCCGCACTTGTTACAATACGGGGCTTTACCCTTGTAGTTTCCATTCCCACCTTGGCGATTGTTACTCCCACTGTTGCTGCCATTGTTGAAATTAGACCTTGTGTTGTCAGATCGCTTGTTCTGATATTGGGAGTTAGAAGATCTCCCAGACTGGTTCCCAACAGTTTGATTGTTCACAGAAGTTGCTAGAGCTTCTTCTTCAGCCTTACGCTTGCCACTTAAGGCAGTCTTCACGGTGATCTTGGCGGGTAGAGTACCCCTCTCGATTTCCTGATCAGTTAACTTGTGAGCCAAGCGGATGGCTTGGTGCACGGTTGTTGGGTTGCTAGCTGTCACCAAGCTCTTGATTTGGGGTGCGAGACCCTCCAGATAACGCTCAATGCGCTTAAATTCAGCATCAACCATTGTCGGACATAGCACCGCGTACTCGTGGTAACGTGCAGTGTATTCCTCAATTTCAGATCCAGACATCTTGGAGTTCAGAAATTCTCCTTCCAACTTCTTGACTTGATCTCGAGGGCAGTACTCCTCCATAATCAGTTCCTTGAATGCTTCCCAATCCATGTTGTTAGCCGCATTTACCCCAATCATCTGAATTTCAGCGTTCCACCAGGAGAGAGCAGCTCCCTCGAAAGTACCAGTCGCAAATTTCACCTTGCTCTCAGCAGGGCAGTTACACATAGAGAAGACCTTCTGATGTGTATGATTTGGATATATAAAAATGTGGTCAAGTTTTAAATGGTAAATACTAAGTGACCAAACCACACACTAGGGCAAGCGTACCCGTCATATGTAGTACAGTACTAGTAAGAACCGGATATCAATCCGTGGACGCGATGACAATCTCCCGATACCGAATCGTCGCTAATATTTAACCGATGAAATGATTTGGTGAACTAATAATGATAACTACTCTATAAAAATAAAACCGACAAAAACATTTAACAACCGGATAAAATGGTGGAAAATCAGAAAAAGGAATGCATCACCTAGACTCGACTCCTCTAGACTCGCTCAGACCCTCGGATGACTAATACCATGAACACTATCGTCTAATGTGGAAAACTGGACTACCTAGGACTATAGACATATCCCGAATAATCCGGAAATCCTAAATGAAGCACGGATAGTAAAACTGTGAAAATTGCCTAAGCGACTAGCTAATTCGGTCAAAGTCAACTAATCCTACATGAAATAGGAAACTACACGAGATGTCTCTCTATATAGTACCTATACCATGCAATGATGATGATTCCAAACGCTTATGACCTAGAAACCGCTAAACATGAATAAATAGCATCGAAACTTATGTTCACAAGCAATCCATCCTATTAAACGAAGTAAAACAAGCTTCAAGCTTATGAAATGATTCGGTCAAACCTATCTCATAAGGATATTAACTAAATCAGCCCCTAATTATCAATAAATCATCAAGAAGGAGGTCTCTTAGCAAGCATCAACCGTTGACTAATAAAAGTCAAACGGGTCAACAATGGATAAAGCAATTAACTTGGGTAGTTCTACCAAGCATGACAATTAACCACATGATTTAATGATAATCAAAACCAAATCAGCAAATAATAATCATCATAAACATTCAAAACCATCATCAAAAGCAATTTAACATAAAGTCATGGTAAAAAGTCACTCGAAACGGGTCAAACGGGTCCAAATTTGTCTAATCTAGGTGAAGCAATATGAAATCAGCCAAGATACATGGTGAAAACTAATAAAAATCTAATCTTGACATCAAACATGATCAACAACAAGGTTTAAATGAGTAATAATTAAAAACCTATTGAAGATCCAAACCGAAAGCTTCAAAAATCTCTAACTTTTATCCATAAAAGCCTTGATCTTGCTCCCTTAATCTTCCTCCATGTTTCTAGATTTATTTTGAGGGTTTTCTAGGGTTTTTCGGGGGTTTCTCTATGTGAAATGCGGCTGGAAAACATTTAAATACGTCAAAATAGGGTCTGGTCGCGATCAGGTGCTGTTGGGCCGAAAACTGGGCCTGTTTTTGAAGACAATAAAACAAAAGGGAACTGGTTACAAAACAACAGCAGCTGATGGCCGGATGGTAATGGTTCCTGATCTGCAAACTGGAGGTCACTGGTTCGAGTCTAGTGGCCTTCAATCTTTTTCGTTTTTTTTCTTAAGCTGGCCTGCCAGACTGGGCCGCTGCTGCGACTGGGCCTGAGATGCTGTTGGGCTGTGCAGCAAGTAAACAGCAACTGGGCTGCCTGCACTTGTTATTATTATTTTTTTTCTTTTAAATCTTGCATAACTTTCTCATCCGGGCTCCGATTTAACTTCCGTTTTTTCCAGAATTCTTCTAAATTCACCACGGACCATCCAATCACCTAAAATTCACATATAAAAACAATTAAGTACCATATCCTTTATAATTTCTCAATTAAAAAAATCTCATTTGCATAAATTTCTCAATTAGAAACAAAATCAATTGTGAATTTTAAATATTTATCATTTAATAACCAACTATCCTCCAAATCATCTAATATTTAAATATAAAGCATTTAAGCACCAAAAATTAATAATTCTTAATTAAAAACCAATCAAATGAAGGGATTTTAATTATTTGGTTTATGTATAAGATGCCATGCATCACCTTCTCAGACTTCTCGATCCACCTGAGGAGTTCCACCGCTCTTTCCTCGCCGGAAAATGTCATTGGCTTACAATCCATGAAGGACTTAAACGTGCAGTGATGGTGGTTTCCTGATGCAATAATAGTTCGGGTTTTCAGTTTAAACATGTCAAAATACAATTGCTTTGTGCCTTAACCGGCATAATAATTACCCTGAGCGGCGTACGCAGCTTGGACGGCTGCCACAGCGGCTTGCACGTGCTCGTTAATCATAGCTTGTAGTTGTGCAGGCGCCATGTTAATGTTGCTCCTCCCGTGTCCTCTTCCAGACATCTTGCTGGACAGTTAAAGTAGCCAGTGTTCAGTCACAGTTATACTTTATACATATCCCATAATATGTATATCAACAGTTCCCCGTTATCCCACTATTAGTCCAGAAAAATTTTCGTGCAAAATCGAGGCGTCGTCGGAGAACGTCGTAAGTCGTAAGTACCTATCGTCGAAAGTCGGCTTTCCCCATAAAAGTCACCGTCGGCGTAGTCATCGTAGTAGAAATCAGGACGTAGCGTGCAACATCGTTTCGTTGTCGCTTTCCCCCGAATAGTGTGCGTATTAGCGTTCGCGTTTCGTATTCGTGTGTGAAAATTTTCCTAAGGTTTTCCGTTAGACTACCTAGACACGGTCTATATATATATTTATATAGATATAAATACATATGAAGTATTTACTTACACAGCAGAGCGAGTATCCCAGGTTGGCACGTGAAAATTTTGTTTTGGGAATTTGTTGGTTCGTTTGTAACTAAGGTTTCAAGTTACAGTTTTCGTTTTCAAAATTGATTCCAGTTCTCTGCAACTTATGGCTCTGATACCAATCTGTCACACCCCCAAATAACCACTAACGGAGTTTATACCGTTAAGGGGTGCGAACAAACCAGGACCACAACCATTAGTTACAAATACTAAACGAATCAGAGTTAAGTCCAATGTTCATAAATACAACAGTTTAAAATACGCAACGGAATAAAAACATAAGTCTCTCAGCACTAACCACGTGCTTTAATTACAAAACATAAATTATCGTTAAATTCCCGAATTTAGTTTAAAATAAAAGTAAGTATCTTCTTGTGCCATGCCAACCTCCAGTGGATACTCTTCAACGATCTGCAAAAGTGAAAACCACACAAGTGTCAACCTAACGGTTGGTGAGTTCACGGTGGGCATGACATGCATTGGCCCGGTCTCATAATCGTATTCATCAACATATAAATAAGTAATAGAATTGCAAAACATTTCCAAGTGTTGAATTACCGAATATGCACTAGTTAAGTAAAAGTTAAAGCGGTCAACCGATATCACGGGTAGCTAATCCGGTTTCCATGCACTAAGGAAGTCGTACTAGGGCTGAAAGCTGACGTAACAGAGTTCGGCATTTGCCGATGGTTGGTGCCTCCAGTTGTGTCCCTTTTGGGAGGCCCACAACTAAAACAGGCTGATATTGAACTCCGTTCGGCCTCCAACCGGTTGGTTACACATTTGTGTACCGCGGAGCAGGGTTTGTCAAACCCTCAGTAGATCTACCCAACATCCCCTCGCTTCTCAGATCAATAGTACTAAATTGAGGACTTTTAAGTTTTTAAGGCATCCTTAGAAATCATGTGATATCATTTGGTTTAGACTTTAACCTACACTAGTCATATTAAAAATGTTTATTCTGGATTTCATTTGAAATCCTAAAAAGAGTTTAAGTGTCAAAATGGTCGTTTCTGGATTTCAATTGAAACCCCAAGGATGGACAGTTGCAAGTGCTCCCCATAAAACACTCCAACTTCCATAACAGGTATCTCATTTGGTAATACCTCAAAATGTCAGCGTTGTTTTTCGTTAAGTTCATTCGTTGTGTCCCAAACGGGCTCACAATTAAAGGGTTAGTGAAACTCACCTTAGGTTGCTCAGCTACACTTGCTAATTAATCCAATTATTGCTTAACGAAGACCTATGAACACGTTTAGGTCTTAAGTATTAGTTTTGTGTCTAATCATTAACTTATCGTCACTATGGCCCATAACATAGCACGTTGGAACTACGACACGACATAACGACACACGACACCGATGGTTGATCATAAACAAGGGTTCACATATTACAGAAATCATAGCATGTTTCATCATAGCATAATCATGTAAGTCACAGCATAACATTCAAATAAGTTGCACAAGTTTGGGTTTAGGTCTGGTCACAGTTTCGCTAGTATAAATTCGCTAGGCAGTTTCGCTGTGTGCACGGGCAGCACTTTCGCTAGGCAATACCCGATGACACAGTTTCGCTAGGCTAGTTTCGCTCGAAACTGTTGGCACAGTTTCTCTAGCCTAGTTTCGCCCGAAACTGGTTTGAACTTTCGTTCAGGGAATTTCGCTCGGTAGTTTCGTCCGAGCAGGTCTACTTGGTTCACACGGCGACACTACAGTTTCGCTACATAGTGTCGCTGGATGAAGATATACATAATTTCACTACATAATTTCGCCTAGAGAACACGCAGTGTCGCTGGTCGCGAAAAACTCACAAATCAGCCTAAAAATCAACCTAACAGCTTCCATACTTCATGTGATTCAATATTTAGCATACATAATCATTTACCAACATCATAGAAGCAGTTTTAACACCTTAAACATGGATAATCATCATCAAATCACCAAAAACACATTTTAAACCTAAAATGACTAAAATGGCATAAATCTTCATTATGGATGGATTTCAAACGTAAAGTTGCAGACTTTATAACAGATCTAGCATCCCTAAACATTATCTCAGAAGCATACACGATTTCATGAAGGTTTGGTCATGCTTTAAAGTAAAACACATAGAAAACACATAGAAATGGTTTATGGGACTAACGGTTTGATCAAGGATCGATGGATGATCTTCACCAACAGAAGTGATGGCTGATCTTGGTGTGTCTTGGGGCTGGTCCAGAGATTTCAGGAGAGTGTGGGTGTTTTTGGAGAAAAGGTGCAAGAAATGGGGCTTCTAGGGTTTTATGTCCTTATATAACAGGGGCTAGTTTCGCTGGCAGTTTCGCTGGCCAAGCGAAACTGGCTCTGTAAGTCTATGGTTTGGCTACCGGGCGACACTATAGTTTCGCCCGTAGTTTCGCTGGAAACCAAAAGTGATCAGTTTACATTTTTAAGCGAGATAAGCACGGTTCATGAATTGTCATGCTATTCATAATACTAAATCATGTATTTAAATCACATTGCACATAATAACTATAAATAAATGAACACATAACACATATGGGCGGGTCTGGTGATCAACCAAAGGTCGTGGACGTATTCGGCCTAGTTAAGCATTAGTTACTAAGTTAACACTTATAACGTAACTAACGGAGATTGTCTAACGGAAGTTAACCTTGAAATTCTCGGATGTCACAGAAACAAATAGTGCTTGATTTGCCATAACCATTTTCTTAAAAAGTACGTCGGAATAGGCTATTTGTTACAAACATTCTACAAATATCTTTAACTGGAAAAGACCTCCTGGGAGATAATGTGCATTTCGACGAGGTCCCAACCTAATATATAATTTCAAGGTTCTCAACTAAGAATTAGATGTAATCAAACTACAAAGATAATTAAAAAGAAACCAACTACAAAACACCAGCTCCCTTCCCCCTCCTTCCGTTCACAACAGCGACTCTCTGCCGGTTATTTTGTGGGCGACCTACAACCACCTGGCGAGCACCCCTGGTCTCCTTCTCTTTCCGGCCGACGAAATCCAGCTCCCCTCCGATTGTGTGCCAACGACTCTAGCAACCGATGAAGAAGCTCCCTCCAATGAACACCTCCACCATCTAGGCACCCATCTCCGACCTGCAGCAGCAACCCCATCTTTCCTTCTTCTTCTTCTCGTTGACCGACGCAGCCCCTCCCCCAGCCTCGATTTTCCGGCGAACCCAGCAACCCACCTGCCATCGTTCTCGTCATCATCATAGTCGTTATTTCTCATCTGAAGCTTCACCAATGGCAGTTTTTGTAAACCTCAATGTTTCAATCCAAATTTGATATCATGGGCTGTAGAGAATTGGAGTTGAATTCTCTCAAACCTCACCGAAACCCTCAAGAACCGATTCAAAGAAATTGAACATGATCAACAAACCAAACGAAGAAATGCTTATTGATAACACTAAACGATTACAATAGAAAGAAGATTTCAAGATCAATTGAATAGAATGAAAACGAATTAACCGAAATGAAGTTTTCCCCCAATTCTTATACTCGAGTGAGCGGACGAAATCCACCAACGGCCGAAAACAGAAATGTTTCACTTTTCCCCCCTGATCTTATCAGAACTTTATTAATACAGCCTAAATATGTAACTATTAACGAATTACATTTCTGGCCCGAAAGTTATCACTAACTCTAATACTTTAACTAAAGTTACCTCAACTAACTAATAGGTAACTAGAACTTCGTAGGCTTCCAGTTGACTTACCTGATCATGAATCATGAATTTTACTTAAAATCCAACAATCTCCACCTTAAGTCAAATACATGATCTTATTAGTTGAATTTGAGCAAATCTGCAAATCCAAATGTTTACACATTATCACCGAATATCAGAGGCTAAATAAGCTTGAATATCCTAGTGTGTTTGTCACATTTGACCTGCAAAATGTCAAACACCAACTGTTTTCCTTTAAACGTCCAGAATTAACCAACTCCAAGTTCCTCCAAACAAAACTGAAACTTGACACCAGGAACCACTTTGGTTAACATATCAGCTGCATTCAACTATGTCTTCACATACTTAACTACCACTTTCTTAGAGTTGACCACTTCTCTTATAAAATGAAGCTTTACATCAATGTGTTTACTCCTGTTATAGAACACTTGATTCTTTGAAAGCTGTATTGCTCCACTATTATCACAAAGAATCAAACTTTCTGCAACTTGTATTCCCAGTTCTATGCAGAAACCTTTCAACCATATGGCTTCTTTAATTGCTTCAGTTAAGGCAATAAACTCTGCCTCAGTAGTAGATAATGCTACCACATGTTGGAGTGTTGGCTTCCAACTCACAATGCCACCACTAACCTTAAACACATAACCTGTTATACTTCTACCTTTGTCTATATCTTTGGCAAAATCTGAATCTACATAGCCCACTATCCTATGTACCTGCTCATCACACTTGCCCAACATTAACCCATGATTAATTGTCCCCTTCAAATACCTGAAGATCCACTTAACAGCCTCCCAATGACTTCTCCCTGGATCGCTTAAGAACCTACTAACCAATCCTACACTATAAGCCAAATCAGGCCTGGTACACACCATTAAGAACATAAGAGATCCAACAGCACTAGCATATGGTACCTTAGACATCATCCTAATATCAGTTTCTGACTTAGGACTATCTAACTTTGACAGCTTAAAGTGTGGTCCTAAAGGAGTCAAAACTGGTTTGCTAAGATCCATAGCATAATTTGACAGCAGCTTCTTAATATAACTTGTTTGACACAGTTTAATAATTCTATTTGGCCTGTCTCTAACAATTTCCATGCCTATAATCTTCTTAGCATTACCCAACTCCTTCATCTCAAATTTAGCCATAAGCATACTCTTAATTTCAGTAATTTGATCCTGGTTCTTACTTATGACCAACATATCATCTACATATAGTAAAAGATATATAAACTCCCCTGGTTCATACTCCCTAAAATAAACATAAGGATCATAACTACTTCTATTATAACCACTGCCTACAACATGTTCATCAAACTTCTGGTACCACATCCTGGGTGACTGCTTCAAACCATATAAATATTTCTTTAACATGCATACCTAATCTCTCTTACCTCTAACCTCATATCCTAATGGCTGCTCCATATATATGACCTCATCTAGGTCACCATGAAGAAATGCAGTCTTAACATCAAGCTGCTCTATCTCTAAATCATGAATAGCAGCTAATGACAACAAAATTCTAATTGATGTGTGCTTCACAACAGGTGAATATATCTCAGTATAGTCTATACCTGCCTGTTGTGTAAAGCCCTTGGCTACAAGTCTTGCTTTGAACCTAGGACTATCCCCTGCACTCAAACCCTCTTTCAGTTTATACAACCACTTACACTTGACAGTTTTCTGTCCCTGAGTTCTATCTACCAATGTCCAAGTACTATTTTTCATCAAACTATCCATTTCTTCATTCATAGCCTTCACCCACTTATCCTTTTCCCCTGATTGAATTGCTTCATTATAGCTCAATGGTTCTACAATACTTTCCATTGCTCCTACATTAAACACATAGGCAGCAAGATCATGGTTATCCCTAAACCTAACAGGAACAACAATCTCTCTCCTTGGCCTATCCCTGGCTATACTATAACCCTGTTGTCCCTGAACTTCTTCCTATATAGGACTACTGGCATTTCCCTCTGCACCTTCTACCTGCATTGGCTGACTATACTCACTGGGGCTTTCACCATTCTCCTGATCACTTACTTCTTGTTCAAACACTACATGGTCTTTCTCCACCCCAATTTGAACTCTTTCATCATTCCTAGATATTGAAGTGCCTAGCAGGTCCTTATACATCACTTCCTCATTAAAAGTGACATTCCTACTAATGATCACCTTAGGAGATCCATTTTCTAATCTCCAAAGCCAATACCCTTTCACCCCCTCAGGATAGCCTAGCATAATGCATTTCTGTGCTCTAGGTTCCAACTTGCCTTGATCTAAATGAGAATATGCTACTGAACCAAACACTCTTAGCCTACTTAAGTCTGGCTTGGTTCCTGTCCACTTCTCCATTGGTGACATCATCTCAATAGCAGAAGAAGGTGTCCTATTTATCAAATATGCTGAGGTAGCTAAAGCCTCAGCCCAAAATCTCTTGGGTAGACCCGAACTAGCTAATAAACACCTTACTTTATTCAACAAAGTCCTATTCATCCTTTCCACTAAGCCATTATGTTGTGGGGTATACACAACAGTCTTATGCCTATCTATGCCATTCTCCCTACAAAATTGATCAAACTGATTATTACAGAACTCAAGGCCATTATCTGTTCTCAATTTTTTAACCTTTCTATCAGTTTGCCTTTCAACTAAGATCTTCCACTCCCTGAACTTACCAAATGCCTCATCTTTGGTTCTAAGAACATAGACCCATAATCTCCTAGAATGATCATCAATAAGTGATAAAAATACAATGCTCCACCTATTGACTGAGTTCTAGCAGGTCCCCAAAGATCAGCATGTATATAGTCAAGTATGTGCCTTGTTTTCTGAGTGCTCCTACTAAACTTCACCTTATGAGCTTTTCCTAAGACACAGTGTTCACAGAACTCAAGTTCTACACTTGCTAATTTTCCTAAGGCTCCCTGTTATTCAATTCACTTAAACCCTTTGAACTAACATGGCCTAATCTTTGATGTCATTTCATAGCATCACTACATGTCTTAGGGACAGTCACATTAGCACATGAGCAATTGGCACTACCATTCAAAAAGTAAATATTCACTACTACAAAAACTGGCATTCTTGACGTGCATTGCACGTCAAGAAGGTGCCTTCTTGACACGCAAATGCGCGTCAAGGATGCGGGGGTCAAGAAGCTTCTTGACGCGCAAATTGCGTGTCAAGAAGCTCTTGATGCGCGAACAATGACACGCTATCCTTGACACTCCATTCTTGACACACATTTTGCGCGTCAAGAAAGGGTGTCGTCTGTGATTAATATATTTTTATTTATAATATTTTTTTTGTGTCGTCTGTTTATGACACTCAAATTTGCGTGTCATGCATTTTATGACACTCATTATTGCGTGTCATCCTTTTAACTGTTTTTTTTTAAATTTTTTTTTCTAAAATTACTGATTTCCCTATTGAATCACATTTCGCAAACCAAAATACAGAAACTGCTGCTGTACCAAAACAATGCATTTCATACATATAGCAATTGAAAATAATTCGATTTCATGTTCATACATGCAATTGACCCACAACGACAAAAGTAAAGTGTTCAAAGTTTACATGCATATATATTGGATCACTACTACTACTTCTCGTCCATGAAAATGAAGTGGCAAGCGTAGGTCAACCATTCTTCACGAATCTCATCAAAATCAGCATCTGTATAAGCATTACGATCTCCACCAATCTGTATAAAAGATAAAATACGAGAAAATAATATCATCAAATATAAAGTTAATTAATTAAAATATGAGAAAACTTACTTTGTTTTGTTCAAGGACTACAAGCCCTTGCCGAACTACCTCCTTCATGAATTTCAACACATAATAGCCACACTCTGTGGTTCCTGGCTGGAGTGGACACTACACAAACAATAGAACGTATGAACACTAAATTAAACTGTTCATAAGTAAAATGGGTCAAAATTTTTGCAATTATAGTGGAGAATATCTTTTTTAGGCTTTCAGATATTTATTAATATTTGCTTCTCACTTTTTTGGTTGTCCAGTTCTTATTGGTTCAATAGAGAAACAATTCCAAAATTTTTGTGCATATGTTTTATTTGCAGCTAATGGTTAATTTATGTTACTTGCAATTCAGGTATAGTTCTGTTTCCTGAAGCAACTCTTCCACTGAGAGTAGTTCAACCAAATCTGTATGTTTTGAAGAACCATGTTAAATGTAAGACGAGCTTATGATCAATGCAAGATCTGATGCTGAAACACTTAAAATAGATTTTAAATTAAGCCAAGAAGCCAAAAATAAGCAGCAGGTCAGCCACCCATCTCTTAAACTCAGAGTTTTCCTCCAACAATCCCATTTATTGCTGCAGGAACCAACCAAACTGACAGTTAGGAACAGTAATAGACGCCCAAGATTAAAAATTCCAATGTATGTCTGTTCACCAAGCTGCCAAACATCTTGCTTGACAATCTTGACCCACTTTCTATTAACAATTAACCTTCTAAAGATAAACCCAACAGCCTTCTCATTTATACATGTTAGATACTACCCTCTGTCCAATGAAATTGCAAGACTTCTCATTTTGGGATGCCTAAGAAGACTGACCTTTCCTTTTATAAATATCTAATGTATAGTCACAATTTAATATTATTTTACTTCATGTTAGCACGTTTTAATCTGTATTCTTATAGATTGTTATATTTAGACCTGTTTAACACCAAGTTTATATCATTGTCACTAGTTTCCTCTATAATAGAAGTCAAATTTGACCCGTTTCATTAGCAAATTTGTTGTGTTTAATGAGCAGTTAGTGCAGAATTTTCCTTGCTGATTTTCACAGCAGTTTAGGTGTTAATTAGTTGTTGAATTGTAAAAGTTTTGCTACACATTTGATACTTTTTTGCTGCTGTATTTTAGACCATTTGCTGCTAAAAATCATGCAAAATTGTTGCTGATATACTTTAGAGATTGCTGTTGTTTTTCAGCAATTTTAAACCCAGTTAGCATGGTTAAGATCAGCATTTCTATCATCTGCTAATACTAAGTTTGTTGTGATGATTCATGTTGTTGAATGCTCCCTAAAATCACCAAGGTTTGCCACTTGCTATGTATGTCTAATTACATGCCGTAATTGAATGTGCAAAAGAAATCACACTGCTCGGTTTTCATTTTATTTTGCTACTATCATCTGCTAATTGAATGTGCATGAAATAAATGGAACTAATGCTTAAGTGTTGTGTGATCAGAAGTATGGTAACAAACAGAAATACTCACCGCTGAGTTGACCCAATTGAATTTACTCGCTTTCTTCGATCCAATTTTTGCGTTATACAATCCAATTGCCCTGCCAAAAAAATGATTTGCATTAATTACCAAAACCTTATATAAATAATATAATGATTTGTGCATCTCTATTATTTACTTACGCATCAACTATTGTCTTAAACTGCAGATTGACAGAGGTAGGCCTTATGGAATCAAGATAATAGCATTTCATTTTTTTCATGTCTAGTACACCGAGCACCCAATGTCGGCTACAAAAAAAAAGAACAGAAACCAGAATCATGTCAAACAAAACAACTAGTAGATCAAACATAACAAAACTTTGTTCAAAATCAAACCCGGGATTGTAGGGCACTAGGACAATGTCATTGTTCTTTCTCGATCCCAACCGATCTGCAACAAGTCGACTGGAATCATCAACATTTCTAGCCTTCCCTTTCTTATCATGGTTCATCGTTGCAGTCGGGGTCACAAAACAGATTCCATGATCTATTTTTGAACCATTCTTTATTTGCTCATACAAGTACCTGTTAACAACATACATTGATGACGAAACCACTTATAAAATATAACAAGTAACAAACAATCATTTAAATTCAACTAAAGTACTTACATTGAATAAGAAGTAACCACAGCCCCACTCAACTCATCCATTGCAAAAACTCTGTCAAAATCATTCCAACTTAAGTACGTGAAGCTATCATACCCGAAAATATCATTCTCACACTGCACTCTTATAGTATCGACATGTTTCATGTGTCCATCAACCATCATTTGAGCCATTAACATAGTAGGACTTGTCATTCTGACCCTTTTCTTCCTCTCACCTCTCGTCATTACCTTTCTTTGCTCCGGCTCTTTTCCGGTCAACTTACTTTTCTTTTTCTCTTTCAACTCAATAATGCTATCGCCCATAAGGAGTTGCACATCTGGAGTCAACAATTCCCTTACCTTTTCTTCATCGGGGTCTAATTGTCGTTTCTTCTTTGATGCATCCTTCATCTCCTCATCATTTTGTGTCCCTTTCTTATCATGGTTCCTACCCTCATCATCATTTGACCCATTCTTCTTTGATGCATCCTTCGTCTCCTCATGCTTCTTTGCATCATTTCTCACCTCAACCTTCTTTGTTCTAACTTTTTTCTTGCTTATATTGTTCTGCCAAAAATTAATATAATTAAATAGATTATCTTATAACAGATTTT
The DNA here is from genome assembly GCA_039602395.1 of Deinandra increscens subsp. villosa. Lineage (NCBI taxonomy): Eukaryota > Viridiplantae > Streptophyta > Magnoliopsida > Asterales > Asteraceae > Deinandra > Deinandra increscens. The sequence continues at coordinate 74,856,893 of JBCNJP010000027.1, forward strand.
GTTTAGTGCAGGTGAAAAAAATTGCAAAAAAACCTACCATATGCGGGGAAGTCATTTATAGTCCATAGTAATACTGCTCTTAGATTGAAATATTCTTTCTTATAAGCATCAAATGTCCTAACGCCGGTTTCCCACAAGAGTTTGAGATCTGCTATCAATGGTGCCAAGTAGACGTCAATATTGTTACCAGGTTGCTTTGGACCTGATATCAATAGAGTCAACATTATGAATTTTCTTGACATACACAAATAAGAGGGTAGATTATATGTTATTAGGGTAACCGGCCAACAACTATGCTTGGAACTTAATGACTTATGAGGATTGATACCATCAGCAGACAAGGCTAATCTAAGATTCCGATTTTCTCTTCCAAATTCTTTCCATGTGTTGTCAACTAGCTTCCAAGAGGGGGAATCGCGAGGATGAGTTAGCTTACCATCAATGACCTTACCTTGTGCATGCCAAGTTAAGTCATGTGCAATCTCCGGTGACGAGAACATTCTTCTAAATCTCGGGATGGGAGGGAAATACCACAAAACTTTTCTCGGCACGTTTTTTGTATTCTTCTTCCAGCGAGATGTCCCACAAGTTGGACATTCAGAAGCCTCCTTATGTTCATTCCAGAATAGGACACAATCATTTTCACACGCATGAATCTTCTCATATTCTAGACCTATTCCTTTTAGCAACTTCTTTGCCTCATACATCGAGCTAGGGATTGTATTCTTTGCAGGTAAAACAGTTTTTAAGGCACCTAACAAAGCATTAAAACTAGTATCTGACCAGCCAAACTGACCCTTCAACTTTTGAAATATCATTAATCCACTAAGTGCGTTATGCTTTGACCCTTCGTAAAGTGGCTTATCACATTCTTCAAGAAGTGATTTCAATGAATCGGGTTCTTTCTCCACATAAGCAAAGGCATCATGTAACATTTCCTTTGTATAATCAAACTCGGGAAGTCTAGATTCATCAGGGCATCTAACTTCAACCTTAGGAGAACCTTCTCCATGGAAAGACCAAACTGTATAATTTTCATCGAAACCATTGGCAAACAAATGAAAGCGCACACTAGTAATTGAGCCGGGCCTTAGATTGATACAGTTTACACAAGGACAGGGTATAACATCTGATTTTGGATTATTACTTTGCGCAAACTCTAAAAAGGCATTAACACCATCATCATATTCTTTTGATAATCTACCCAACGACATCCATGATTTATCCATGACCTTAGCTAACGTAAAGGAAACAAAAAGGTTACTTCTTTATACTTAAACTTTAATTTAAGCAAATCATTATAAGTGCATAAGGGCAATATTTACGGAAAGAACATGTATCAACTAAGACAGATCATTTACTTTAGCAAATCATATACTAAAACATATTTATAAGTTAAAGCATAAACATATATGTATCAACTATCAAACTATTGAGGGTGCATTTAGAACAAACCAGGATATATAACACATGAAAACAACCCCAAAAAACAGCCCCAAAACAGCTGAAAACAGCCCTAAAAACAGACCCAAAAACAGCCCCAAACCTTGCTGAAAACAACCCCAAAACAGCTGAAAACAGCCCCAAAAACAGCCCCAAACCTTGCACATAACATCCCCCAAAACCAGTTCAAAAATAGCCCCAAACCTTTATGAAAAACATCCCCCAAAACAGGTTCAAAACTGCTGAAAAACATCCGCAAAACAGGTTCAAAACAGCCCCAAAACAAGGGCATGAATCTAAGAATCTTACCCTAAATTATGCATTTCAAAAGCTTATTGTTTGTTGAACAAAAAAACACCAAGCTACTTTGCATTATAACAATGTAAATATATAACCTATAAATAAGCAAGGAAAAACTCCTAAACACAAATCCATGTTTTACCTTGTCTGCTACTTTGATTCCGTCGACTAGTCCCTTGAATCCGTCGTGTGCACCCGATGCATGGTTCACTTAATCGTTGGCTGGTTGTGTTTGATTATCTAGACAAAATCACAAATAAGAATAGAAAAAGAAACTTGAGCAAGCTGATATACAAATGAAAATAGTGCAATTGGACTGACTAGATACGGGTTTGGTTATCATTTCTGATGGATGCCGGGATTAAAGATGGTGGAACTGATAATATAGAAGTACAAGTTGACACATAGTTCAATAAAGCTCTAATTATCATGATCAAATACTTAACAGTTAACATATTCCTAAAGAGATAGAATTGAGAAAGCTTTTGGACCACGATCGACCTCATCAATATGTACTAAGAAGAAGGGTTGTAGGTTGATAGATACTAATAGGATATACATTGCAAATGAACTGGATATATATGTAAAAATCTTACTGTTTCCTACATATGTACCTGAGCTATATATATTCTATACGCTTACTATATCTCTGTAGCATTATCGATATGGATCCTTTATGGATCTTGTTGCTGATTTAGTGCTAAGTTTCTTCAATGTGTTTTATTTGTTGTAATTGTAAAGATCTAGTGTAATTGTCCATTTTTAATGAAAACAGGTTCGTGTTGATGTCGTTTGATTAAACGTTGAAACGTAAATCTTGTTTTAAAACAGAGTTCTTATTTCTCATTAAACTTTCATCTTTGGTAAATATCTCTTTCTCAACCTGCTTTCTTTTCTTGCTCTACCAAATTAAAGTTTTCAATCATATCGCAATTTAGGCTTATCCATAAAAAACATCATGCTGATATCGTTTATCTTCCGAGCTAGAGTTTGTATTTAATACATCAGCATATGTAGTGCATTTAAGGTTTAGAATTGTCATAAATTGCTTAAAGGTTTGAACATATAGATCTATAAGTCAATTTTCTTTCTCTAGAGAGCAGTCTCAAAAGAAACATAATAAAAGGGTGAGTTCTCTTATTTTAAACTCAATAAGATAGGCCCTTTAATGTCCATATCTGTTGTGACATGTTCATGGTGTGAGTTTACAGGTCATCAAGGTCAAAAAGTGCTGCAACCGAACTACATAAAATAGAACATAAGAAATTGAAAAGGTTGGTATATGTCTCTGTGACAAAATACTTAAACTTAGGAAAATAGGAATATTACCATTAAGCAATAACTCCTGTATATATGAATAGTTTCGACTACCACTAAGCTCTCTACTACAGGTATAAAGAGTCGGTTACTACTGTACCAACTGTACCAACCTGCAGTACATATTAGAATTCTATAGATAGACTTAAGACTTTATAGAAGGGTCACTTTAACTCTTTAATACTACGCAAAACTCTTTAGTACTACGCAAGATATAGTGTCTAGACATTTTCAGTGTAACCATTATGTCTAGACAATTTCAGTTTATGTAAGGGTCATATTAGGATTTATAAACAAATCTTATGCAAATGCCTAAACTAATGACATTTCAAATGAAAAGAAACATGTTCCTACTAAAACAAACCCGGGGCGAAGCGCGGGTAATAAGCCTTGTATATACTAAATGGTTTAGATTTGTTCTATACGTTTTTTTAAAAAAGTTTACTGTTGTGAAATGAGAACTGTACTTACAAACAAGCTCAACGAATTGATATTTGTTGTTGGAACTGAAAGGTGCTGCGAAATGTGCATTTAACTACCCTAACATTTAATGTCCCTTGTGACATTTTGCTTTCACATATTCATGTCTTCTTTTTTTTTAAAAAAAAATTTCCTTTATTGTTGAAACTCACTATAACAACAAGATAGAATTCAAGCCCCATGTGCTCCTGCTGTCGAAAGAAGCAGGACCCTAATTAAATCATAATACACTATGCTCTCCCACATGGGCCTCTTTTCCACTTTTGCATTCACATATTTGTGGATAATGTTTTGAAACTGCATAGTGTGTTTATAGAATAAAAGCAAAATGAAGTATTGATTATATGTCAATATTAGGTAATATTTAGATCCCAGTCAAATCACTACTTAATTTCAGTCAAGGTGGTCTGCCAAAGTTGCTGTAATATGAATAACACTACTATACCAACTGTACCAACCTGCAGTACATATTAGAATTCTATAGATAGACTTAAGACTTTATAAAAGGGGCACTTTAACTCTTTAATACTACGCAAAACTCTTTAGTACTACGCAAGATATAGTGTCTAGACATTTTCAGTGTAACCATTATGTCTAGACAATTTCAGTTTATGTAAGGGTCATATTAGGATTTATAAACAAATCTTATGCAAATGCCTAAACTAATGACAATTCAAATGAAAAGAAACATGTTCCTACTAAAACAAACCCGGCGCGAAGCGCGGGTAATAAGCCTTGTATATACTAAATATGATTTACATTGAAAAATGTTTCTCAAGTTATTAATAGCACATTAGCCCCTATATATTATGCAGGATCACACTGGTCAGGAAAGCAAAGATGAGATGGCTGTTTAAATATCTTATTCATCAGTCACTAACTGTTTCCTAACCATCTTAACAGTTACACATTCATCCTCAAATCATATGAACACCATTTATTTATTTGTGTACAACTCCAGAAGTGTTCCCATGGTCCTAGTCAGTTTCAGGAGTTAAAAGCTCCCTGTAAATATCTAAACTGGATCATAGATTATTTTCAAAACATTTATGGTGCTAACTTAATTAATTTGTCTTCATCTATCTACTCTTGCATTTGACTATATCAATGGTCAGAACTAAACTAATTATATTCATATTTTCATGACTGCAACAGCAAGTATATAATTGATATCTAATTGAGATTCATATAGAAACAGATTCATATAGAATGGTAACAAATAGAAATACTCACCGCTGAGTTGACCCAATTGAATTTACCTTTAAGCAATAATGTACTCAAAGTAGAAACACCTGCCATAAAAGTGAATAAAATGAAGTCAGTGAGATTAATATGATTGTTGTATTAAAGAATTTTAGTTAGTAGACCTAAGATGTGTTGATAATTTTAATACCACTTGAAAGTTTTAGTTAATGAATAAATTTGTAACAAACAAATAATAGGGAAGATAACCTCTATGATAAACAGTTTCCTAGCTAATGTAATCTTTTATGTTTTGCACAGAAATATATGACCACTAAACATTGACCCTCGTTTAATTGTGAATGAATACATAGGAACCCATCAAAACTATGATGAACTGATGAAAGAACCTATGACCACTAAACATCAAGACGTTTTCTTCATCAAGTGACAATATGCATATACTGATTGACAATATCAGGTCTAAACAGTATAACAGACTTAATTAAACTCTCTTCTCTATATTCATGCAATTTCACAGTTACACAAACCTATTCATCTGCATTCAATTATTTCTATCTCTCTAACCAAGAGGCTCTTACCCCCTTAATCATTTTTATCAAAGTCCAAGAAGAGGTGGAATTCATTTGCTATCTTGTTTTCTAGATGTGTTCTATCTAGGATTCTTCAATCAGTCTTTTGAGTTATCTACCATTATGATACAAAATTGGTATATGTTAACCATAGTTGCCAAAGCGCAAGGTGCACTCAAGACATAAAGGATGAGCCTTGGACCTAAGCGCAAGGCACTTTAAATAAGAGCTTTTTTAGAACGAGGCGCATGGTATATAAACATCATTTTTAGGGGTTTTAGACATGTTAAAAGGCTTATTTTGAGCTAGTTTAGACTGATTTAAGTTGATTCCAGGCTTGTTTGGGGCTAGCGTAAATGTATCAAATCTGTTCGGAGGAAATTTATGCCAGAACTTGACCTGAAAATGCGCTTACGGCCTGGATGTTGGGCTTTTGAAGCAAAGCAACAAGGCTGTGTCGGGTTGCACCTAGACTCGTGCCTTGTGTGCTTTTGACAACATAGGTACTAACAGGTTTCATCTAGATGCAGTCAAATAATTTGAACAAATCACAGGCTTAGAACAGTCTTACCAATAAGTGCACAGATTTTATATCTATTATGCTCTAAAGGTGAAACCTGAAAACCTATCAATGTACAGATTCTTTCACTGATCCAATCTTTGTTTCGGTATGATATTATTTCTGTTAACCAAATCTTAAACCGAGATTCTATCACAAATAACAAAAAATTCAAGAAAATCAAGTCGGTAATACATTCATACAGTATAAATATGCTAAGAGTGGTACACAGTGTGAGCAAATAAACCAAAATACCAAATCATATTACAGAAAGCACAAGAATTTTGTCAATAACAGATAAAAGTTGTATGATGATCGTGAATGTAAAACTATCAACATACATGATAATACATATGATTTTGCAGAAAGCACAAGAATTCAATTCCAATTTCAGCCCTCAGATTTCATTCAGCGTATTATATCCATGCTTCATAAACAACTTATTGTGAAAAGATCTAGCGACATTATAAACTGTTAAGGAATCGTTAATATTAACTCTGAAAAATGAAGTGATTTTAAAACCCTAGCAACAGAACATAGATAAATAATACCATGGATCAATAGTTGATGCTTTTGACAGTGGGGGAGTAGATGGAATAGACTAGAGCTTGTCTTTTGACAGTGGTGATACTTTCCGTCGGAGAAGGCGGCGGAGACGGAGGAAGGGTTTGATAATCGGTGAACGTGCGGGCGGAAGAGGGAGAGGATTTCCTTCCGAGAGAATTAGGGCTCAGTGGAGAGGCGAAATTGTTGCAGGGACTCGGTGGAGAGGCGAGAGCGGGTGTTTGAGAGAGAGCGGGTGTTTTGGGGAAAAATTAGGGCTAAATACTGGGCGGGCTTTTTGGGCGGGAAAAATTAAAAAGCGACGGATTTTCTTGACGCGCAAAATAAAGTGTCCTCCGTGTTTTTTTTTTATAATTATGACAGATATTTATGACACGCAAAAATGCGCGTCATCTATCCTAAGGATTTTTTAATTCTTGACAGGTTTTTTATGACACGCTTTTTTGCGCGTCAAGAATGGACCGTGTGTCATTGTTCGCGTGTCAAGGAAGGCCCTGTTTCTAGTAGTGATTATTACCTTTCCTAGTACCTGAAATAACAGTCATTGATCCCTTGGTAACCTTAGCTTTACCATCTCAAAGACTCACATGATATCCACTCTTCTCTAATGTTCCTAAGGAAATCAAACTTCTTCTCAACTTTGGTATGTATCTCACATCCTGCAACTCCACCTCAGACCCATTATCCATCTTAAGACTAATGGTTCCTATTACAAGAATATCATAAGGTCTATCATCACCTAGTTACACTATCCCAAAGTTCCCTTCCTTGATTTCCACAAAACATTCCCTAAGTGGTGACATGTGAAATGAACAGCCAGAGTCCAATATCCACTCATGACTAGCACTATCTCTACTCATAACATTTAGAACTTCAGCGCTCTCATAGCCCTCAGACTCACCATCTGTATTGTAGTTTCCATTCTTGGATTGACTGCCCTCAGATTTAGACTTCTTCCTATCAGGACGGTCCTTTTTAAGATGTTTTTCAGATTGGCAAATAAAACATCTCCTCTTAAATTTTGACTTAGATCTATGCTGCCCTCTATTCTTTGAAAACTTATGATCCCTATTCTCTGATCTGCCTCTTACATATAGCCCATCACTGCTCTCTTTCACTTCATTCCTTCTTTTTAATTCCCTAGAATTCAAAGCACTTTGCACTTCTTCCATTGAAATAGAATCTCTCCCGTACATGAGAGTTTCTACAAAGTGCTCATATGATGGAGGAAGTGAAGTCAAGAATATAATTGCTTGATCTTCATCCTCTATAGTGACATCTATAATTTCTAATCCTATTATCAGTTTATTAAATTCATCACTATGTTCATCAACAGATTTTCCAGGTTCCATTTGAAATGTATAAAGTTTCTTCTTCAAGAAGAGTCTATTAGCCAGTGATTTAGTCATGTAAAGACTCTCAAGTTTCAACCACATAACTGCAGCCGTAGTTTCCCTTGAAACTTCTCTCAACACCTTGTCTCCGAGACAAAGAACTATGGAGCTATGAGCCTTGGCAAGAACTTCATACCATTCGTCCTCTTCAATGTAATCTGTCCGACTATTTTCCCCTGCTAAAGCTTCTACAACCCCCTGGAACGTCAAGAACGCTCGCATCTTCACCCTCCAGAGACCGAAATTGTTTTTTCCATCAAATTTTTTCACATCGAACTTCGTGGACACCATCTCTTGGTCTGATTTGAAATTCCTTCAACAATCACTGCCTTGTACCTTCAGCCAGAGTCCCCAACCGGGCTCTGATACCAATTGAAGAGAATTGGAGTTGAATTCTCTCAAACCTCACCGAAACCCTCAAGAACCGATTCAAAGAAATTGAACATGATAAACAAACCAAACGAAGAAATGTTTATTGATAACACTAAACGATTACAATAGAAAGAAGATTCCAAGATCAATTGAACAGAATGAAAACGAATTAACCGAAATGAAGTTTTCCCCCAATTCTTATACTCGAGTGAGCTGACGAAATCCTCCAACGGCCAAAAACAGAAACGTTTCACTTTGCCCCTGATCTTATCAGAACTTTATTAAGACAGCCTAAATATGTAACTATTAACGAATTACACTTCTGGCCCGAAAGTTATCACTAACTCTAATACTTTAACTAAAGTTACCTCAACTAACTAACAGGTAACTAGAAATTCGTTTGGCTTCCAGTTGACTTACCTGATCATGAATCATGAATTTTACTTAAAATCCAACATGGGCATTAGTTTGATCCTACAAAGCTACTGGTGTAATCAGATTTGTGATTCATTCAAATTTGTTTCAAATTCAATGTCATAGTTCATGTTCATCATATCTCAATATTTAACATTTTGGATCTTCAAAATCTCATAGAATCATATACATATGGATCTAGTAATGCTCGACATTTGATTTCGAATTGATTGGTGCTATTAATTTCATGTTTTGTTAAGCATTTGAGGGCTCTAGATCAAAGAATATATCATACGGACGTTTTTGTAAGGTTTTTAGTCACTTTCTCTCTCCTTAGCTTCATGTGTGTCAGTGTTATTGGTTGATATTGACATTAAAATATGCGTGATAAGAGAGAGAGAAAAGTATGTATGATGAGTCAACAGATCAAAAGAAGATGTGGATGAATATTATTGGCTTAGATAATATTGTGGCTACATCTTATTGGTTGGAAAGCTAGTACAGTAAAATGTGAGAGGTGCACACAATTCAAATTGTTATATATATAAAGGAAAAATTGCATGAAATAATCCCAACTTTCCCCATTCGCAAATAAAAATCCCACCTTCCGAAATTGCAAGGGGCAGTCCCACTTTGTCATTATTTTGCAACGAACAGTCCCGCCGTTAAAAAAAAACTAACGGCGTTAAATCTTGCTGACGTGGCGAGTGACGTGGCAATTTTTTTTCTTAATTTATCCAGTCACCATCCTAATCATCACTCCACCACCCCCACCACCAACAACCACCACCCCCACCACCAACAACCACCATCGGTCATCTTCTCCGGCGACCTCTGGTCTTCTCCGGCCACCAGCCACCACCATCTCCGGTCGTCTTCTCCGGCCACCATCTCCGGTAGTCTTCTCCGGCCACCAGCCACCAACAAAAACCCAATTAACCAACCACGTTCAAACTAACATATCTTCTTCAAATCTTGATGAAAATCGATTCCGTAAATTGCTACAGATTCGTGACGACAAGAGGATTCAAACTAGTACCATAGTTGATATTTTTTTGATGAGGTTTGAGCATAGAACGACTATCTCCGATGAACTAAGTTTTTTGTGAAATTGAAATTTTCTCAAATCAACACCAAAACACGTTCTGATTGTTGCAACATATTTGTGTGATAAAAACGAGTCTATTGGTACCAAATTTATACGATATGGTTGAGTATTTTCAAATCACCATTGAAGAACTTGGAAGAACACACATACGAAAAACTCAACGATCTTGTGTAATATTGATACCTACACATTCAGTTTGATCACACGAGTCTATTTCAACAATCGGTTTTCAATTTCGTTGTGTTTTGAGCAAATCATAGTTACTCGATTTTTCATAGTTGTCGGAGCAAGTTATTCGGCCTTCAAAGCTTAACGAAACATATCAAGTATGGTGCTAGATTTGTTCGTCTAGTGGATACAAGTTCAACGCATTTCTCGGATTCGATTTTCGTCAATTTTTGATCAAGATATGCTTGATTGAAGTTGGTTGTTTTGGGTTTGGTTCGCCGGAAAAATCGCAGGTCGCCGGAGTACACATCGGACTACATGTCATCAGTATTTGACGGCGTTAAATTTTTTTAACGGAGGGACTGTTCGTTGCAAAATAATGACAAGGTGGGAGTGCCCCTTGCAATTTCGGAAGGTGGGATTATTATTTGCGAACTGGGAAAAGTTAGGATTATTTCATGCAATTTTTCCATATATAAATTATGGGTTACACAACAACTCTTTATTAATAGAGATTATTATTACACTTAGCATTCTTACATTGTATTGTATTACCCTATATATACAAAATACAACTTAATAGTACCAATTCTAAAACATGTAGTACATATACAATGCACAATGTACAACAATTGAATGCAGGGAGAGAGTTATACATTTCTTTCTTCTTTTATGTCCACACAAACAAAAGCCATCCTTATCCCAATATCATTATACCTGCTTCCCTTCCCTTTCTGTACGTCCACAACATACCCTCATCCCTCCCTATCTGCCCGCCATTCATCATCGCCTATTCCGACTCACAAGTGGTTAAATTGCTCCAGGATCCGTCACTTTCCATCTTCAACTTGCACCATGCTTCACAACCCCGTCTTCTATGGCTCTCTCTCTCTCTCTCTCTCCCTCTCTCTCTCTCTCAATTTCGTTTTAGGGTTGTGGTTGAGGTTCGAATAGGACGATGGTTGTGCTAGGATTTTGTTTTTTTGGCCGTTTGTATGGATTAACCGTTTTCTTTGCTTTATTTTCAGATCTGAGCCTATCTCCCGTCTGTGGATCTTCCTTCTCTGTTGCAGTTGTGTTGCTTCTTCTGATCGTTCTTTTAATTTGCTTCTATATTGAAGGTGAGGGTTTGATTTACAGAAATTTGACTTGATTCCTTCATCTTCACACCCTTTCTAATTAGGGTTTTTACCGACCAACGACTGCCTACTTACTAACAGGAGCCATAATAGCATAGGGACTTACAAGAGCTCAAATCTAAGAAGATGATTAAGGACACGACTTCAGACAAAGATAAAGTCACTATGTTTTGTAAGCTGGAAGAAATCTGCGAGCTTTTTCTCTCTTTTCATGTCTCCATCATTAAAGAAATTTTCGAAATTATATTTAAGCATCTGCAACATAAGTCTCCAATTGTTAGGTAAAAGGTACGATTACCGATTTAGCACTTTTTGTTATTTCAGTTGTCACCAAATTATTAAGGGGATTATGATGAATTGGTGATTACTGGTGATTACTAATTTTAGTTCAATTATGTTGAGAACTGGTTCAGATTGTTTGAAAACTATGTATTGGTAGTGATTATGCCCCAATTTGTCACTGACGAGGGCAATTGGATATGGTGATAATGATCAATTTGATAATTTAGTGTGGAAAGAAGTAGCAGTAACAATTTTATAATGAGTGTCTGAATTGCCCTTAATAAGCAAACTAAAATCTATGTTAATTTGTGTTGCAGGTTATATATGGGGTGAATATGCAACCGTTAGCAACCCCTCCTGTAAAACAAAGGTAGAAGATTGAAATTATCTGCTAAAAGTTATTAGGTAATTGTCAAATTCATAATTTTTTTTAAGAATTAACCTCACCGCCTTTTATCAATCTTGAAGGATGGAAGCGACATTCAGGAAGCGGGTGTGAGGTATTTCAAATGAATTGAAAAGTCTCTTTCTTACATCAAATCAGTATATGCAATTTCAAGAAATGGTAGTGAATGCTCACATGTTTCAGGATTTGGCATACCTAATTGTCAATATAAATAGTCTAATGTTGATTTAGTTTGATGCATAGTTCATCTCCAGTTAAAAGTGAAAGAGAAGAGTTATATGGGATTTAAAAACATCACATATATATGTAGTTAATTTTTGTGCTAATATAACATGAATATAACTTTTTTTACATGAAGTAAACATATGTAAACAAACATGGTCCAAGGTTGAAAGAGATGCTGCTTCACTTTCTTATATATACTATTTGTATTCATTTGCAGATAAAGTATGAGATTTTCCCAACATGAGCTTATGCTTTATTTTTTTATACAAAATTTGTGTATTGATGAAGAAATTTGGGCTGGGGAAGGTTACACCGTGGCCAAGTTACAGTGAAAGTAAGCAAGAAGGTGCGTAAGAAAACTAAATATGTATTTCTTTCTTTAATCGCTAGCAAAATGCTCCATTAATCACCCTTTTTTATGACGGTTATAAAATTTGAATTAATTAATGAGTTTCATAGAAAACAACTATAGTAGTAAAGCTGGTTATATATTTGATATTCGGTGTGAATAATCAAAGGTACAAAGAAATTTAGCACTTTAATTTTATTTTCTTCTATTCTTAGGTTAATTTGTATTCGGAGTAAAATGAAATCTAATGAACAAATGTGGCGCTTGATTTTGATTTATGATGTTCCTCTCTGATGTGTTTTCACTTACATGCACCACAACCTAATTTGTTACTTAGGTGAAAGCATGGCCCTTTTCTTGCAGGTTGAAACTTCTTCAAGGCATTTTTACATGCACCACAACCTAATTAGTAACTAAACAGAAAAAATGTAAACAAAAAGATCCTTACAACTACTGGCTCTCCATTGCAGGCAACAAATGACGAATCAATTAGGAATTGATAAAAGCAACAACAACACCAATACCAATCGAGGTCGGGGTCTTGCACTAATGGATATGAGTTTTTCATGATTATAAAGTATCAATATGAGGTTTATAAAATAATAAACTCAATGTAATCGATTCTTATGGTTTGTTTATTTGTCTTTGATGTAGGCTGTGTTTTTAGCCTTCGAATGGTGTTTTATAATGTTCGTAAATAGGAGTCATCGCTAAATTTGTATGTACCAGAAGCTCAAGAGGACTTGGCCATATTTTTTTACATCATATACAACATAAACTCTTTATGAATTCCTATATATTTACATTCACTTTTTTGCTAGAACTAAATTTATATGCATTAACGACACGAGTTTCGCACGGCCCGTATGTCTCATGGTTTGGCTAAATGACTTTCTAAAATGGTCTGACTCCGCCGCGAAGCGCGGGTCGACCCACTTGTATATATACAAATGACAAGCTGACTTATGGATTCCTGCCAGGAAAAAAAAAAGACAAAGTTAATAATATATACATAAGTTAAGAATATTTAACAAGATGCCTACTAGCCCAATTGGTTTCTGGCGCTCCCCTCCCAACGCATGACCTAGGTTCGATTCTTTCAAACTCACTTTTTTTATTGTAAGCTTTCTGTTTTTGTTTTTCAATTTATTATTTACTATTAGGTATCAATATTAATCTTTGCTTAAACATCTTAGGGTTTTTTTATTTTTAATTCTTTTATATTTCGGATAGATCATTACCGTAAACCTTTTTTTGAATGTTCACAAACCGTTACACGTTTGGCATACAAATCTTTTTTTAAATATATGTGGCATTGTCATACAATTATTCTATATATATACAATAGACAACTTGTGTCTCCCATACACCTGTAAATTCATTTTATATATATATTTTTATATATATAACCTGAAACATTAACTTTTGTGATGTCGTTGGAGTGGTTACTTTTTTTGATTTATTGGCTCTTTTTTTTGGTTTGGTGCGAGTTCGAACCTTCCTACTATAAGTTTGGCATGTATTTTTTCACTACACCATAGTCTTATTTTTTTTATATAGGTTTTTAAGTGTATTAGGTAGCACATATTTTACACGAATAAATAAAATGGTTGATACATAGGCTATTTTACAAAGAACTGTATATATATATTATACTGAAAGTGCCTGGATATGGAAAGCTTTATTTCAAACGACTCGTGGTGTTAGCTGCTGCTGAGGAAGAGCCTGTGGAAGGAAAATATATGTTTCAAACTTATAGTAAAGCTGGAATTTAAATATGGAATATGTAATACAGATATTAAGTGCACTGATATGAATAATTAAAGATTAAAGATATGGAATATAACATCTGGAATTTATGGGACTGATAATGGTTTGTCGCGACCGTTACAAATCCCCAACTAATTTAAGATTTGCAGTAGTGGAAGTCGGGGTATCGAACCAAGGGAATTAGTGGTCACTTGTTAATTGACTAATTACGAACTAAATTAACCTAAGTTACTTTAACCTAAATTGCAGAAAAATACAAAAGTTGCCTCTTAGCTGTAAAATTGGATTGATGGATTTAAACTAATTTAATATCACTAAATTAATGCTAACAATTGATTGGTTTAAACTTATGTAAACTAAAAGTAACCACTTTAAGATCCGGCTTCGTGAATTTACTGAATTCGCACGTTGGTAATTTAACATAGAAATCACATAGACATGATTGCCACACTCGTTCAACCTATCCAACCAACTATAATGAATGTACTTAGTATATGATAGCGGTGTCAAGGTCTACCACAAACATTTGTAATAACCCTAATCTAACACTTAATTGTAGTATAAAGAAGAGGGGTCGAACACAGGGAACAATGGTTGATATCAGTTTAAACAGTAAAAGTAAATGAGAAGTGGCTTGCGTTGCCTATGCAAAAATGAGTTGAAGTTTGATGTTGTTAACAATTAAAGAGAAAATAACCAACTCCAGGATCCTAGTCTATCAACATGTGCGAACCAATTAACAATTTAGATGAAAATAATGTCAAACACTATTCAGCATATAAATAATCGAAGTGATATTCAATTCGTTGTTGTTGAATCAATGTCTATATGAATACCTAAATATGAATACTGCACTATGCATCAAGATCAATCAATAGGTCACATAATAGATAATCTATTCAATTGATGAAATCAACACAAGTCATAATTCAATAAATATTTTAATTCAATTAATTGCAAGGAATCAGATTACATAAAATGAATCCTTCACCACAGTTGAAAATCAATCATAAGCACATGTCAATGGACTATTCACCCGAAGTCAGTTACAAGAAATTTAGCTACTCATAATTAAAGGAAAAACTAAATCATAAGAATGAACCATGACTCAGTTACAAGATTTTGATGTTGGAATGATGATCAGATGGTGTTGGAGATCTCGCTATTGCCCCCCTTTTGTCCTCTGGTTGCCGTCACCTCTCTGCTTTTTCTTCCTGCGCACCAAGGCTGCCGTCAGAAGCTCCCCTTGATCTCCAATGTCTAATTCTGTCCCTTTCTGCCTTTTTGTATTCACGTGAACCCTCCCAATTAAAAGTTGGGTTCCAAATCTTGCTATTGGGCCGAAAACCCATGTGCTCCTCATGATTTTGATCATTTGAATGTCAAAGTGTAAAATTCATTCATCCCTGCGAAACATTTAGACTAATAACTTAATTCATTTATTTATTTTCATTTAATAACATTATTATTTTAAAATAACCAAAACCTAATATTAAAAAAAATGGTTATAAAACTTTTACATTGTATTATGGTTCTCGTTCAACCCAACTACACCATTTAAGCTCATTTATCTTTTTAACACATTAATAGTAACAACCGATTAAAATAACACCTTTTATACCAAACTCAGTGTGTTTAGGGGATGATTACTATTAAATAAAGTGTACATTTTAACCGCTCATCACATCCCCACACTTATCTTTTTTCGTCTCGGAAAAACTGCTATGGAATCATAATTGGAAAATCATTCTCAAAATATTTTAACTTTTTAATTTGTCCACCAGTTCCATTCCTCAAACCATAATGTAATCACACAGACTAACTGCAATTGTCAGTATTTCGGTCCGACTAAACCCAACCACTGACCTTTTGTTTCGCCCCCAAAGTGTTTATAATTTACCGAATAAAGTTATCGGTCTGCCTATGTGTCCCACATTCAGAAAGTTCAAGTTCAACCTACTTCCGAATCAAATTCAGTCAAAGCAAAGGGTATTTAAGATGATATTTATAGATTTTCCCCACCCGCCTTTAAACCAGATACTCATATGTCCACAGAATGATGGAATAGATGGATAGCGAAGCTTTTGAGCATTTATTTCTCTAATTTGCTATTATTATTTTTTCTCCTTTTTTTTTCTTTTTTTCTCTTCTTTTTTTTCAAATTTTTTTTTCATAATTGGTTAATTTTAACTAAGATTACCAACGAACATCATCAGAGGTACTCTTTGCGAGATGCTATCCCCAAACTCGTACATGAGTATTTTGCCCGCGAGATCCAGAACATCATCAGAGGCACGCACCACGGGATACTATCCTTAGTTTGTACATGAGTATTTTGTCCCTTCACTCTAAAACTATTAACCAAATTATTTACCTAATATGCTCAAAGATGGAAAGATGGGGCGCCATTATTTCTCGGATTTGCTTTCGCAAAAATATCATAATGTGCCAAGTTATTCTAAGGACATATAAGTCTCTAATTTAAAGTGGTATTTTTCCTCCTAATCATCAGTTTCAATTTCCCTATCACCCCTAAAATGGAAACCCACTAGCAGACCAATTTAATTACATATTTATACAAAAATAAACACAATGGGCAGTTTAAGCTAATCCTAAGTCAGCTGGGCCTACCGACACATCACAGATTAGACATGTTTTCCATTCTCTCCTTTTCTACCACTTTCCCTTTTCCTTCTTTATTTTTATATTTGAAAACCGATTCCCAATTGTACTATCATTTTCCATGATTTTGCAATTTTTCCAAAGACATTTTTCAAATTTTTTATTTTTTTGGATTTTTTTTATTATTATTAATTTTTTTTAAAAACACACGAAACACACTAAAATGTTATCCCCCTCCCCACACTTGAGTGACACACTGTCCTCAATGTGATTAAAGAAACAACTAAAATAAAGAAGAATAAAAATAAACAAACTTGCAAAAGTAAAGCTACAAGAGTATGGAAAGAGTACATAGACCTGGATATAATTGAAAATTGTAAGACTAGCAGGCGCTCCTATAACTCCTCCCCACACTTGAACTCAGCCAAGCAAGTTGCAAAACAAGCACACTAAAAAAAAACAAAACATAAGTAGTACAAATCCTAAAGTAGGAATCACGGTTGCATTTAGCGTATGCAACAAGCCTTTTAAACCCCTCAGTAGCCCGAGTGGACGAGTGAAGTCTTGTGAGGGTTTCTAGTTAACACACCCACAAAGTTCTCGGGTTGCCTCCCGTAAGCGCTAAGTTTACACGTCTTCAGCTAGACGTAAAGCTTCATCCTTTCAGTGCTCGATGTGTGGTACCAACTCCAATGTCAACGCTTCCATTTTGTTTCCGGGTCCGTTGATCTCATTCAGATGCAAATAAGGTTTCAATCTATGACAGTTCACCACTTGTTTCACATGATCCTCGAAATCTTCAATCTCGATATCCCCGTGATCACCAATTCTCGTAATTTGATACGGTCCAACCCATTTGCTCTTTAACTTACCCGGAAAAATCTTGAGGCGCGAGTTGTACAACCAAACCCATTGACCAACTTCAAAGACTTTCTTCTTGACCTTTGCATCATGCACCTTTTTCGTCTTTTCCTTATACGCTTCCTGACACTCGTATGCTTCATTTCTCAATTCATCCAATTCGGTGATGTTCAGCTTTCTGATCTTACCTGCATTGTCATAGTCAACGTTAACGTTCTTAATGGCCCATAAAGCACGATGAGCGGTTCCAATGGCAGTTTTGTAGGCCGTGCGGTACGCCCACAAGGCGTCATTCAACTTACTTGACCAATCCTTCCGATCGGCTCGCACGGTCTTTTGCAAAATCTCTTTTATCTGCCTATTAGAAACCTCTACTTGACCATTGGTTTGCGAGTGGTATGGGGTAGCGATTCGGTGATCTACCCCATAACGTTTTAGTAATTTAGCAAAAAATTGATTTTTAAAATGCGATCCCCCATCACTTATGATCGCGTGGGGGATTCCGAATCGAGAGAAAATGTTTTCAAGCACAAATTTGCAAACCACTTTATGGTCGTTAGTCTTAGTGGCGACCGCCTCAATCCACTTTGAGACGTAGTCCACCGCCACTAATATATATAAATTACCCCCCGAATTTGGAAACGGTCCCATAAAATCAATGCCCCATATATCGAAGATCTCGATCGCTAGGATCGGTTGCATGGGCATTTCATCTCTCATCTGAACACTCCCCATTCGTTGGCACCATGTGCAATGTTTTGCAAATTCTGCTGCATCTTTGAACAATGATGGCCAATAAAGACCACTCTGAAGCACTTTGTGACCCGTCTTCTGACCGCTAAAATGTCCTCCACATGCCGACATATGAGCCAAATCCAACACACCCCTAACCTCTTCTTCCGGGATGCATCTTCTGATCAGTTGATCTTCACCTACTTTGAACAAATCTGGTTCGTCCCAAATATACTGTTTGGCTTGCTCTCTCAACCGCTTCTTCCTTTGTTTGTTCCAATGCTCGAGGAATGTGCCTGCAACCAAGAAATTAACAATATTAGCATACCATGGAACTGTAGACACCTCTGTAGCTACCTCTAACAGAAACTCATCGGGGAAAGTCTCCTTAATGTCATTCGATGTATCAGCCTCGATATGTGGTAAACGCGACAAATGGTCCGCTACCACATTCTCCATCCACTTCTTGTCTCGTATTTCTAAATCAAACTCCTGCAACAATAAAACCCAACGAATCAATCGTGGTTTTGCATCCTTTTTCTCCAGCGGATACCGGACAGCAGTGTGATCTGAGTACACAATCACTTTGCTTCCCCATATGTAAGACCTGAATTTGTCAAGAGAAAATACAACTGCAAGCAATTCCTTTTCAGTAGTTGTATAATTTAATTGAGCACAATCCAAAGTTTTACTCGCATAATATATCGCAACCGGTTTCTTATCGACTCGTTGCCCCAAAACAGCCCCAACTGCAAAGTCACTCGCATCACACATAATTTCAAAAGGTTTTGACCAGTCCGGTGCTTGCAGTATTGGGGCTCCCACAAGTTGTTCTTTTAAATTATTGAAAGCCTTGACACACTCCTCATCGAAAACAAACGGTTCATCTTTCAACAAAAGTTTGCACAATGGTTTTGCTATAGTACTAAACCCTTTTATAAACCGCCTGTAAAATCCCGCGTGTCCCAAAGATGATCTTACCCCTTTGACATTCGTGGGAGGAGGTAGAGTGGAGATGACTTGAAATTGTGCTCGATCAACCTCCATCCCACGTTCAGACACAACATGACCTAACACAATACCCTCACTCACCATAAAGTGACTCTTTTCCCAACTTAGAACTAATTTTGTTTCGACACAACGTTTTAAAACTTTTTTCAGTTGTTGCAGACATGTTTCAAATGAAGTCCCAAAGACAGAAAAATCGTCCATGAAAATTTCTAGTGAGTCCCCAACCATATCTGAGAATATAATCATCATACACCTTTGAAAGGTGGCTGGGGCATTACACAACCCGAATGGCATTCGCCTAAACGCAAAAGTACCATACGGGCATGTAAAGGTGGTCTTTTGTTGGTCTTCCGAGTGGATAGCTATCTGATTGTACCCGGAGTAACCATCTAGAAAGCAGTAAAATTTCTGACCTGATAGTTTTTCAACTATTTGATCAATGAACGGCAGTGGAAAATGGTCTTTTGAAGTCGCAGCGTTCAGCTTTCTGTAATCAACACAAATCCACCACCCTGTCACCGGT
This sequence comes from Deinandra increscens subsp. villosa, assembly GCA_039602395.1. NCBI lineage: Eukaryota > Viridiplantae > Streptophyta > Magnoliopsida > Asterales > Asteraceae > Deinandra > Deinandra increscens. Next base: position 74,876,707 of record JBCNJP010000027.1, read on the forward strand.
CGGGTGGCTGTCTCTTCTCCTTTCTCATTCCGGACAATTTGTATTCCAGCCTTCTTGGGTACCGTCTGAGTAGGGCTAACCCACGCACTATCAGATATGGGATAAATAATACCTGCGTCTAGCCATTTCAACACCTCTTTTTGCGCAGAATATCGTTAGCCGTTATCAACAGAATCCAGGTGAAAGTCACTGGACTGCTGTTAAGACCATTCTTAAGTGCCTACGGGCTACTAGAGATTTGTTTTTGGTATATGGGGGAAATCCAGATCAAGAGCTCAAAGTGACCGGATACTGTGAGGCTGGATTTCAGACTGATAGAGATGACACGAAGTCTCAGTCTGGGTACGTCTTCGTTATGAATGGAGGCGCTGTGGATTGGAAAAGCAAGAAACAAACCACAGTTGCTATGTCTGCAACAGAGTCTGAGTACATTGCTGCTTCGGAAGCTGCAATGGAGGTTGTCTGGATAAGGAAGTTTATTAGTGGGCTTGACATTGTCCCCACAAGTAACTTGCTGATCAACATGTACTACGATAACTCGGGTGCATTGATCATCGCCAAAGAACTTGGAGTTCAGAAGGGCGCCAGACACTATGCCAGGAGATATCACTATGTTTGTGAGCAGATCGAACTAGGTGAAATCAAATTACTCAAAGTTCACACAGATATTAACTTAGCTGATCCTTTCACGAAAGCTTTGTCGAGGCCGAAGCTTGAAAGGCATGCCGAGGGCATGGGACTTAAATTAGCTAGTTAAATCATGTATGTCTGATGTTCGGTATTTGGATAAAGGATGTTAAACAATTTCTATTTATATAATGAAATAAAGTACTTGATATGTTTGATTTCATTTAATAGTAAATTGTGTCCTATATTTGCATGTTTAATCCCTGAGTACTTCTCAAGTATTCTAAATTGTCCATTGTCGATTAACTATATGGGAATATAGTTAAACTAAGACAAAATCTGAGTGATTGGTTAGGATGGTCCCACCAAACTCACATGGTATTCATTGGATGCATACTGGACTGACCCACTAACGAATTGTCACTTTATGGATCGTCGTCATTGAGTGAAATTCGTAAATGGTTGCTTTGCTTATCCTTAGACTTGAGATACAAGCAGGTCATGCATGTATGGATTGCACCTACTTGATATAGTTCTAACTATCCTGAATAAGGTAGTACAAAAGGGCTATTTTCAGTAGGTGTAGTGAAGTATGTGACTTGACACGTGTAGTCAAGAGGATTTGTTCCTTCAGCTTTGTGCTGAAGCAGATACCACTGGGCCCCTCATTGGACTAATTAAGATGTTTGCATGGCCGTGCCCAAATGAAATCTAGAGATGTCTCAATTTGCAATTTGGTAATCTTAAGTTAGTTGTGAGAATGAGAAACAGAATCGTTAAAGTATGAAATGAATCCATATTCATATTTAACACGGTATCGGTAACAAAGGGATAGTAAATGACTGTACCATTTAAATACATTTTGATAAACTGTACTTAAATATTTCTGGGAGCATTGGCGTGTTGCTAGACGCTAACCAATGTTATTACCTTTACTATTGGAAGCTCAAGTGGGAGCTGTAGGGATATGATCATGTAATAGTAAGCGTATGTCCGGATCTATTTAAGCCTACGGGGTCACACGTCTCGACACCAAATGTATTAATATTAATTAATGGTTAATTAATATTTATCACGAATTATTTAACGAAGTTTCGTTAAAAAACTAACAGTTAATTGTTAACAGAGGGGTGTTAGTTGTAATTAGAGAGAGTTGTAATTGGATTACAATTAGAAAGGTTTAAGGATAGGCCATAGGGCCGAAAATCGTAAAGGATCCCATGCCAATCCTTAACTTGTTTATCAAGTATTTTAAACCTATAAATAAACCCTATGGGTTTGAGGTTTAGAAGCGGCTTTTATCTGATAAAAGGCAAACCCTAATTCTCTCTCTCTTCTCTCTCGAATTCGGCAACAAGAAAACCCAAGGGGGGTTTCGGTTCTTGTGTGGTTCGACCAAGGCCAACTCGAGTGGAGGTGTTCGTGATCAAGTGCTAGCACATAACATCGGTGTGTCGTGTGTGCGATCGTAGAAGGATTTGCGTTAAATCCTCCAAGAGATCAAGTCAATCCGAGCTCATAAGGTAAAAATGTTCTATCCGATTAGTTAGATTAATTCATAGGTTTCTTTCCGCTGCGTACTCGTGTGATAATTGTTATATAACCCAAAAGAATCAGTCTGCACCAAGTCTATAACCTAAGCTCTGCATCATTCATTTGTGTGTGCATTCATGCATTGCCTTGTATGTGTGCCAACTTACAAATCTGACTGCCTATTTATTCACATAATTGCTTATATGTATATTATATATTATTGTTATGACTTGGAATTTATCGCAACATGTCACACAAGGAGATTATAGTGGTACCATCCAACTTGGAGCCTGAGTATGAGTACACGTCGTCATCACCGGTGTATACCCCTACATCGCCAATGTACACTCCCCTCGTCATGATTCATGAGACAACAGCTATTGAGGATTCGCCTCCCTGCCCCTCACATAAGAGTACATTGGAACCCATCATCTCTAACGATGAGAGCGAGGATGACCCAGAGGAGTCCGTCCCTATTACATTCTTCCTGCCAGTTGCTATCATGTCTGTTCTTGAGAATCTTGTTTCCGTCCCAGTCGTTTCTGATTTCATTCATGTCGCCCCAGTCTTGGATCCTTCCACAGTTCTGACACCATCCCACCATTCATTTCGCCTTTTTCCCTGACAGCCTAAGGCTGAAGCACACGCCTAGGAAATCTGTCACACCATATTGTCATCGTCGTTTTGACACTTTTGCACCCGATGATGAACCTGCCCCTAAAAGGCAGGGAGCATCTGATTCCCCTATTCTTCTTCTTGTTCATAGGTTGGAGAGCCATCCGCCTCTACTGCTACATGCACCTCTACTATTCTGGCTAGTGTCCCTGTCAGTCTGTCTGATCTTGCCTCTATTCAGTCTCATTATCCGGGCATGACGACGTCATTCTTCAGTAGATTTATGAGTTTCATTTTTACTGTCTCATGGTGCTATTCAGATTCTAGAGTCCCGATTTTCAACGATCGAGGATCGTACTATCGCTGATGGATTTGCTATGAACTCTTTGCAGGCTCATATGGCGGATGTTTCCAGCTCCGTTACTACCACCATGTTGATGTTGGCGTCTTTCGAATTGACTTATGCTATGCCATGGGATGAGATTAAACAAATATTAAGAGACGAGTATTTCTCACGCAAGGAACTCCAAAGACTAGAAATTGAGTTCTAGGGATTAACAATGAATGGATCTGACATAGATGGTTACACCAAGCGTTCCCATGAACTCGCTCACCTCTATTCTACAATCGTGACACCGTTGTACAAAGCGTCGCTTGACACACAGTTTGACTTATCAGGCTGTACGTCAAGGCGCATCTTTCACCGAGAAGACTCCTGAACTCAAGCCTGTTGATGTTTACTCCCATTCTTCTTATGTCAAGAGGTCCTAACCACAAGAGAAAGCGTGGTCACCATGGAAAGAAAAATCCTAAAAAGCAATCTGAAAAGGCCCCTATGCCTGTGAAAGCTTTTGTTGCCACTGCCCCTGTTCAAGAACAGGAGAAATCTAGCTACACAGGGAACCTGCCTCTGTGTTCTAAATGTAACCTTAATCGTACCTTGGATTGCAGTAACGTCTACTACAACAACGGCAAGAATAAAGGTCACATTGCCAGAGACTGCCCTTCGAGAACTTCTTTTGGTAGTGGTGATGTCGGTCATATGAAGAACCAATGTCCTAAGAAGAATCAGTCATCTTCTACTACCGTGGTAGAGCATTTGTGATGAATGCTGGAGAAGCATGCCATGATCCTAATACCGTCACTGGTACGTTCATCCTTAATGACTTATATGCCTATGTTTTGTTTGATACCGGAGCCGAGAAAAGCTTTGTGCACACTGATTTTTGCCCTCAAATTAAAGTCACCCCAATCATGCTAGACACTAAGTACTCCGTAGAGCTAGAAGATGGTAGTTTAATTGAAACTGACAAGGTCTACTATGATTGTTCTCCACGCCTTTCTGATAATCTGTTTAACATTGACTTGTTACCTGTCGAACTGGAAAGTTTCGATATCGTTATCGTCATGGATTTGTTGTTGGAGAAGGTAGAGAATCGCGTAGAGATTGTCGGAAGTACCTTCGTAAAGGATGTCACGCCATCTTGGCCCATGTCGCGGTATAGGATTCAAAAGAGAAGTCAGCTAAGGATGTTCTAATTGTTTGTGAATATATGGATGTATTTCCCAAACACTTGCTCGGACTGCCATCGTCTAGACAAGTAAAATTTTAAATTGATCTTGTTCCTGGAGCTGCACCTGTAGCTCGCTCCCCTTACCGTCTTGCTCCCTCGGAAATGCAAGATTTGTCCAATCAATTGCAAGAATTACTGGACAAGGAATTCATTCGACCCAATTGTTCCCCCTGGGGTGCTCATGTCCTTTTTGTCAAAAAGAAGGATGAATCTTTTCGCATGTGTATTGATTATCGCGAACTAAACGTATTAACTGTGAAGAACCGTTACCCTCTTCCAAGAATTGATGATCAGTCCTACCAGCTCCAATGGTCAAGCTATTATTTAAAGTTTGATCTACGTACATGTTACCACCAGTTAAAATTTTGTGAAGAAGACGTTGCGAAGACCGCATTCAGAACCCATTACGGTCCGAGTTTCTAGTAATGCCCTTTGGTTTGACTAAACGCACAATCGTATTCATAGATTTAATGAATCGTGTGTGTAAGCCATACTTGGAAAAGTTTGTTATTGTCTTCATTGACGAAATCTTGATCTACTCACGTAGTAAAGAAGACCATGAACAACACTTAAGACCCATCTTGGAATTACTTAAGGAGGAGAAATGTAGGCAAAGTTTTCCAAATGCGAATTTTGGATATGCAAAGTGCATTTCTTAGGTCACGTGGCGAACGAAAAAGGCATACATGTGGACCGTCTAAGATTGAAGCAATTCAAGATTTGAAAGCCCCTTCTACTCCATCTGAAATTCGTTAATTTCTAGGTCTTGCTGGCTACTATCGAAGGTTTATTAAAAACTTCTCAAAGATAACTCAGCCACTGACTGCTTTCACCCAGAAAGACAAAAAGTTTGTCTGGGATATTAAAGCTGAGACTGCCTTTCAATTGCTAAAGCAAAAGTTGTGTAATGCTCCCATTCTATCTTTGCTTGAGGGAACCAATGACTTCGTAGTGTACTGCGATGCATCCTGCCAAGACTTAGGATGTGTGCTTATGCAGCGAGAGAAACTCATTGCCTATGCCTCTCGCCAATTGCAAGCCCACGAAAGGAATTACTCGACTCACGATCTTGAACTCGGAGCTGTTGTTTTCGCTCTAAAAATTTAGAGACATTATCTTTACAAAACGAAATGCACTATCCTTACCGATCACAAGAGTCTTCAATATATATTTAACCAGTTGGAGCTTAACATGAAACAGTGTCGTTGGGTAAAATTGCTGAATGATTATGATTGAGAAATCCGCTACCATCATGGAAAGGCTAATATAGTTGCAGATGCCTTAAGCTGGAAGGATCGAGTTAAGCCTCTTCCAGTCCAAGCTCATGGTTTGCCATACAAACAAATCTCATTCATTTAATTCAAGAAGCCCAGTTGGCAGCCCTCAAAGATGAAAATGTGAAGGATGAATGCCTGCGAGGCATGGAGAAGCGATTTGTGAAGAAGACTGACGGAGCCTACCATTTCATGGATAGACTTTGGGTATCAAATTTTGGTTCAATACAGAAATTGGTCCTAGATGAAGCTCATAAATCCAGATATTCCATTCACCCTGGTCTCAATAAGATGTATCACGAACTAAAAGAGTTGTACTGGTGGCCAAACATGAAGGCTGAGATTGCCACCTATGTCGGTAAATGCTTAACATGTTCGAAGGTCAAAGCTGAATATTAAAAACCTTCCGGTCTACTTGTGTAACCAGAGATACCTCAATGGAAATGGGAACAAATCCTCCATGGATTTCATCACCAAGTTACCTAAGACCGGGTCTGGTAACGATTCTATTTGGGAGATTGTCGATCGTTTGACGAAGTCCGTACATTTCTTAGCCATCAAAGAGAAGTTCAACACTGAACGGCTTACAAGAGTCTACCTCAAGGAAGTTGTGTCACGTCATGGAGTGCCTACTTCAATCATTTCCGATCGAGATAGTCTTTTCACCTCTAGGTTCCGGAAAACCCTTCAAAAAGCTTTGGATACTCAGCTCGAGATGAGTACGGCTTATCATCCTCAAACTGATGGCCAAAGCGAAAGAACCATTCAAACTCTCGAGGATATGCTCTGTGCTTGTGTAATCGATTTCAGTTATAGTTAGGACGACCACTTGCCCCTAGCTAAACGTTCATATAACAACAGCTATCATACAAGTATTCAAGTTGACCCTTTCGAGGCCCTTTATGGAAGAAAGTGTCGCTCTCCCCTTTGTTTGACAGAAGTTGGTGATAGTCAACTAACAGGTCACAAGCTAGTGCACGAGAGTTCTGAGAAAATCTTTTAAATTCAAAGTCGCTTGAAAGCTGCCCGAGATCGACAGAAAAGCTATGCTGACAACTGACGCAAGCCATTGAAGTTCGAAAAAGGAGATCGCGTCATGTTAAATGTAGCACCATGGAAAAGTGGAAATTGCTTCGGAAAGCGTGGAAAGCTTAACCCTCGCTACATTGATCCCTTTGAAATCTTCAAAGAGACTAGACCAGTAGCATACCGTCTTCAATTGCTACCTGAACTCAGTAACGTTCATAATATCTTTCACATCTGCAACTTGAAAAAGTGTCTATCTGATGAGTCAGCTGTCATCCCTCTCGATGAGATTGAGTTTGATGATCAACTTCATTTCGTTGAGGCTCCCACATAAATCTACGACCGCAAGGTTAAGCAAAGTCGGATTCCCATTGTGAAAGTTCAATGGAACTCTCGTCGAGGTCCAGAGTATACATGGGTACACAAAGATTAAATGCATCAGAAGTACCCTCACCTCTTTGACAACCCTAATGCCGATGACCCAGGTTAGATTTCAGGACGCAATTTTTTTAACTGGGGGAGTATGTGACAATACAGAATTTCAGGTTAACATTAATACTATATTTACGTGCAATTATCTGATTAGTTATGTGCATTAGACTTAATTTATTCAAATTAAGTAAACCTGCGTGCGAACATAGTTAAACTAGACTTGACAACCCGTACCCGTAACAGAAATCATCCTAGAAGTTCCACGTTTATTCAAACTGGAACTTTAATAACAAGAATATTTCATAATTTATTGTAGAATTTTAACAATAAGAAATATAAAATACTCATTTTATATTCTTTTCAAACATCGTGGTTACGTCGTGACCCATTTCAAAACTTATCGTTTATTCAAACGAGAAATTCATTCAAATAAACCAAAAGTTTACATTCGTTAAACTTAGTCATTTCAAATTCGTTCAAAACATTGTTTCATTTTCATCAATATAACCTAAACATCCGTTTAGATTCAATCGTCAAATTCAAACCAATTACATTTCATACCAAACAACACTTAAATTCAATCAATCAAAAACATTCAAAGTATGCATATTAATCATCAAATGTCAAGACTAGTGACAATTTCATTTTCTTTCATCTGGATATTGTTCATCATTTATTTTTCGCTCATTCATAAAACATACATATATTTTATCCGTTCGTATTCGTTCGAGTTCGTGACATCCTCATTTTCAAACCACTTTGTCGTTTCAACCCAAACAAATATTTGTGAACTTATTTGGATCAACCCGGCCCAATTAACAATTTGATCCAAACCAAGGCCCAAACCTATTCGACTTGTTCCAAGTATCGAACCGAACCCATTTCAAACCTAACCCGTGGTCAAGATCGACCCGAAGGCCCATTCCGGCCCAACAGGCCCGTCGGCCCAAACCTACTTTCTTTTTGTTTCTTTCTCCCGACCCACTACCTTTTTCCCGGCCCATTTCTTTTCCTCGGCCCGATCTTCTCCCTTGGCCCGAATTCATGGCCCGTCGACCCAATTCATTTTATTTTCTTTCTTTTCTTTCTTAACCCGGTCACGAGTTCGAATCCTCTCGTCCCTTTTTTCTTTTCCCTCGGTCTCCCTTTTTCTTTTTGTTTTCTTCCATCGGTTTAAACCGATTTTTATACACAAGCAATAATTAGATTTTTTTTAAGAAATGCTCACATGTTCTATTAGTTGTTTTGTTACAACTAATCCTAAATCTATAATGTCTTCTAGACCCCTTGGCATGCAGGATTGATATGGAAAAGTTTGGTCTCTAGAGTACATGGCAAAAACATTTTATAATGGTTAATAACCAATAGATAAAAACTTCCCTCCCTCTTTTCTTTCCCATTCGGTTCAACCGAATAACACACCGACACAATATTATTATTAATATTACCACATTCCTAATTTCTAATCCTAACATATCTGATGGTCCCTAGATACTTAAGCAAACTCACAAAATCTTCCTACCATGTCCCTTTGATATGGTGCACAAATGTCGGGATTATACAAAGCAAAACCATGATCCATTGGATAAAACTATTAACCAACCAACATGCTTCTTAGATGTTAGACACAAGTGTTTGGGATGGTACAAGCAAGGTCTTGATGGGGAAACAAAATGGTTCTCTAAAGCACACTTACCCCCAATAACCATTGGTCATTAACAAATGTATCAAATCTTCCCTCCTTGTTTTCCCCCTCTTTTGATCGGTTTTAGAGCCAGAAACACACTCACATGGTTCATTCTCAAGCAAAGGATTCAATTGGTTCAAGTACTCATCTCTTCTTCGTTTCCTCTTGGGTTTGAACCAAGCAAAACCGCCCCTTACGGTTTTATTTAAAACCAAACCCAAGCACCTAACTAACCCACATCACTTACATATATTCCATAACTCATCTAACACTTAGTCATATCATTTAAGAACACAAACTTTCTCAACTCTTTACTCTCTATTTCTCCTCTCGGCCCACCACAAAACCGCCACCACCATCTACTTTTTCTCCATCATTCAAACACTAACCGTCATCCTAATCTTATTGTTTACATCATGATCATGCCATTTCAATCTTCCTATCATCATTTTCTTTCACATTCAAGATTCAAGGATGTGTTTGGAGCTTAACCGGAAGCAAATTGAAAAACCTACTTACGTCATTACCGATCGTGTGAAAGCTTTAGTGAGATTTCTATCCTCCTAGCAATTTCATTCTTCATTTTGTTCATAATCATGTAACTAGTCCATTTTCAAACCAATTCTTGATGTTATTGTTCGATGATTAACTAACAAACCATGTTGTTAGTGCATATATGCTTAATTTTGTGGGAATATTTTAGGGATATTCATGTTACTTTATAAGTCTAATTGATGATTTATCAATGTTATGACATAAATAATAATATCATGTAACAAAAACATATTCAAAATCATATTTGAATTCAAAATCCCTAAATATTAGTGTATGTATATTTTCTTGATATTGTGTCATTAGTAATATGCATAGTTATATTCTGGTAACATGACTAAAATGGTGTACATTTTCACAATGTAAATATACTATGACAAGTAGGGGTGTTCATGGTTTGGTTTCAAACCGTCCAAACCGGTCATCGGTTCAGTTTTGCGGTTGGTTTTTTATCTTAACGAACGGTTGGTCGGTTTCAAAAAAATTAAATCGTAGTGAACGGTTTGGTTTACGGTTTATATGAAAAACCGGTCGTAAAAAACCGGACCGGACCATGTACATATAATATATATTATATAATGTATACATATATATATATATAATTATATATATACAAATTAATTACATCGACTTCTTTTTTGTAATGAGATTTTGAGTTTTAGCGTTTAAAAACTAAAAATCTGGAAATTTAGACATGTTTTCATCCTAGAAATCTAGAATTTTAGTACACTATTGTTTATATTATGAATTTTAGTATTTGCATCACGTTTTGGAGGTTACATGTCCTATTTGGAGGTGGATTTTGTATTAACAAATTAAAGATGACAAGTATAGTAGAGTAGCTTATACTCTCATTGTCTCATTTGATAAAGTTGATTTCGAATTTTCTTTTAATTTAAATTTTATTATTGTAAACTTATATTGAAAGCCTAAAGATCCTAAACCGCGAAACCAAACCGAAACCAAACCGGAAATAGCGGTTCGGTTTGGTTTGGTTTTAATTTTTAACGGTTCGGTTTAGGTTTTCGATTATTAAAAACCGTAGCTAACGTTTGGTTTACGGTTTGACCCAAAAACCGTATAAACCGGACCGTGAACACCCCTAATGACAAGTATGACATAATAAAATGTGTGTCATAAATCATAATCTAAAAGGTCCATATTGTTGATACATTATGTCGCAATGACCTGGATCAGACAAATTATCGAATACTTGAAGATTACACTTGTTTTTCTTCTGGACAAACTCTAGCCGAACCCCGGCCGAACCCTGGCCGAAGCTGAGGTTCGGACAGACTTAGGAGTTCGGACGGCCTAGAGTCTATAAATAGGTGTAGCTTTGTCTTTTGTAACTAGTTGTTGTTGAGCGAACTTTTGAGAGTGTGTGTGTTCTGATACTCTGATTCTCTTTGTAATTGTGTCTATCGTTAATGAGAGATTGAGTATTGATATTTACACCGTTTGTTTACATTCTTGTTTACACAATTGATATCGAACTAAGCCGATCCCACGCTCCAGCGTTTTCAAGTGGTATCAGAGCTTTCTGGTATTGTTTGGTTCGATTTGGTTCAATTGTGTGATTCAAAGTTCGTTTTTCATCTTCGTTTCTGAAAAACTATGTTAAAAACACCATGATTTACGCCACAATTCCTTGTTTCTGTCCGTTTTCGTTCATCTGATTGTTCTGAGCTCGTTTGTTTGAGTTTTTCAGTGAGATTAAAAATTTTCCGAAAGTTTCTCGTTCCGCCGAACCTCCAGTTCGGCGTAACCGCTCTAATTTCCAAGTTCGAAGTGAAGTTCGGTCAGTTTTCTCGTTCGTTGAGAGTTCAGAGGTCTCTCGGAGGGAGTACGGTCAGTTTTATCATTCATTGAGAGTTCGGAGGTCTCTCGGAGGGAGTTCGGTGAGACTTGAGCTTCGGTGAGAGTTCGGACACAGATCAGAGGTATATCGGTGGGAGTTCGGAGGTTTTGTCTTTGTTTCAGAAAAGCTAAGTTCGGTGACAAGTTCGGAGGACGTTCGGACCGTGTAATTGAGTTCGGAGAAGGTTCAGAGCACGTTCGGAGGGTTATACAAGTTCGGAGCATGTTTTGACCTATCAGAATATTAAGATTTTTCAAGATAATGGATTATGAAGCGTTTGCTGCGATTCAGTCTCAGATGCAGGCTTTATTGAATTATGAAAATGAAATTTGGACAACCCAGAAAGTTCCCAAACTTCTCAAGTTTGAAGATTATGCAAATTGGAAGAAAAGGTTCGAAGCTTACATTGGAACGAATAATCCGGACTTATGGATTGCTTTGGATGCACCATACGTGTATCATGTTGGAGTAAACAATGTGCCTATAATGCAAAGAAACCTGGATCTTAATCAAAAGACTGCTTACACAAGAGAACAAAAAGCATATGGCCTTTTAACTCAAGCACTTCCTAAGGAGTTGCTACACCGGTTTAAGAGTTGTAAACATTCTCATGAATTGTGGACGACAATAAAAGAATGGTGTGAAGGCAACGAACAATACAAGAAGAGTAAAAAGAAAGTTCTGAACAAGGAGTTTGATAATTTCAAACATTTTGATGGTGAAAGCGTTCCGGATTTGATCTCAAGGTATTGCCATTTGTTGTCTGAAATGGATAACGTTCAAATCAAGAAGGATGATGAGGAACTTAATGAAAAATTACTTGAAGGTTTGCCATCAAAGTGGGAATCATATGTGTTGATGATTATGAATGATAAATATTATCCAGAATTGACGTTTGTGAAACTGTTGGGTAAGTTACAAGCACGAGACTTAGAGATAAAAAATGTTAACAACACCTGCAGAAGTCCAGAATCCTGATGTGTACTATGGTTCAAACGCGGCAACAGTTTTGGGTAAATCGGGTAAAACGACAATGGCTTTCGTAGCTGGAAATTTACCTGAAATGTATCTAACTCAGGAAATGGAATGGGTTCGAATAGTTATGATCACAATTATAGTTCTGGAGGGTGTAACGTCTCGATTCCAGCAAGTAACCTGATGAATACTAGCAAGATGGCCATGTCGGTGACAACGACGGAAGACTATATGGCTCTTGTATCTGCATTTGTATCATCGTATTAAGGGTTATAACTGGAAAGGTAAGTAATGCAGAACTGACTGAGGAGGATTATGATCAGGTTGATCTGGATGACTTGGAGCTGATGGATATTAATTGGCAGTTTACCATACTTGCAAGAAGGGTGAAGAGATTTCTGAAGAAGACTGGTAGAAAAGACCTGAATTCTGGAGGAAGAATTGGTTTTGACAAGTCAAAGGTGAGGTGTTATAATTGTTCAAATTTCGGACACTTCGCTCGGGAATGCTCTCAACCTAAAAAAGTAAGAATACGAAAAGTTTGCTCCGAAGTCTAATGCTTCTGGAACCAACAACGCATCAAATTCAGGGAGTTCTTTAAATTCTAAACCTAATTCTGAACCTACAAAAGCCCTAGTGTCTCAAGAAGATAAAACTTATAACTGGGGTAATCAATTTGCTGATTCATCTGCATTGATTGTGACACATGTGCAGGATGAAGACACCATGACAGAATCTACTCAAGATGGAGATGAAATTCATGGCGAAGAATTTTATGGAGTTCAAGTTGGAGTCAATGATGAAGCAAGTGTATCGGATTCAAAGGATGATCATCAATCTTTTTCTAAAGAAATATTTGCATTCATGGCAATCTTGTGTGACCAAGTTGAATCAGATGTTGTTCTCTTGTTGGAAAAACAAATTCAAGTTCTAACTGAGGAGAAGGAAGCAGTGATCCATGAATGTGAAGCCGCGAAAGCTGAAGCACTTGACACAGCCAAAAGGCTATGGAGATTGCTGACAAGATGATTGCACTACAAAAAGATATGCTGAAATTGAATGATAAAAACAAAAGTCTGAAGCAGGAGGTTGGTACATTAAAAAGAAACAACATCACAGAATCAGTTGCTCTTATGGTCGATTCTTCTAAGGTAGTTTCTTATCCTCCAATGTGCAAGTCTTGTGATGAATTTGCTACCTCTAAGAATTCGCTCTTAGATGAAAAGACAAAACTAAATGATCTTTTGTCGGTAGCAAGATCTGATAAGAATATTTATAAGGGAAGATGGGAAGGAACAACTAAGGAGTTGTTGTTGGTTCATGAGCAGTTACGTTTACAAAAATTTGATTTTTCAAATCAATCGGAACTGCTGGTGTCCGCACAAAAGGACTTGGTGATAGTAAAAAACTTGTTGCAGATCTAAAAATTGAGATTTTTTAACTAAAACAAAAGATTGATTCTGTTCAAGATTCATCATCGTTTACCAACTTTCTTTACAAGTCTGAAAAGGAAACTAATTCTGGTAAATTGAGCCAAGTTCCCCCTCCTGTCATTATAACCAATGGTCCTTCATCTGAGGACAAAGTGGCAGTTTCTTCTCATGACAAGCAGAGTAATCATCAATCAATTAATTCGAAGTCTGATAAAACTTCAACCAGAAAATCTATCTTGGATTCGACGGTTGATGAGTTGTTTTATGATGTCTCAGACCTTGATAAAATTGATGATCCTCTATCTGAAACGAAAGCTGAATATTCCAAACCCACTTGTTCAAATGTTTCTAAGCCAGATTTTCAAAATTTGATTTCAAAACATGATTTTTCGACCATCAAATCTGAGCTGGCGAAACTAAGTGAGTTTAAACAGAAACAGATTGCTAGAAGCAAGTCAGTCGCAGGTAAAATGGTCAAACCTGGTGGAGTTGGGTTTGTGCCTGTAGCCAAAACAAAATCTTTTGAACAAGGTTCTTCCTCTAAGGTTTCCAAACCTGAAAAAGCCAAGGCTGGCAATCCCACTCCAAAAACCAAATTTGACACATCTGAAAATTGGGTGACCTATCGCTTAAAAGGTTCTGATAAAATCTATAGCGATAAAGACTTTCCTTTGGATATGGTTAATCCCAATTTAATAGATAAAATCTTTTCGGGAAAGTACGATCCTGCTTATGATCCTAAGGTGAGGAGTGTGCCCATTAAGAGGGGAAATGGAAGAATCAATGTAATGGACACACTCGATTCTGATTCTGAATCTGGGTTGGTGAATAGGATGCAAAAGTCTGTTCAAAAATCTGTGAACAAGAAACCAATTAAATCAAATTTTCAATCACCACCAAGAGTTTTTCACAAACAAATGCAACCAAATTTCAGAAAACCAAATCCTTATGTCAGAAGGTCACAATTTTACAATGATGAGGGTTTTTATGATGATTTTGTTTGTGGACCAAATCAACCTATCTTTGGAAGGGGTCCAAAGTGGGTTGATAATGGTTGTCAAAATGATTTTGGTCCAAGATTTGGTGGGAGGAGAGACATATATCAGAATAATGAGGATCATTTTTATTCTAGAAATCCACATGTTAGAAGTCAATTTATGTATCGTGGTAATGTTCTAGACAGGGTAACAGGTAATGATTCTGGATATAATGATGATTCTGGAAATTATCATGTGTCTAACCGAAAGGGTTTGAAACCCAAGACACAAAAACAGCAAAAACCTGTTGTTGAGTCCGATGTGGATGGTGACATGATTGAAAAAGCTTTGATTGATAAACGAAAGTCTTAAATGCAAAAATCGTGGTCATACATATCGGACTTGTCCATTGAAGAAGCCCAAAACTGACAAGTCTGATGTAGAACAATCTGATGGAATGTCTGAAGGATATCATACTGAAACACTTGTTTAAGTCAGATATGTAGATTATAAGGGTAGAGTTCATTTTTTTGATGAGTCATCTGAATTTCAAAAACATAAAACTGAAAGGAAATCAGAAAATGATTCTGGAAAAATTAAATCAATTCTTAAAAACTCTACTTCTGGATCCAATGGCTCTTCAAGTGATGCATGAAAACATAAGGGTTCTTCCATGGCCGGTGCTGATTTTGTGGAAGATGACGGTCGACCCAGAGCTTCTAGCTTGGGTACGTCCCGAAACTAATCTTCTGTTTTAATTTATGCAGGGATCTTCGCGACAACTCATGAATAACATTTGGGTTGTTGATAGCGGAGCTTCTCGGCACATGACTGGTGATATCTCTTTGTTGCATGATGTGAAGTACTTCGATGGAGGTAAAGTTACATTTGGTGGAAACAAGGGAGGTCAAGTCACCGGCATTGGTAAATTATCAAACGGTGCAGTCACATTCGAGAAAGTTGAGTACGTCAAAGAATTGGAGTACAATCTTCTTAGCGTCTCCCAGATCTGTGACAAGCAATACACAACTGCTTTCACGGGGAGTGAATGTGTGATACGGAAGCCTGAATACAAGATTCCAGACGAATTTGTTGTGATGGAGCACCTCGATTCTCGAATTTGTATATGCTCGACATGAATTCAGCCAAAGCAACTGTTGCGGGTCAATGTTTCTTATCAAAAGCTTCAGAGAGAGATTCCATTCTATGGCATCGTCGCATGGGTCACATCCATTATCGCAAGATGAACGAGTTGGTGCGTAGGAATCTTGTTGAAGGTGTTCCAAAACAGCAGTTCGTATTCAATGATGTGTGTGTGAGTTGCAATAAGGGAAAGCAGAAGAGAAAATCACATCCGCTGAAGAAGTATCATTCCATTGAAGTCCCGTTAATATTACCTCACATGGATCTATTTGGTCATGTGAATCGTAAAAGTTTTTTTGATACACGATATGGCAATGAGCTGGATCAGACAAAGACACGAAGATTTCAAGTTTTGGTCTAGTGGCCGAACTCCGGCCGAACCTTGGCCGAGCCTTGGCCGAACCTCAGGTTCGGACAAGCCTAGGAGTTCGGACACCCGTATGTCTATAAATAGATTTTGTTTGTGTCTTTGTAACAGAGTTTTTGAGAGTGAAAGAACTTTTGTATGTGAGATTGTGTGTGTACTCTGATTCTCTGATTATCACGATTTATGAGAGATTGAGTTTATTTACATTGTTGTGTTTGCATTCTCACGTATATACGATTGTTATCGACCAAACCGATCCTACGCTCAGTCACTTTTAAGTGGTATCAGAGCAATCTGGTGCTGTTTGGCTCGATTTGTTGCAATTCGTGTATTCGAAGTTCGTTATCAAGTTGCTCTATGGAAATTTACGTGAAAAACATCATGTTTTGTGTCAAAATTCCTTGTTTCTGGTTGCTTTTGGTCATCTGAGTGCTTAGAGTTCATTTGTGAGTGTTTTTTAGTGAGATCTGAAAATTTCCGAAATTTTGCGTTCGGCCGAACCTGAAGTTCGGTGTAACCGCTCCGAGGCTTAAGTTCGGAGTGAAGTTCGGTCATCTTTTCGATTGGTGAGAGTTCGGAGGACTATCGGAGAGAGTTCGGTGAGAATTTTGTCTCGGAGAGAGTTCGGACTAAGATCGGAAAGAGTTTGGAGTTTCTATGTTCGGTGACAAGTTCGTAGGAAGTTCGGACCTTGTTTTCAAGTTCGGTGACGGTTCGGAGCAAGTTCGGAGCTTGTCTTAAGTTCGGAGCAAGTTCGGTGACATCAGAATCTTGAATTTTTTAAAATGTCGGATTATAACGCGTTTGCTGCTATTCAATCGCAGATGCAAACATTACTGAATTACGACAATGAAATCGGGACGACTCAGAAAGTTCCCAAACTTCTTAAGTTTGAGGACTATGCTAATTGGAAGAAGAGATTTAAAGCTTATATCAGCACAACGGATCCAGACCTATGGATTGTTATGGATACACCATATGTGTATCTTGTTGGTGTGAACAATGTTCCTATTATGCAAAGGAATCTGGATCTTGAACAAAAGGCTGATTTTTATTAGAGAGCAAAAAGCATATGGTTTGATAACTCAAGCTTTACCTAAAGAATTGTTACACTAATTTAAAAGTTGCAAACACTCTAATGAATTATGGACGACACTGAAAGAAAGATGTGAAGGCAATGAACAGTACAAGAAAAGTAAGAAAAAAGTGCTAAACAAGGAGTTTGACAACTTCAAGCATTTTCATTGAGAGGGCGTTCCAGAGTTAATTTCAAGATATAGTCACTTGTTGTCTGAAATGGACAGTGTCCAAATCAAGAAAGATGATGAAGAGCTTAAGGAGAAATTGCTAGAAGGTCTGCCATCAAAATGGGAATCTTATGTGCTGATGATCATGAATGATAAGGACTATTCTGAGTTGACATTTGTAAAACTATTGCGAAAATTGCAAGCTAGAGACTTGGAAATGAAAAATGTGAATACTACTCCAGCAGCGGTTCAGAATCCTGATGTTTACTACGGATCAAATGCAGCAACAATTTCAGGTAAGACGGCGAAAATAACAAGTTCTGCACCAGCAACAGCGTTTGTAGCTGGAGGTCTACCTGGACATGTTTCAAATTCAGGAACCGGAATGGGTTTGCATAGTGGTGATTACAATTACAACTCTGGAGGAAGTAGCACATCAATTTCAGCTAGTAATTTGGTGAACACGGGAAAGATGGCTATGTCTGTGTCTACAACTGAAGATTATATGGCCCTTGTTTCTGCTTTAGTGTCATCTTATTACGATTTGATAACTTGGAATGTTAGCAATGCTGAATTGACGGAAGAAGACTATGATCAGGTGGATCCTGATGATTTGGAGTTAATGGATATGAAAGTGCATGAGCGTGCGGATCTTCTACTTAGTCGTAATGAAATCAATGTAAACAAGCAAAACACGAAGAGTAAATACAAATGAGCTTTGTATTAACCACTGAGACCACAGAGTACACTGATAATATATGACGCGGAAGCATAGACTATTATCGTGCCTGAATACAACACATGAAACACATATTTATAAGGCTGAAATACGACCGGCCGAACCTCAGGTTCGGCCATGTCCGAACTCCAGGTTCGGCCTGAGTTCGGACCTCAGCATCCTTGTGTGGATCCGTCTTGTATTCGATACTTCACATGACGATCAAGAACCATGCATCAACAAACTCCCCCTCGGCATGTGCAGTATCATTTCCTCTATCAAACTTGTATCTAGTATCTTCAATCAAACTCTTCCTCGATCTTGACAATGAGTTCAATCTTGAATACTTGATATTGTATCATGTGTAATCTCTTTATCAACAATCTTCAGAAGACTTGAAGTTGTGATGTTCTCTTCCCACTTAGAAACCTATCAACATAAATAATCTTGGTGCAAAATATCTCTTCGAGACTCCAAGATATTTTGATTTAGAACAATTGATTTTGTATTTCATGTTGATCAATCGAAAAAAATCAGAAACAAAACCTTTTTGACTTTGAGAAACTTTATATCAAAACACACCTAAAATATTTTTGGTATTTTCTGATAAGAAAAGTAAATGCACAACAGAATCAGACACTATTTTTGTCTTTTGTGAGAAAGATCACAACTTGGGATCATACTGGTCATAACATGTTGAACTACATTTCAAGTTCAATTATTGTAGCACATAAGCCATGCCGATTACAGATGTAATTTGTCCAACTTTAAACTCTGTCACAATCATACTCATAACATTTGGATATGTTAAGATATTGATTAAATTTGCATTGACCAGTGTACCCCACACTATCAGACATACTCAAATATGCTTTGGTTATCACATTTTGTGATTTCATTTGTGATTTTAATCACACAATAATTGTAGATATAGTCAACTGTGTTCCATGTAAAAAGAAATAAGAACGTTAAATCGTCTACCTTAAGGTCGATCTTTCGATACGCAGATAAGGCCTCGGATTTAACAAAATAAGAAAATAAAACAAGTTGAAATTGTATAATTCAACAACAATCAGGTCGGTACTCCCGTACACGCAGAGAAAGTCCGATGAGTTATACGAAACACCAAATAAAATAAAGCAGAACGTCAAATGAACAACAATCAGGTCGGTCTTTCAACACACAGAGAAAGTCCGGTCGTTTGACAAAATAAAGAAAATCAAACAAGTTTAAATCTTTGCAAAATGAACACATGTATACACAGTGACTTCTCATTTTATTTTTCACATATATCATGAGATATGCATCAAGATGTTGTCCACTAGGTCAAGCATCAGATTTAGTGTATATCACATTTGTATACTTTCTGATTTGCCGAGCCTATCTTGCACATCGATCAAATGGTCTTATGGCTTTTTCATCTACTTTATCCATGAGTCAGACATAGTCAGCCAATGTACCATCATTTCCCAATCATGTCGGATACAATTTCTCATTTTTCAATGTTTTTGACTTTTTGCATTTTCAATGTTTTTGTCTTTTTCAAATTTCTCCCCCTAAAAATGACAACTCTATGTATAGATTTTCATTTTTACGACTTGAAAAAACAACACACTATTTTGGTATTTTTGCAAAAACAAACTCCCCCTCAGAATGAACCGGAGTGAAAAACAAGAAAAATTGATCAACCAACACAATTACTCGCAGTTTAGCATTTTGAAAAACAAAATTGAGTTTGAAATTCAATCTAATTAGAAACAGATATTCCACAATCAACAATTTTCCAATCACCGAAAGGTCTTCCTGAAACACCTGCTTGACACCAAATAAAACATTAATCGTGTTGGGATCGACCCGAATCAACAGCGTCGGGCCGCCCGGTGTCTTCCACAAAGTCCTTGTTGGCCTTGGAAACAACTTTTGGTTTCCAAATTTGTAAAAGTTTTAATTTTTGATCGGAACCTGAATCAGATTCAACCGACGAACTTGATTTAGATCAAGACGATTTACGAGTTGACTGAAGCTTTGGAGACCATGGTTCATCAAAAATTTGACCTTTGTTATCCACATATTTTGCAGTTTTGTGGATATATGCAGTCGTCGGACAATCAGCAGCTAGATGTCCTGGTTGACGACATACATAACAAAGTCTTTCTCTAAAATTATTTGAAGAATGTTTTGACTTTTGAGAATCAGATGAATGTTCAGTATGAGAGTTATCAAAGAAACCCTCAGAAGAATCATACCTAGGAGATGGACTCCGTGAAGATGAAGATCCTCCAGAATAATAAGAAAATTCCTTCTGAGATAGTGATTTCTTTGTAACAGTTGCTTTAGGAACCTTCTCAACCTTCACTGATTTCTTTGCTTGAACAGATTCTTCCAACACTTTGTAACCTAAACCTTTGTTTTTAGATCATTGAGTCTTTGAAGAATTTGAAGAAGAACTTGAAGCTTCTCTTTCTCTTGACTTAGCATCACTAGTGAATTTGGCTTTGATATCCTTCAGCTTGTTCTTTTCAAGCAAAACTTTTTCTTCTTCGGTTGCAGATGAAGAACTCGAAGCAACCTTATCAAATACTTTCTCATTTTCCAGCAAAACAGACTTTGAAATAAACTTTGGAGCTTCACCCAAAGGTTTCTCCTTCTTTTTAGACTTGGACTTGTTCTTCTTAGGTGGAGTAGCAAACTTTGAATAGTCATGCAATTCACTGTTTGGATCAATCTGAGGAGAAGTAACTTCAATCAAATCCACTGGTTGAGGTACCGAATGAATATTTTCTTCTTTAGACTTCTCTGAACTCTGATCCTGCTTGTATAAGAAATTTAGCAATGTCGGGGACAAATTGCAATTCTTAACTTGTCTTTTCAACTCCAAAATCTCTAATTTCAAATCATTAATTTTCTGTTGACCTTCAAATACCTCTTGTTGTGACTTGATGAATTTAGCATTGAGATCATCATACTCATAAGTTTGTAACTTCCGGATCTCACATTCAGCATATAATTCTTCAAGCACATTTTCTCTCTTCTGCTTGTAAATCTCAACATCTTTTGTTAACACTTCATTCTTGTCTCTGTAAAGAACATTTTCATCTTGAAGCATAGAGATCTTATTTTGAAGCTTCTCAACGGTAATAGCAGTTTTTGCAATAAGAGCAGTAGCCTCTTCATATTTTTGCTGAACCGGATAACTCTTCTCAAACAGATTCTCAAAATCTTGAGCTGCATCTAACGCTTCAGCTTTGGCTTTCTCACACTCTTCAGCCAATTTAGCCTTTTCCTTCAAAACATCTTCATGAATATGAACTAACGCATAATATTTTTTTTGAAAATCTTCCAACTCTTTCTTTAACACCACGATTTCTTCAGTTGAAATTTGACAATCTTGTTCAAAACTTGCAATTTTCTTGAGCAACTTCTCACATTTATAACATTTAAATTCATCATCTTTTTGAATTCACAGAAGATTTAGGTAATTCTTCTTGAACCAAAGATATACTCGAAGAAGTATCAGATTCTGTTAAAATGCTTTCATCATCAGCATGTTGAACGGTTAAAGCAATTGAGATTGGAGTATTATTCTTTTTAATTTATGAATCTGCATTCCAGGCAAACCCATCTGAATGCATAAATGTATCAGTCCAATCATGAGCAAGAGTAGCAGATTTCTGCTCAATCTTTTCAGCTTTATCTGATGGATGAAAAACTAAATGTGCATGCTGACCAGTCTTCAATTTACTTTCTGCAGAACTTGGACATTCTCGAGCAAAGTGACCATAAACGGAACACTTATAACATTTCACCTTAGATTTGTCCAAACCAATCTTTCCTTCCTGATTTAGTCTCTTCTTACCAGTTCTGTTGAAAAATTTCTTCGTTCTACGAACCAACATAGCATATTGCCAATTCAGATCCATTTCCTCCAAATGATCATAATCAATCTGATCATAATCTTCATTTGCTAACTCAACATTACTCACAGCACCAGTGATTACACCAAAGTATGAAGATACCAATGCAGACATCAACGCAGTATAATCATCGACAGTTTGAACAGACAATGCACTTTGAGTCGAAGAACTAGGAATTGACACAGTACAACCAGCAGAGGAATAACTTGGAGTGTCAGATTTACCTGTCAGAAATGCTGTAGGGGGTGCAATACTAAGAATATTAGATTTCCAGCATTCAAAGTTGAATCATTGTTGCCATAATACACGGCAGGGTTCTGAATTTGCTCTGGAAATAACTTATTTACTTTTAAATCCATATCCCGAGCTTGGATTCTTTGAATCAAATCATTAAACGACAACCTTGGATAATCCTTATCATTAGTAATCATCATCACATAATTTTCCCACTTCTCTGGTAGAGCTTCCATAATCTTTTCTTTTCTACCAGCTTCATCTTTTGTAAGATTCACCAACTTCATTTCACTCATTAAATGTGCAAATCTTGCAATTAGACTTGGAATTGATTCATTTTGATAATGCTTGAAACTATCATATTCTTTCTTCAACACTTTTTTTCGACTTTTCTTATACTGGTCATTGCCTTCACATCTCTTTTCTAGAGCATACCACAAGCTCTTTGCGGTATAGTTACTTGAAAATTGATGTAGTAAATCAGTAGGCAAAACCATTGTTAAAGTACCATAAGCCTTTTTCTCAGCTTGATATGCTTTCTTTTGTTCACCAGAAAGTTTCCGTTGAAGAATTGGTTCCCCATCCTCACCCTTAGGATATGTATATTGTTCAGAATACGACAACCACATATCGATATCATTTGCGGAACAAACGCTTCAATCGTGTCACCCAACTATGATAATCTTCCAATTTAAGTAATTTGGGAACTTTCTGACTTGTTCCAATTTCATTGTCATAGTTAATCATTGTTTGCATCGTTGCTTGTACTGAATTTTGAATAGCCGCGAACGCTTGAAAATCGGACATTTTCGAAAAACTGGTTACTGTTCACTCCGAACCTCGTCCGAACCTCCTCCGAACAGTCACCTAACTTAGTCCGAACTTGACTACGCCGAACTCTCTCCGAACCAGACCTTCGGACGAACAAAAACCAAATAACTCTGAACGATCACCGAACTTAGTCCGAACACAGACCGATCCTTCACCGAACCAATATAGAGACCGAACTCCGTCCGAACTTCAAGTTCGGAGCGGTTATGCCGAACTTGTCCGAACCTCAAATGAGACAGATTTCACTCGACCACATTTTCTCGATTTTCAACGTTTTTTACTGGAGTTTTCGACAGGAATTCAAGCAAACTCGATAGAAACGATCTAGAAATGGATTCTTGACAAAAAGCACACTCGAGACGATCAAACGAACTAAAAAATAATTGACATTTTCGCAAAAACGTAAATTTGGACTCAAAATTCCGAAAAACACTGATCTCCGACTAGTAGAGCAAACCTAATGCTCTGATACCACTTGAAAGTGCGTGAGCGTGCGGATCTTCTACTTAGTCGTAATGAAATCAATGTAAACAAGCAAAACACGAAGAGTAAATACAAATGAGCTTTGTATTAACCACTAAGACCACAGAGTACACTGAGAATATATGACGCGGAAGCATAGACTATTATCGTGCCTGAATACAACACATGAAACACATATTTATAAGGCTGAAATACGACCGGCCGAACCTCAGGTTCGGCCACACGTTCGGCCATGTCCGAACTCCAGGTTCGGCCTGAGTTCGGACCTCAGCATCCTTGTGTGAATCCGTCTTGTATTCGATACTTCACATGACGATCAAGAACCATGCATCAACAGGATATCAATTGGCAATTTGCCATGCTGGCTAGGAGAGTGAAAATATTCTTAAAGAAGACCGGTTGAAAAGATCTGAAATCTGGTGGCAGAATTGGTTTTGATAAATCAAAAGTGAGATGCTATAATTGTTCTAATTTTGGTCACTTCGCTCGTGAATGCTCTCAACCGAAAAAGCAAGAATATCAAAAATTCGCTCCCAAATCAAATGCTTCTAGATCCAACAATCCTTCGAGTTCAGGGAGTACTTCTAACTCAAAATCTAATCCTGAATCCACAAAATCTCTTGTATCTCAAGCTGATAAAACTTATAATTGGGGTAATCAATTCGCTGATTCATCTGCTTTGATGGTTACACAAGTGCAGGATGAAGACACTATGACTGAATCCACTGAAGACGAAAGTGAAGTTCATGGTGAAGCGAATGGTGAAACTTTTGTTGGAATCAATGCTGAAGGAGAAGTCTTGGATTCAAGGATTAATCATAATTCTTTGTCTGAAGGAAAATTTGCTTTCATGGCTGATTTGTCTAATGAGAAGATCGAGTCTGATGTTATTCTCTTGTTAGAAAAACAAGTTCAACTTCTAACTGAGGAGAAGGAAGCGTTGATTCGTGATTGTGAAGCAGCAAAAGTTGAAGCGCTTGACATAGCAAATGATTTCAAAAACTTGTATCAGAAGAGTCTTCCACTGAAGGAGCGATATGAGAAAGCTTAGCAAAACGCTGTCGAAATTGCTGACAAGATGCTTATACTTCAGAAAGTAATGCAAAAACTATCGGATGAGAACACAAGTTTGAAACAGGAGGTCAGCACATTGAAAAGAAGCAATCTCACAGAATCTGTGGTTCTAATGG
The DNA here is from genome assembly GCA_039602395.1 of Deinandra increscens subsp. villosa. Classification (NCBI taxonomy): domain Eukaryota; kingdom Viridiplantae; phylum Streptophyta; class Magnoliopsida; order Asterales; family Asteraceae; genus Deinandra; species Deinandra increscens. The sequence goes on from JBCNJP010000027.1 coordinate 74,901,400, forward strand.
TCGATACCTCAAAGGTAGTTTCGTATCCTTTAATGTGCAAATCGTGTGATGATTTTGCTACTGCTAAGAGTACGCTCTTAGATGAGAAGACAAAACTTAGTGACCTTTTGTCAGTAGCAAAAGCAGATAAGAATATATACAAAGAAAGATGGGAGGGAACCACCAAGGAGCTATTGTCCGTACATGAGCAGTTACGATTACAAAAATTCAATTTTTCAACTCAGTCCGAACTGCTCGTGTCCGTTCAAAAGGATTTGGCTGCCAGTCAAAAATCTGTTGCAGATCTCAAAATATAACTTTTTGAATTAAAAAAAAAAAAACTGGACTCTGTTCAAGTTTCATCTTCCTTTGCCAATTTTCTTTATAAAAATGAAAAGGAAAATGTTTCTGGTAAACTAAGCCAAGTTCCGCCTCCGGTCATTATCACAAATGGTCCTTTTGAAGAGAAACTGGATGTTCCTTCTCAGGTCAAACAAAACAATCATCCTTCGGCTAATTCAAAGTCTGACAAAAATTCAACCGGAAAATCTATTTTGGATTCGTCGGTTGATGAACTTTTTTACGTTGTCTCAGATTTTGATAAAGTTGATGATTAGTTTCTGAAACAGATGTTGAATGTTCCAAAACCACTCCTTCTAAAGTTTGTAAGCCAGATCACAAAGATTTGATTTCAAAACATGATTTTCCAACGATTAAATCTGAGCTTACGAAATTGAGTGTGTTCGAACAAAAACAGATTGCTCAGAGAAAATCTGTTGAAGGTAAGAAAGTTAAATATGGTGGAGTCGGATTTGAGCCTTTGGCAAATTCAAAATCTTTTGAAAAAGGGTCTTCTTCTAAAGATTCAAAACCTGCAAAAGCCAAGGCTAGCAATCACACTTTGAAAACCAATTTTAACAATTCTGACCAATGGGTGACCTATCGCTTGAAAGGATCTGATAAGATTTATAGCGTTAAAGATTTTTCTTTGGATATGGTCAATCACAAATTAATTGATCACATTTTTTCTGGTAAATATAATCCTGCTTATGATCCCAAGATGAGAAGTGTGCCCATTAAGGGGGGTAATGGCAGTCTTAATGTAATGGACACACTTAATTCTGAATCTGATTCGGGGTTGGTTAACAGAGTGAAAAATTCTGCTCAAAAGTCTTTAAATAAGAAATCATCAAAATCAACCTTTCAATCACCACCAGGAGGTTTTTATAATCAAAGGCAACCAAATTTCAGAAAATCGAGTCCGTATGTCAAAAAGTCTCAATTTTACAATGACGAAGGATTTTATGATGAATTTGGGTGTGGACCGAATCAATCTGTGTTTAGGAGGGGTCCAAAATGGGTTGATTATGGAGGTCGGAATGAATTTGATTCAAGGTTTGGTGGGCAAAGAAATAGATTTCAGAATTACAGGGATCATCGTTTTTCTGAAAATTCTTATGTTAGAGGTCATGTTGGGTATTGTGATGATTTTTCAGGAAACGTGTCAGGATATGAGTCAGGACATAATGATGAGTTTGGAAATCGTTATGTGCCTAATCGAAAGGGTTTGAAACCCAAGACCCAAAAACGGGTTGTTGAGCCCGAAATGGATGATGACACGAGCGAAAAAGTAGTAATAGATAAAAGAAAATGTTTTAAGTGCAAAGCTTGTGGTCATACATATCGGACTTGTCCGTTGAAGAAACCAAAATCCGGCAAATCTGACGCAGAAAAATCGGATGATATGTCTGAAGGTTATCAGACTGATAAGGCAGAGTTCATTTTAATAATAAAACGTCAGATTTTCATAAAAATGAAATGAAATCAGAAAGTGAATTTTCAAAGACTAAATCAATTTTGAAAAATTCTGCTGCAAGCTCCACGGGTTCTTCAACTGATGGACAGAAACCTAAGGGTTCGTCCATGGCTGGTAATGACTTTGTTGAAGATGACGGTCGACCCAAAGCTTCAAGCTTGGGTACGTCCCGAAACTAATCTTCTGTTGTAATTTATGCAGGGATCTTCGCGAAAACTGATGAATAACATTTGGGTTGTTGATAGCGGAGCATCTCGGCACATGACCGGAGATATTTTTTTGTTGCATGATGTGAAATACTTTGACAGATGTAAAGTAACATTTGCTGGAAACAAAGGAGGTCAAGTTACAGGAATTGGTAAACTTTCAAATGGTGTTGTTACATTCGAGAAGGTTGAATATGTTCAATAATTGGAGTATAATCTTCTGAGCATCTCCCAGATCTGTGACAAGCAATTCACAACTGCTTTCACGGGGAGTGAATGTTTGCTACTGAAACCTGAATTCAAGATTCCTGATGAGTATGTGGTAATGCGAGCACCGCGATTCTCAAACTTGTATATGCTCGACATGAATTCAGCAAAAGCAACTGTCGCGGGTCAATGTTTCTTGTCTAAAGCATCCGAGAGAGATTCCATTCTATGGCATCGTCGCATGGGACACATCCACTACAGAAAAATGAACGAACTTGTGCGGAGGGGTCTTGTGGAAGGGGTTCTAAAGCAACGGTTTATATTCAATGATGTGTATGGAGCTGGAAGAAGGGTAAACTGAAAAGAAAATCCCATCCACTGAAGAAATACCATTCAATTGAAGTCCCGTTAGAGTTACTTCATATGGATCTGTTTGGTCCGGTGAATCAACAAAATATTTCTAGGAATTGGTATTGTCTGGTGGTCACTGATGAATTTTCAAGATTTTCTTGGGTTGATTTTCTGGTCTCTAAGGATGAAACTTCAAGAATTCTCATCAATTTGATTACAACACTTGAATCTTTATATAAATTGAAAGTACGAAGAATTCGTAGTGACAATGGCACGGAGTTCAAGAATCCAGTCGTGAGGACGTTTTGTATGGAAAAAGGGATTGCGCATGAATTTAGCATACCATACACACCTCAGCAAAACGGCGTGGCAGAAAGAAAGAATTGCACAATTATTGAAACAGCACGGACAATGTTGGCTGATGCTCAATTGCCTGTTCCATTTTGGACAGAAGCTGTCAACACTACGTGTTATGTGCTTAATCGAGTGCTTACTGTGAAGCGTCTTGGGAAGACATGCTATGAATTATTGAAGAATCGTAAGCTGAATCTCGATTATCTAGATCCTTTTGGGTGTCCTTGTACCGTATTAGCTTCTGCGGGAAAATTTGAAGACAAAGTCTTTGAGGGGCTGTTTTTCGGATACTCACATCAAAAGAAGCGAGTATTTAATAAGCAGAATGGTACGGTGGGTGAATATTTGCATGTGGATTTCCAATCCTATACTTTACCACCCAGAGGTGTTGGACCGGACTAGTTGTTCGATTATAAAGCTCTTTTTGAAAATCTTGAATTGATGCCAGAGTTGTCTGATGAGCAACTTACTAGAGTTTTCATTGAGTTACAAGATGATACTCCAGTTCTAAATATACAAACTCTGCCGACTCCGATAGTGCCTGTTGCTGATGAGTATATGACCGAGACTTCTAATGATTCGACTATTGCTGCTGATGATATGTGTTCTGAGGATGATAGTGAATTTCATGAAGCCGTGACACATCAGGTGGAAATTCCTACTCAACAACTAGATCCACAAGTTGATGCTACTTCAAATGAAGTTGAGGCTGATTCAACTGATAATGTGGTCAATCCACAAGTTGATACTATTTCAAATGATGCTGATGTCAATACAACTGAAACTGCGGTTGTAACATCCCACATTGGTGGGGAGGAGAACTAAGCATGCCTTTATAAGGGTGTGGATACCTCCCCCACCAAGACGCGTTTTAAAACCGTGAGGGGCGGATGCCTGAGGGCATGCCGGCTGCCAAAGCGGACAATATTTTGGTTGCGACAGGTCTGGGCTGTTACAGATGGTATCAGAGCCGGTCGTCGGCCAGTGTGCCAGCGAGGACGCTGGTCCCCTAAGGGGGGAGGATTGTAACATCCCACATTGGTGGGGAGGAGAACTAAGCATGCCTTTATAAGGGCGTGGATACCTCCCCCACCAAGACGCGTTTTAAAACCGTGAGGGGCGGATGCCTGAGGGCATGCCGGCTGCCAAAGCGGACAATATTTTGGTTGCGACGGGTCTGGGCTGTTACAAATGGTATCAAAGCCGGTCGTCGGCCAGTGTGCCAGCGAGGACGCCGGTCCCCTAAGGGGGGAGGATTGTAACATCCCACATTGGTGGGGAGGAGAACTAAGCATGCCTTTATAAGGGTGTGGATACCTCCCCCACCAAGATGCGTTTTAAAACCGTGAGGGGCGGATGCCTGGGGCATGCCGGCTGCCAGAGCGGACAATATTTTGGTTGCGACGGGTCTGGGCTGTTACAGATGGTATCAAAGCCGGTCGTCGGCCAGTGTGCCAGCGAGGACGCTGGTCCCCTAAGGGGGAAGGATTGTAACATCCCACATTGGTGGGGAGGAGAACTAAGCATGCCTTTATAAGGGTGTGGATACCTCCCCCACCAAGACGCGTTTTAAAACCGTGACGGGCGGATGCCTGAGGGCATGCCGGCTCCCAAGGCGGACAATATTTTGGTTGCGACGGGTCTGGGCTGTTACAGTGGTGGTTGGGGAAGATCCTGTTCCTGGTATGGCTGAAACGGTGGTTGTTCCTATTCATCAAATGCTCCGAATAAACACCATTCATCCGCAAGACAATATTATTGGTGATTTAAATGCAGGATTGCGTACGAGACATCAAATTGAGAGCAGTGCGTTACTATCTGTTCTGGAATCTGGTGTTCAGGAAGAAGCATTTCATTCATGCTTTATCTCACAGACCGAGCCGAAAGATGTTGATGAAGCTTTATTAGATGGTTCGTGGGTTGAAGCAATGCAAGAAGAATTACTGCAATTTATAAAGTTGGGTGTGTGGCACTTGGAAGATTTACCAGCGGGAAGCAAAGAGCTGTGTGGTACACGGTGGGTATATAAATGCAAACGGGATGATCGTGGAGTCATTGTCCGAAACAAAGCCCGTTTGGTTGTTCAAGGTTTTTCTCAGGAAGAAGGGATAGACTTTAACGAGGTGTATGCTCCAGTTGCCAGAATTGAAGCAATCAGAATCTTTTTGGCATTTGCTGCACATCGTGGGTTCAAAGTCTTTCAGATGGATGTAAAGAGTGCGTTTCTTTACGGCAAGGGTAAGGAAGAAGTGTATGTCAAACAACCTCCGGGATTTTTCGATCCTGATTATCCGGAGAAGGTTTATAAGTTGGACAAAGCTTTATATGGTCTCCATCAGGCTCCTCGAGCTTGGTATGAGACGTTGTCTACTTATTTACTCGACAACGGGTTCAAGCGTGGGTTGGTTGATCCTACTCTTTTCTGCCGTAAAACGGGGGAGGATTTGCTTCTGGTACAAATCTATGTTGATGATATTATTTTTGGTTGCTCAAACAAACAACTATCGAAGGATTTCGAGACATTGATGCAAACCAGGTTTGAGATGAGTTCAATGGGGGAAATGTCATTCTTCCTAGGCTTACAAGTTCAACAATCAGATAAGGGTATCTTCATACATCAGACGAAGTATGTGAGAGATGTCCTAAATCGATTCAAAGTGGAAGATGTTCGCATTCCTGGAACTCCTATTCAGCTGTCACATGGCCTATGTCCTGACAAAGACGGTGAAAAAGTTGATGTCACTCGTTATAGGGCTAAAATAAGTTCACTGATGTATCTTACAGCTAGTCGACCTGATATAATGTTTGTTGTATGTTTGTGTGCCAGGTACGAGGCAGCACCTCGTGTTTCTCATATGAATGCGGTCTTGAGGATTCTAGCTTATCTGAAGGGTAATTCAGATCTCGGGATTTGGTATCCTCATGATGATAAGTTCGACCTGTCGGCGTATACGGATTCAGACTATGGCGGTTTGCAAGATTAATTTCAAGTCAACCACGGCCGGATGTCAGTTTCTTGGCGACCGGTTGGTATTTTGGTAATGTAAGAAGCAGACTTCTATTGCCACATCCACTGCTGAAGTTGAATATATAGCAGCTGCTAGTTGCCGCTCTCAGGTTTTTTGGATTCAACAGCAGATGCGGGATTATGGTTTGATGTTTCTTACTACTCCAATTTACATAGATAATTCGGCCGCTATTTGCATAACAAAAAACCCCGTTCACCACTCAAAAACGAAACATATTGATATTCGTTATCATTTCATCCGTGACTGTTTTGAGAAATACTTGATTGATCTGCAAAAGATCCATACTGATTTTCAAAAAGCGGATCTTTTTACGAAAGCTTTTGACAAAACCCGCTTTCGTTATCTTTTGTAGATCAACGGCATACAAAAGTTACCCGTTGAGTAACTTTCGGTTGATCATTTTTTCATTTGTTTAATTTTGTAGTTTGTTTTTCTTTTTCTTATTCACAAAATCCAAAAATAGAGTTTTGTATTTTAGGGGGGAGAACATCAGAAAATAAAAAAAAAAATTTGAAAAATGCAAAAAGCATAGAAAATGGAAAAATAAAAAATTTGAGAAATTGATCCGACCAAGCGAGAAATGATATTACATCGGCGTGTGTTATCAACCACGGATAAAGTAAAAATGAAAGGTTGTAGGTACTTGTTTGGTTAGTTAAATGCGTAAGGACAAATCTGATATATGCTAGTATGATATAAATATAAAAATTTTCTTGATTAAATGTAAGGCACATCATGACGAATGATGTGTGATCTTTGCATTGAATGAAATGAAAAAGGCAAAAACAGAACAAGAGATGTTCTGGTGTATGCATGCTTTTATTTTGCAAAGATTTAAACTTGTTTGATTTTCTTTATTTTGTCAAACGATCGGCCTTTCTCTGCGTATCGAAAGATCGACCTGATTGGTGTTCGTTTGACGTTCTGCTTTATTTTCTTTGGTGTTTCCTATAACTCATCGGACTTTCTCTGCGTGTGCGGGAGCACCGACCTGATTGTTGATGGGTTATACAGTTTCTGCTTTATTTTCTATTTTTTATTTTCCTAAACAATCGAACTTTCTCTGCGTGCCTACCGGCCGACCTGATTGTTGTTTGTTTAGGGTTCTGCTTTATTTTTGCATTAAACACCATGGACGATAAATCTCAAAGGAAATCAAATTCTGTGGAAAATACAAAAATAATAAGAATAAGCCATATTACTAGTATTTCTGATTGTGTGGGCTGTCATATTATCAATGCATGCTAAATATACCTTAACATATCAGAAAGCTATAAAAAAATTTGATTTGTCCAAACTGAAATAAACTGAAAAGTTGTATTTGCTGCCAACTTGACTTGCATGCTGATTAAATATGAAATTGAAGTGTCCAAACTGAAATAAACTGAAAAGTTATATCAGTTTTTAGTAATTTCGTTTCATTTTTGTTTGTTTTGTTATTTGAATATCTGAAAAATCACAAAAACATTCTAGGTGTGTTTTAAAATAATTTTGAAAAATTCCAGAAAGATTTTCGGTGTGTTTGAAAATTTACAAAAATCAAAAAGATTTTTATTCTGCGTTATTTTCGATCAAACGTTAGTGAAAGATTCCAAATTATGCCGGAAATAACCAAATGGACTTGATTTCAGAAATTTCATTGGTAAATTGAACGAAGTTTGAAGAAAATTGATAATTTAAAAAAAAAAAAAAAAAAAAAAAAACCTTCGAGGTTCAATTTGAAGATTCATCAATTTCAGGGGTAATTTTTGAAAATTTTTCAAATCTCCAAACTTGAAGTTCGGACGACCGAACGTGAAGTTCGGACGACCGAACGTGAAGTTCGGAGGTCCGAACCTCATCATCGGACAAGGTTTGGAGATGGCCAAATTAGGAGTTCGGAGCTACTGTTCGTCCGAACGTGGAGTTCGGAGGTCCGAACTTGGTTGGCTATAAATACGCCAAACCTGGAGTTCGGAGCTCATTGTTACTGTTATCTCCGAACGTGCACCGAACTGCTGCCAAATTTTCAAATTTTCTGTTAGCGTGTTTTTGACGATTTTGAGACTGATTCTAGGTAGATTTCTTGATTCCGAACACACTGGTGGACTTAGATTAAATTTTCATTCGTGTTTTGTGGGTTTTCTGTTGGAAAAACTCGTTCGGATATAATCCAGTTCTTAGATCTGAAAATACACCATCGAAAACGTGTTTTTGGCAATTAAAAACGGTGTCTATGTGTTGCTTATCAAAATCAGACCATGGGTATTGATTGGTTGTGTCTGATTTGGTCATTTTCACTGATTTTGGAATTCAAACCTGTCGGAGTTCTTCAGGCTCCGAACCTGGGGTTCGGAGACTCCGAACTTGGGGTTCGGAGGGAGCTCGGACAGAGTTCGGTGGGTTTCAAATTTTTGATCAAATGTTGTTCGTTTACGCAAACGACAATGATTTGACAAAATCAGTGATTATATATGTTAATAACATTGAATTTAATGAATGTTTTCTTTTATGTGTTTTCAGATATGGCGAACGACTTGAAAATTGGCGATAAACACAATATTTGTGCACATATTGGTGTTGCACGGGGCAAACTCGATAAATTCGGAGGACCTGGGATATTTGATTTTCTGCGGCGGTCGAGAATTCACTATGCTATCACTCAGCAATGTGACGTGTATAGAGACATCATTCTGGAGTTTTGGAATACGGCACGTACGATTACTGATGCTCCGATTAGAATCGTTGCGACTATTCAAGGCCGACCGGTTGAAGTGACTGAAGCAGACATTCGCAGAGTTCTTCAGTTAGATTCTGATACAACAACGGCGTCTATTAAATTCTCTCATGAAGACAATGTGGCGTTTTTGAAGCGGATTTGGTATACGGATGATCCGAGCAAGGAATAGGTGTACAAATCATCGTTGAGCGTCCCATACAAGTATCTGGCGCATGTTTTGTTGGTCTGCTTGGGACACATGATTTTTGGTCATGATGAAGTCCAGCAGATTATTCTATCTCTGATGAACGCGTTGGTGATGAATAGGCCGTACAATGTTTCTGGGATGATCTTTCATTATATGAGAGACAATCTGACTCTACGACAAAAGAAAGCTGCAATCTATCCCAGATTCCTTCAGATGGTGCTTAATGACCGATATCCTGATTTGATAAAGAATGCCGCACATAGAAAGGAGCTGAAACATATGACTGAGGCTAGTGTTGGTGCTCTGGCGTCTTACCAAAAGGAGGCACCAGAGTTTCAACCTAAATTGAAGCGATTGATTGGTCATCTTGCCAATGTCAACTATGTGGCACCGGCAATGGGTGCACCTCGTCAAGATGATGAAAATGATTCAGAAGAATTGGATTATAGCTGGATAGAGGAACAGAACCAAATTCCACAACAAGGCAGGGTGAAGAGGCCTAAGAGGCAAGTTCCGGTGGTTCAAGAACCCGTGAATCAAACCAGAACCAGTGGTATCTCAGCCGCCAACTACTGAACCGGTGGTCTTAGCACAGGAAGTTCCTGTATCTGTCGTTCTGACTGAGACACCAGCGGTGAATACTCTTGATGATGAATCTGATGACGATGAAGATTTTTTGAATGCTGAAGTTGACTCCGAAGACTTGTCAGAGACAAATGATCTGTTTGTGCGAGTCTTGATCAATTCCAAATTTGTGAAGCTAAGGAAAGGTAGTGATGAACACCTTGCTTACAGAATCAGCAAGAACAAAAGAATTGATCGATACAAAGATCGAGTGTATGATGTGGTGGCTTCATCTGAATCTGATGAAGATTATAACCTAGATGCCGAGGTGGTTTCCGGCAAAGGTAAATAGCATGTGACTGGTTCTTCATCTGTAATTCCATCAAAAGGAAGGAAGAAGTCAGTTGTTGGAGGCCAAACTAAGAAGAGGAAAGGCGTAGGCGTACAGCAGTTCATTTTACAGCCTCGTTCTGGTGTCTCTACATCAACAGCAACTACAGAAGCAACTACAACTATTCAGACTTCAGTGTCTGATGTCCAAGCTGATTTCTTGCAGAATCTAATGAATGCAAACCGTTCGAAAACTGTTAGCACAACACCTTCAGTAAGTGCTAGTGCGTAGTTTGTTAATCAGCCGATGGGGTCTATGCCTAAAACTCCAGTGTTTTCAACTGCAACTGCTACTGGTTCAACTCATTCGACACCTAATGTGAACTTCAATTTCGAACAAGCCTCAGTTTCATTCTCTCAAGCCAATATCCTGCAAAGTGCTTTATCTGATCAACAATCTCATATTGATGCCTTAAAGGCTAAGTCTGAAGCACAAGAGAAGACGATTAATGTGCTGAGGTTAGATAATGATGATCTGAATCAACGGGTTGTAACTCTCCAGAGTCGGGATGTAGCCAAAGATCAGGAGATTATGAGATTAAGACGGGCTAGTCAGACTCAGTCCAAGATGCTTCTGGAAATGGGTGAGCAATTAAAATTCTTGATGGAGAAGTTTAAAGCTCAGGGGGAGATTGGAGATGGCTCGAGTTCTTCTGAAGATCCGATGTGATTTCTGAACGATGATCCTGATCAAGATGATTCTCAGGGGAACGTTGGTGGAGGACCAGGCCCATCTGGAACCGCGGGTTCGGGTGTTGGGACATCTACTTCCCAGGGGGAGAAAGACTCACGAGAAGCTGTGCCGATCACTTCAATTCCATCTGATCAAGCTGCAAAGAGTATGAGTGAATTTGCTGAAATGTTGCAAACGCTTGAAGAATGGGAGTTTGTTGGTGACTTGACGGCTGAAGAGTTACAAAGGGTGTTTGATTTAAATGATGAGGAAATGAGGAAAGCGTTTGAGAAAGCTCCAGAGAAATACAAAGATCCTGAACCAGAGTCTGATGAAGACGTGGAGGGTATATTTGAAGAGGAGATTGAGGTGGAGGATATCACAGAGGAAGAATATCCAGATCTGTACTCCAACTTCAACAATAATCAAGCTGGTGATGAGTTCAAGGTATTTCCTAAGGAGAAGGATGCTGAGGTTGAGGAGAGGTTGAGAAAAAAAGAGTCTGAAAAACCTAAAGACCCGATATTTAAGGAGGCAAGGATTCGGAAACAGAGTCAGACATTTAAAGAGTTCATGAAAGCCTTTCATGCCAATTATGTACCTCCTTCAAAGCCAATCAAACAGAGATCGTCTTTCAAATTCAAGGGTCAAGTGTCAGGTGAAATTATAAGTTGGATGTATGCTTCAAGCTTGAGGTGCTACGGGATTAAAAGAGAACATGGAATCCAGTACTTCAAGTGTGCCAAAGATTTTAGCATCCTGCCGGTTTGGGATGTTCGTGAGTTGACAAGAAAACCTTTCTGCTGTTATGGCAATGATGCAATGGGTATGCACTTCAAGAAGATACTTGAAAGGGAGTGTCGGGAAGGATTTCAGTTTTTGGATCCTCAAAAGCCAAAGAGACGCCGATCCCGAACAAAGGTCCACGAAAGAACTGGCAAGAGGTTGATAATCTTGGTGTTTACAAAGAAGCCAGATGTGATGAAGAAAATTCCTCTGATGAAGATGCAACAGATATTCATCAAAGATCTGAGATGGTGGTATTACAATGAGAAGACAGGTGAAGCAGTTGTTGTGTTGAAAGATAACAATCAGGTTGTGAAGATTTATGATCCTATATGGCTGACCAACTTGTCGAAGGCTGATATAGACGAGCTTTATCACAATCCAATCATGTATCACCCTGATTACATGGATCAAGCGCTGATGTTCCAGAGGGTGATAAGGGTTTGTTTTGCATTCAACATCTTTGCTGGAAATAACCACGATTTGATCCGGAAGGGTTATGGGGCTGCTGCAGATGTTCAAGACTGATGAAGAACGGTCCAGCTGTTGCCAAGGGGGATTTTGTTGATACAAGATATGGCAATGAGCTGGATCAGACAAAGATACGAAGATTTTAAGTTTTGGTCTGGTGGCCGAACTCCGGCCGAACCTTGGCCGAGCCTTGGCCGAATCTCAGGTTCAGACAAGCCTAGGAGTTCGGACACCCGTAGGTCTATAAATAGATTTTGTTTGTGTCTTTGTAACAGAGTTTTTTAGAGTGAACGAACTTTTGTATGTGAGATTGTGTGTGTACTCTGATTCTCTGATTATCACGTTTTAATGAGAGATTGAGTTTATTTACATTGTTATGTTTGCATTCTCACGTATATACGATTGTTATCGACCAAACCGATCCTACGCTCAGTCACTTTCAAGTATTTTTGGGAATTGGTATTGTCTTGTGGTAACCGATGAATATTCAAGATACTCATGGGTTGATTTTTTGGTTTCTAAAGATGAAGCTTCAAGAATTCTTCTCAACTTGATTACTACTCTTGAGTCATTATATAAGTTAAAGGTACGAAGGATTCGCAGTGACAATGGCACGGAGTTTAAGGATTATGTCGTGAGGACTTTTTGTATGGAGAAAGGCATCGTACATGAATTCAGTATGCCATACACACCTCAGCAAAACGGCATGGCAGGAAGAAAGAATCGTACAATCATTGAAACATCACGAACAATATTGGCCGATGCTCAATTACCGGTTCCTTTCTGGACGGAAGCGGTCAATATGGCATGTTATGTGCTTAACCGAGTGCTTATGGTTAAACGACTGGGGAAGACATGCTATGAACTTCTCAAGAATCATAAGCCAAATCTTAGTTATTTGGAGCCGTTTGGGTGTCCATGTACCGTGTTAAAGTCGGCAGGCAAGTTTGATAAAAAGTTTTTGAAGGCTTGTTTGTTGGTTACTCGCATCTGAAGAAACGAGTATTCAACAAGCAGACTGGTACTGTGGAAGAATACTTACATGTTGATTTTCAATCATACACTCTACCGCCCAAAGGTGTTGGACCGGATTGGATGTTCGACTACAAATCTCTGCTTGAAAATCTTGAATTAACACCAGAAATGTCTGATGATCAGCTTACTCGAGTTTATATTGATCTTCAAGACAATACTCCGGTTCTGAATATTGAGACTCTGCCAACTCCGGAAGTGCCTCTTGCTGATAATTACTTGACAGAAACATCAACTGATTTGACAATTATGGCTGACGATATGTCTTCTGATGATGATAACGAATTTCATGAAGCCGTGTCACATCAGGTTGAGATTCCTGTTCAACAATCTGATCCCCAAGTTGAAGTGACTACAAGTGATGCTACTGTTAATTCGACTGATAATGTGGTGATTGAGGAAGATCACATTCCTGGTATGGCTGAAACGGTTGTAGTTCCAATTCATCAGACACTCCGGATAAATACCATTCATCCGCAAGATAATATCATAGGTGATTTAAGCGAAGGAGTGCGCACGAGACATCAAATTGAGAGCAGTGCATTATTAACAATTTTGGAATCTGGAATTCAGGACGAAGCGTTTCATTCATGTTTTCTATCCCAGATTGAGCCTAAAGATGTTAAGGAAGCGTTGCTTGATGGCTTGTGGGTGGAAGCAATGCAAGAGGAGTTGCTACAATTTCAAAAGTTGGGAGTGTGGCATCTAGTAGATTTACCAGCTGGAAGCAAAGAACCGTGCGTAACACGGTGGGTCTATAAATGCAAAAGAGATGATCGCGGAGTGATAGTCCGTAACAAAGCCCGTTTGGTTGTGCAAGGGTTTTCTCAGGAAGAAGAAATCGACCTTTAACGAGGTGTATGCAACGGTTGCCGGAATCGAAGCTATACGAATCTTTTTGGCATATGCTGCACATCGTGGATTCAAGGTCTTCCAGATGGATGTTAAGAGTGTGTTTTTATACGGCAAAGTCAAGGAAGAAGTGTTTGTCAAGCAACCTCCGGGATTCTTCGATCCTGATTATCCGGAGAAGGTATATAAGCTGGACAAGGCACTTTATGGTCTCCATCAGGCTCCTCGAGCTTGGTATGAGACGTTGTCCACTTATTTACTCGATAATGGATCCAAGCGTGGGTTGGTTGATTCAACATTATTTTGTCGGAAAACGGGGGAGGATCTGCTATTGGTACAAATCTATGTGGATGATATCATTTTTGGTAGCTCAAACGAACAATTATCGAAGGATTTCGAAAAATTGATGCAAACCAGGTTCGATATGAGTTTAATGGGGAAGATGTTGTTTTTCTTGGGCTTACAGGTTCAGCAATCTGACAAGGGAATCTTCATACATCAGACGAAGTATGTGAAAGATGTTCTAAGTCGATTCAGAGTTATAGATGTTCGCATTCCTGGAACTCCAATTTAGCTGTCGCATGGCCTTTGTCCTGATGAAGAGGGTGAAACAGTAGATGTCACTCGGTATAGGGCAATGATAGGTTCATTGATGTATCTTACAGCTAGTCGACATCATATTATGTTTGCTGTATGGAAGCAGTCAAGAGGATTCTAGCTTATCTGAAGGGTAACTCAGATCTCGGGATCTGGTATCCTCATGATGATAAGTTTGACCTGTCGGCCTATACGGATTCAGTCTACGGCGGTTGCATGATCAACTTTAAGTTAACCACAGCCGGATGTCAGTTTCTAGGCGACCGGTTAGTCTCATGGCAGTGTAAGAAGCAGACTTCTGTTGCTACATCCACTGCTGAAGCTGAATATATAGCAGCTGCGAGTTGTTGTTCTCAGGTTTTATGAATACAACAGCAGATGCGGGATTACGGTTTGAAGTTTCTTACTACACCCATATATATATAGATAACTCGGCTACCATATGCATAACTAAAAACCCCGTTCATCACTCTAAAACAAAACATATTGACATCCGATATCACTTCGTATGTGATTGTTTTGAAAAACACTTGATTGATCTACAAAATATCCATACTGATTTTCAAAAAGCGGATCTTTTTACGAAAGCTTTTGACAAAACCCTCTTTCGTTATCTTTTGCAGCTCAATGGCATACAAAAGTTACCTGTTGAGTAACTTTTGGTTGATCATTTTTCCTTTGTTTACTTTTGTTGTCTGTTTTCTTTTCTTGTTAGAAAAAATCCAAAAATAGAGTGTTTTGTATTTTAGGGGGAGAAATCAGAAAATATAAAAAAATGGAAAAATGCAAAAAGCATAAAAAAATAGAAAAATAAAAAAATTGAGAAATTGATCCGACCAAGCGAGAAGTGATATTACATCGGCGTGTGTTATCAACCACTGATAAAGTAAAAATGAAAGGCTGTAGGTACTTGTTTGGTTAGTTAAATGCGTAAGGGCAAATCTGATATATACTAGTATGATATAAACATAAAAATATGCTTGATTAAGTGTGAGGCACATCATGATGGATGTTGTGTGATCTTGGCATAAAATAAAATGAAAAAGAAAAAACGGAATAAGAAATGTTCTGGTGTATACATGCTTTCATTTTGCAAAAATTTAAACTTGTTTGATTTTCTTTATTTTGTCAAACGATCAGCCTTTCTCTGCGTATCGAACGATCTACCTGATTGGTGTTCGTTTGACGTTCTGCTTTATTTTCTTTGGTGTTTCGTATAACTCATCGGACTTTCTCTGCGTGTGCGGGAGCACCGACCTGATTGTTGTTGGGTTATACAATTTCTGCTTTATTTTCTATTTTTATTATCCTAAGTAATCGGACTTTCTCTGCGTGCCTACCGGCCGACCTGATTGTTGTTTGTTTAGGGTTCTGCTTTATTTTTGCATGAAACACCATGGACGATAAATCTCGGTGGAAATCAGATTCTGTAAAATACAAAAATAGAATAAGCCAGATTACCGGTATTTCTGATTGTGTGGGCTATCATATTATCAATGCATGCTAAATCATACCTTAACATATCAGAAAGCTGTAAAAATTGATCTGCCCAAACTGAAATAAACTGAAAAGTTGTATTTACTGTCAACTTGACTTTCATGCTGATTAAAAATGAAACTGAAGTGTGTCTGATGCACATTAGCCGATATGATCTCGCGTCTGGATCTTTCTCGCAAAAACATTTAAGTTATATTAGCTTTAATTCAGTAATTTCATTTCATTTCTGTTTGGTTTGTTGATTGAATATATGAAAATATCAAAAAGATTTTAGGCATGTTTTAGCATAATTTTGTAAAAATCCAAAAATATTTTCGAATTGTTTGAATATTTTACAAAAAAAAATCAAAAAGATTTTGATTCTGCTTTATTTTCGATCAACCGTTAGTGAAAAATTCAAAATTATGCCGGAAACAACCAAACCGATTTGTTTTCATAAAGCGCATCATTGACTTGA
Organism: Deinandra increscens subsp. villosa; assembly: GCA_039602395.1. NCBI lineage: Eukaryota > Viridiplantae > Streptophyta > Magnoliopsida > Asterales > Asteraceae > Deinandra > Deinandra increscens. The sequence continues at coordinate 74,917,567 of JBCNJP010000027.1, forward strand.
ACAAAGTTTGAAGTAAATTGATAAATTTTAAACTTTCGGGGTTCAATTTGAAGATTGATCAAAATCAGGGGTTTAATTTGACAAATTTTTGAAAAGTCCAAACCTGAAGTTCGGACGTCCGAACTTGGAGTTTGGTGGGTCCGAAGCTCACAATCGGACAAGGTTTAGAGAGGTCGAAGGTGGAGTTCGGTGGAACAGTTTGTCCGAACGTGGAGTTCGGAGGGCGTTCGGAGGTCTGAACGTCTCGGACTATAAATACATCAAACTTGGGGTTCGGAGCTCACTTTTCCCTGTTTACTCCGAACTTACACCGAACGGTTGCCCAAATTTCGAATTTTCATTTTAGCGATTATTTGACGGATTTGAGACTTGTTCTATTACTTGATCCCGAGTACACTGGTAGTGTTAGATTTAATTTTCATTCACTGTTTGTGGGATTTTTGTTCGAAAAACCGTTCGGAGTGTGACAAGTTCCTAGATCTAAAATTAATCTACTTAAAACTTGTTTTTAGAAGTTAACAATGGTTCCTCTGTGTTTGTAATAAAAAACTGACCTAGGGTGTCAATTCTTGTGGCTTGATATGGTTGGATTCACAGTTTTTCAAATTCAAATTCGTCGGAGTTCATCAAGCTCCGAACCTGGGGTTTGCAGAATCCGAACTTGGGGTTCGGAGGAGGCTCGGACGGAGTTCGGCGGGTCAATGTCATTTTTGATCAAAAAGTTCTTTGTTTATGCAAACGATATTGAATTGACGAAATCAGTGATTATATCTGTTAATAACATGGAATTTAATGAATGTTTTATCTTATGTGTTTTCAGATAAGGCCAACGAACTGAAAATCGGTGACAAACACAACATCTGTGCACATATTGGTGTTGCACGAGGCAAGCTTGATAAATTTGGTGGATCCGGAATTTTTGAGTTTCTGAAGCATTCAAGGATTCACTATGCTATCACACAATCTTGTGATGTATATCATGATATTATTCTGGAGTTCTGGAGTACTGCGAGGACGATTACTAATGCTCCAATCGGAATTGTTGCAACCGTTCAGGGTAGACCAGTTGAAGTCACTGAAGCAGATATTCGCAGAGTTTTGCAGTTGGAAACTGATACAACAACGACACCAATATAATTTTCTCATGAAGATAACGCTGCGTTTCTGAAGCGAATCTGGTATACTGATGATCCAAGTAAAGAATGGGTCTACAAATCTTCGCTTAGCGTTCCGTACAAATACTTGATGCACGTGTTGTTGGTATGTCTGGAGCACAGAATATCCGGACACGATGAAGTTCAACAGATAATGTTGTCCTTAATGAATTCTTTGGTGATAAATCGACCGTATAATGTTGCTGGGTTGATCTTTCATTACATGAGAGATAACCTCACTCAAAGACAAAAGAAAGCAGCTATTTACCCAAGATTTATTCATATGATTCTCAATGACCGGTATCCTGATTTAGTGAAGCTTGACGTACAGAAAATGGAATTGAAACACATGACTGAGGCGAGTGTGGGTGCTCTGGCGTCTTATCATAAATAGGCACCATAATTTCAGCCAAAATTGAAGCGTCTGATTGGTCATTTGGCCAATGTTAATTATGTGGCTCCAGCACAGGGTGCACCTCGTCATGAAGATGGTAGTGATTCAGAGGAACTTGATTACAGTTGGATCAAAGAACAAAATCAGATTCCACAACAAGGTAGGGTGAAAAGACCTAAAAGACAAGTTCTAGTTGTACAGGAACCAGTGATTCCAGTGTCTGAACCTGTTGTCTCTCAACCGCCAATTTCTGAACCGGTGGTCTCAGCATAGGAAGCTCCTGTAGCTGTCAGTGTGACTGAGACACATGCGGTAAATACCCTGGAAGATGAATCTGATGATGATGAGGAGTTTATGAACGTTGGGGCTAACTCTGAAGACTTGTCTGACACAAACAATCCGTTTGTGCGTGTCTTGATAAACTCAAAGTATGTAAAGCTCAGAAAAGGTAGTGATGAACATTTCTCATACCGAATCAGCCTTAACAAGAGCAACGATCGCTACAAGAATCGTGTGTATGACGATGTAGTCTCATCTAAATCTGATGAAGATTATGCTCCTGACGCCGATGTAGTTCATGGCAAAGGAAAGCAGAAAGCTTCTAGTTCTTTACAAAAGTGAAAAAAGTCAATTGCTGGTGGAAGAGGTAAAAGGCAAAAATCGTCACGGTTTATACTAAAGCCTCGTTTCGGTGTATCTTCATCGACCAGTCCAGCCATGTCTCTGTCAGAAGTATCTACGACTGTTCAAACTTCAGTGTCTGATGTTAAGTCTAAATTTCTCCAAAATCTGATGAACACCAACAAATCTATAACAATCAAACACCAACAAATCTATAACAATCAGCACAGCACCTTTAGCAAGTGTTGGTGCACAATTTGTGAATCAGCCAATGGGTTCAACTCCCACAACTCCAGTGTTTTCTACTGCCACAGCTTCAACACAATCAACACCAGAAGTATTCTTCAAAGTTCATTAACCGATCAACAGTCACAACTTGATGCATTGAAAGTTAAGACTAAAGAACAATCTAAGATGATTAATGTGCTACAAACAAGCAATGATGAATTGGAGATAGTTCGGGTTGTAATGAAGACCTGCTAAGATATCTAAATGATGACCCCAACCAAGATGATTCTGAAGGGAATGTTGGTGGAGGATCAGGCCCGACCGATTCCACTGGTTTGGGTGCTAGGACATCTACTTCCCAAGGGAAATATTCTCGAGAAGCAGTGCCGATTACTTCAATTCCATCTTCTCAAGCGGAAACGAGTCTGGATGATTTCGAACAGATGTTACAGACGCTAGAAGGGGGTGAATTTGTTGGTGATCTAACGGCAGAACAATTGCAAGATGTGTTTGATTTGAATGATGAAGAAATAAGAAAAGCTTCTGAATCAGCACCAAGGAAATATGAATCATCTGACAAAGAATCTGATGAACATGTTGAAGATATATTTGAGGAGGAAGTTGAGATAGAAGATATAACAGAAGAAGAATATCCAGACTTATACTCAATTTTAACAACAATCAGTCTGGTGATGAGTTTGAAGTGTTTTCTAAGGAAAAAGGTGCTGAGGCTGAAGAAACATTAAAGAAGAAAGAAGCAGAGAAGCCTGAAGATCCGGTTGCTAAAGAGGCTAAGGAACAAGAACAACGTTGGGCATTTGATGAATTTATGAAGAAGTTTCATGCCAACTATGTTCCTCCCGTGAGGCCAATTAAGCAAAGATCGTTTTTTAAATTCAAGGGTCAAGCTTCAGGTGCTATAATCAGCTGGATGTATTCTGACAGTTTGAAGTGCTATGGGATTAAGCGTCAACACGGAGTCCAGTACTTCAAATGTGCTAGTGATTTTAGCAGTCTGCCAATTTGGGATATTCGTGAACTGACCAGAAAGCCTTTCTGCAATTATGGCACAGATTGGAAGGGTTTCTACTTCAAGAAGACTATTGAGAAAGAATGTCCTGAAGGATTTCAATTCTTGGATCCACAGAAACCCAAAAGGCGTCGATCTCAAACAAGGATTCATGCAAGAACTGGAAAGAAGCTGATAATCCTGGTTTTCAAGAAGAAACCTGATGTGATGAAAAAGATACCGCTAATGAAAATGGAGCTTGGTTTCTTCAAGGATTTGAGGTGGTGGTATTATAACGAGAAGACTGGTGAGGTTGTGATTGTGCTGAATGAACAGAACCGGGTTGTGAAGATTTATGATCCGATGTGGCTGATTAATTTGTCCAAGGCTGATATAGGTGAGCTGTATTACAATCCAATCCTGTATCATCCTGATTATATGGATCAGGCATTGCAGTTCCAGAGGGTGATAAGGATTTGTTTTGCATTTAACATTTATGCCGGGCATAATCATGAGATAATCTGGAAGGAGGATGAGGCTGCTGAAGTTCAAGGCTGATAAAGAACGGTCCAGCTGTTGCCAAGGAGGAGTTTGTTGATACATTATGTGGCAACGAGCTGGATCAGACAAAGTATCGAAGACTGAAGATTACACTTGTTTTGCTACTGGCCGAACCCTGGCCGAAGTTGAGGTTCGGACAGGCTTAGGAGTTCAGACGGCCGAGAGTCTATAAATAGGTGTAGCTTTTTTCTTTTGTAACTAGTTGTTGTTGAGCGAACTTTTGAGAGTGTGTGTGTTATGATACTCTGATTCTCTTTGTAATCGTGTCTATCGTTAATGAGAGATTGAGTATTGATATTTACACCGTTTGTTTACATTCTCGATTACACAATTGATATCGAACTAAGCCGATCCCACGCTCCAGCGTTTTCACATATAAAATTTCACAACATACTACCTTGTTTAGTATTTTAGTAAAATAAACTAAAAATGGCTGCTTTATGAAAATAAAATGCTATTTTGTTAAAAGGAATGCTAAACATATAGGTATATTTTCAAAACAATGATTTTTATGACTTAAAAATCATAAAATATGGATTTTTGGCAAAAATAAACAAGACTAACTTTATGATGTATTTGAAGCCTATAAATGTGTGTTTACAAATTACCAACAAGTTTTCAAAGTCGCATTTAAACCCAAAAAGTTACATGTTAAAAAACGGGATATTCGAGACCCAAAATTTGAGTTTTCTAAACGTTTTAATATAAAATTTTGGACTTAGTATAGTTCTGGTCCAGAACCTTAAATGAGACCATTTTTATGTTTAAAATGTTTCATTAATTCCAAAAGTGGAAAATAATGTTTTAGAAAGAAACCGGACAAAATTGTGACTTTCGGTAACTCGAAAACGCTAATTTCTACAAGTTAGACTTCTACCGGGATACTTGGTAATTTAAACCCTTAAACCGCATTAATCAGCCACATAAACATTTCCTAAGTGTTTAGAAAACTCAAAACATCATAAAACGAGTCGTGACAGTTAAACAGCTGAAACCGGCATCTTACCGGGTGAACCGACGATCTAATTTTACAAAATATAATTCTTATATTCTGGAATCATTATTTCATAAAAAATATATATATTTTTATGTGTCAAATGGTATTTTCATAAAACGCGACGAATTCCGTGTATTGACATGCGGTAGAAAACGCGCGTTCGAACCTTAATAAATGAAATAATTTATCTATTATTTTTGGAAGTTCAAAACCTTATAAATATTTAATAACAATAAATATTTATATTTATCGTGTCATTTCGTGGAAATAAATATTTTATTCAATATAATATTTTCTACATGCGAAAATCAAATATTATTTATTTATTCAAATAAATAATTATTTTGATAACTTTATATTATTTGTTTGCCAACAAATAATAATTCAAGGTTTCCATCAAAATCATCGGGTAATTTCTGTCAAGACTTAACTTCGAACATTGGCTGACGTACTCACTTACCCAATTTAGCCAAACCCTAAGACGTCTTAATATTACATTGTAGACGCTTGCTAGACTACATTCAGTTCATACCTGTCAGTCCATCTTCACATCATGTGACTTTTCACGGCCCTTTTACTTTTCTGTTTTCTAAACTATTGGGGAGAATTCAAAGAATGCCAATTTAAATTCATTTTTGTCTGATATTATTTATAGCTATAACATGTACTGATTCCATGTTCTTTTCATATTACCCCAATTCTTGTTGATTCATGTTATATGCCAAAATTCCCACTATTAAATGAATTCAATTAGTTCATTCGAAACGATAGCTTGTGAATAGATCTATTTAGGTTGGTGACCCTCTCCTGATTGGTCGCTACAATCCTGACTCCACGGTTATAGTCAGGGGGTACATATAGTTATTATGGTCATTCTTTGTACTTGGGGTAGGACACTAGGAGTGGGTAATGAGTTAGTTTTTTAATTCAAATTTTATGTTTGATCTTTACAACCTCAGTATCAACTATATAATATCATAACGGCCAAACGTTTCAATCATTGTTTCAACCATTTTCATGTGTCATTAAACCTGTGAGTTCGCCAACAATTCTGTTGACTTTTTAAATTCTTGCATGAACTCTCAGGTAATTAGTGATGCATTTCAATGAATATCACTCAAGGATCCTGCTTGTCTTTTCATGGTCTGCCTGCATTACAACCTAGGGCTGTTATGTTTTTAAATTTCAAAAATATGTCTTTTGAAACTTAGACATGTATTCACCACTACTAAATTTCCGCTGCCACCATTTAAATGTCTTTTTTAAGTATTTAAGACTTGTGTTTCAAATGGAAATGACTTTTCTAAAGGTTCATTTAGAGGTCGTGCATTCATAACCATGACCATGATGCGAATCAGTCACACGCCTACGTTTTGCCATATCCAGGGTGTGACATTTGATAAAGCAAGTTCTATTATAGTATAGTTAGTAAGTTAGTTTAAGTGACAGTTAGACTAGCTAGATTAGGTTATGGTAGTTAGGCCGGAAATAGGTTACGTTGAGTAAGAGACGCGTATACCTATGGATCGACCCATATACTTGTCATTAGGACCATACTACAAGAGCGATAGGTACACTTACTTTTATGAGTCTGTTTGAGTCCTTTAGGTGATATTAGGGTTTATAAATTTAAAATTATTTGTGTGCTAAAATCCCTAATAATTTATATACTACCCAAGCGCATCATCCATCCAACTCCAAATAGCCACAAAGTAGTCAATCAACGATAATAAGAATAAAAGAACCACCCACAAATGGACTTAAGCTTGGTTAAGGGTATAGAACTTACAACATTAGTTTTTCAACGCATTCTTATGTAACCCAAGACCATCCATACCAAACCTAAGGATCACATAAGTCAAACCATCCTTACGGACCTTACACCCCATGAATACAGAAAGCCAAAAGCCAAAAGACAAAAGCCAATGATACCAATACCTCAAAGATGGATATAAGCTTTGTTAAGAGAAAAATATTTGTTTTTTGAGTTAATATGTTATATGATCAAACGATATGATCAGTTGTATGTTTCACTATACTTTATTTGCTGTTTAAACTAAATCAGTATAAGAAGTTACCTATGTTGCTGTTGCTGTTTCAACATAGGTTCTTAAATGTTCTCTTGGCCCTATGTTCATCTCGCTATAACTGACATTAGGTTTCCACACTCCCTACCTCTAAATTTTCCTTAAATGCATCACCACTTCATCGCTCAACCGATGCATACAAATTTTGTAACTACGTTATCCCATTTGTCATATAAAGTTTCCTCTTATTTCTGCTCTCATTTTTTTTTTCTCAAAAAGTATCCTCTGATTTTGCTTTGTTTAGTTTAAGAATTATGCTATATCCACACATTTTAACATAAGACAAATATATCTAATATTTGGTGTAGGCACTTGCATACTTGGAACAAAAATTGAAACAAAAGTTTGGGTGTTTGAAAGGTTCTGTCAACATAAACACAAGGGGGAGTGGGGTTTCAAATTCTTGCATGATAAATAGCTTTAGTCATGTAGAAACTTTTAGCGCTTCTACACCAATATTTACTAAATGATGGGTTTTGGATGTGGAGAATGTGGTTGTTACACAATAAACCCTTAATCAATTTATAATGACAGTTTGCCTCATGAATATTGTTGGATTATAATGTTCGGTCATCGAATAATATTAACGTAACTATCGAGGTCCATTACAAAAGGATTACACTTTGGGCAACGAACAAGAAAGATAATTTTAATTAACATTTCACGATTAATAATATTAAACATGGTGTACGTTTTATTTATAAAACGTGGATAAAATTAGTTGGTTTATTGGATTCAAATAATCCCAAGTTTTAATAATTGGCTGGGAATAATCCTAACTCAATAAATGTTTGATAATAAGCTCAAATTTTAAGCCTATTTTTCTACAACAATCCCGTAGTAACAAAAAGTTAACACCACTAGTTAGTGATGAGGTGGCATCCTATGTTACATAATACTTGTCATTTTCTTTTACTTTGTTAAAGATTTATCAATCCAAGTTGGCTTTTTATTTTTATTTTTTATTACTTCTTCTTTAATACATGGATTCCAATATACAGACTCCTTAGAAAAAATAACATTTTTGGAGCCCTAGCAACATCGATAGGTCCATTTTCCTCAACATCTCAACTCCTCAACATCTCAAGAAAAAGAAAACGAATCAGTGACACCCATCAGCGCTCTACTCCTCGATATCTCTAATAGCCACCAGCGCTCTCTTCTTCTCAACCATCAGTGCTCTCCGCTTCTTCAACAACGATCAACACCCACAGACATTGGAGCCCTAGTTTAGTTTGGAGTGTTCAATTTGGGCAGAATTGAAGTTGCTTTATAATAATATTAGTTGTTTCTAAGTAGCAGAATTAAAGAATTGGACCAACTCTTCAAATTACATTCATGTTAAAATGCCATTCATTATGTAATTGAACCTCTTCTTTAAATGTAATGGCATTCACTATTTATATTAAAATATCATAATGAATTGTTTCCTTAATGATAAATTTTATAGATATTAATTAAAAGCAATTACAAAGAAATTGGTGGTAGCCGGGCAACAAGTTTCGCCGCAACCCCTTTTTAGATAGCGAAACCAATTCTATTGAAAATAAAGTTTTGAGGCATTGTGATGTTAAAATTGTATTCAAGGCAATGGGTTAAAAAAGTTGTATAAACACCTATACTTCTCTATCTTACACATATGGTCTACCGATGCATATACAAATGGGACTATTTTAATCATAATGTTGCACCTCAAGTTGCTTAACAAAGGGAGTTCAATTTAAAAAAACCATCTTCGTATCATTATGATCTCCTTTTTTGGGATTTCTGGTAAGAAGATCATTGCATTAATTAATCCAAATGGTACAAAAAAGATCACTGCTTTAATTGATCCAAATGGTATAAACAACCTGATAAATTAAACCAAGATATTTGAAATATTATAAGTAAAAAAAATTCAAACTTTGAGTGAACTGTATATATGAAAATATGCAACAAGCATAGAATGATTAATTTCCAATTTGCACAGGGACTAAAAGAGCTAAAAGAGTCAACAATTTCTAATTTGTGGCAATCGAAAATCTTGATCAAGGTCTTGGAGAAGAAGATGAAGATAGGTGTTGGAGTTTCTCAAGAACAAGCATAGAATGATCAAGGTATGCTTCTCGCTAATTCAAAATTGACGAACGAGATTGTTGAAGAAGAAGATGGGTGTTGGAGTTTGTCAAGAAGAAGCAGAGTGTAGAACATAGCCCTCCTAGGGCTTCAAATAGTTTTTTGTTTAGATCAGATACGACTTCTAACTTTTAGCAATAAAAATTTATTTTTTTGGTCCAGATTGTTTTTTTCTTATCGGGGATTAAGAAAAAGCCAACTTGGATTGACAAATCTTCCTACTCTAATAAACAATTACAATTGTTGACACATGTCAACACTAGATTCATTCTAATAAAAGTTTTTCCCTCCCAAATCTACTCCCTAATAAATTATTTTTGGTTGGAAATTATATTCTATTTTATAATCATGATATATTTTTATCTATTTATATTTATGGGATTATGAAAATCATATATTAATTTACATCTTAATTTATTTAAAAGTAAATTTTAAACTATTATTGTTTTCATTTAATAAAAATATTTAGAAACTCGTAAAATACCAATAAACATTTATTTAGTGTGTTTTCAAATATAATTGAGCAAATCATATTTAATTTTTAATTAATGAATACCTAATACTATTTTATAAATTCGATCAGCGTTGCGTTGTGGGGGTACTATTTATAGAGAAATTCATAAAGGATAAAAATCATGTTCATAATATCCAATATTAAATAGTTTTTCCTACCATATCAAATGAGCCATGTTCATCCAATTTAGGAATTTTAAACATCGCGACGAATACAATTGTAAGTTTTCTAATTTGTATCCACATAACATCTTTTTTTATTAATAACATTATAATCTTTTGATTATAATTTAGATTTTATACTCAACAATCAGAAATTGTTTATTATAATTTGATAAAACTTTATACTCATCTAAGTTTCTATACGCACTTAAAGTCTCAAGTTTGTCAATTAATAATTCATGTTAATCGCTATTCTGGGTTTGATTGTTTTTTAAACATGATCACGTTTATCTTGCATTCTCCAAATATACAGTTAGGACATGCCCATAATATATATATATATTTTTATAAAGAGAGTAAAGTCACCAATACCATACTATGAACTATAACTTTAGTTTTTTATTTAATGTAATGTAATACGTTATTCCGGTAATAAAAAAGTATGCATGATGCATGAATTATCAATTATAAATATTTTTAATGATTCAACCTGTATAATATACGGGTTCTATCCTAGTTATTAATATACTAAAAGAAATGACAAGTAGAATGCCCCGTCACCACCAAACTAACAATGTTAACTTTTTGTTAGTGAGGGATTCTTGTAGGAAAATAGGTTAAAAGTTGAGCTTGTTAACAAACATTTATTGAGTTGGGATCATTCCCGACAATTATTGAAACTTGGGATTATTTAAATCAATAAACCAAATTAATTATGTGATAATTAATTTGTTGTGAATTGGTTGAGATATATATACATATCTATATATATTTTCAAAATATATATAAAAGATTTCGAAATCTTATATATATATGATATTATATATATATATATATATATATATATATATATATATACACTAGTGAGGTACCCGCGCGTTGCGGCGGACGACAGTTTATAGTGTGTTATTTGTCGTCTGTTCGCGCGTTCGGTGTCGACGACAAATTTACAACACGATATTCGTTTTTATTAGCATGATGCGACACAACAACAATTAACCAACACACGAGTTGTTATTTGTTAGTTTATCAATCCTCTCGCGATAAATTGTATTGTACGTCTTTTAGTTACTTATTCGTAACATCGGTGTAGTCTATTTGTAATTATACAATATATCATGGTTCTTTGTGTTTAGTAGGAAACCAGCATGATGCGGCAACATTTAAAAAAATCATTCAATCGTCCTTTAGCATAAATCGTAACCAAATCAGTTGCATCAATATGAATCGATCATATTTCCATCAAATATTTTGTGTAAAAGTATTATCCACCATCTAAGCAATAAAAACGCAGACTTTAATGATGAAAGCACAAACTAAAATTGGGTATTGTAAATAATAATACTCAATTAATTTATAAAGAAAAAATTAAATTTATTAAGAAATAATTAACATAAAGGACTGTGTATGATTCATCAACGCATAACTTTTTATTAGTATATTGTATTTATTGTATAGTTTAAGGACCAAATATGTAATGTATAGATCTATATATAGGGTTGTAAATAATGATCTCATTAATGAGAATCAATACATTATTATGGTATTAGAGCCTTAATATTTTTTTTTCTAAAAACCCTAGCACATTACGATCGTGCCTCTCTTCCGCCCCATTGCCGTTCACCGGCCCTGGCTTGCTCCGGTCCCTCGTCGCCGGTTACTCCTTCTCCGATCGATTCTCCGCGTCGCTCTCCCGATTCCATTCCGATGGCTGCCGACGATGCTGCACGTCTTAAGGAGATTCAAGACAAACTTACGCATGCCTATAGCGTAACGAATATTCAACATCGTGTCCAAGTCCTGGATGGTAAGAAGATAACCTATTCCATGTGGGTAAAACTGTTTCTCACCCACGCTAAGTGTCACACCCCCAAATAACCACTAACGGAGTTTATACCGTTAAGGGGTGCGAGCAAACCAGGACCACAACCATTAGTTACAAATACTAAACGAATCAGAGTAAAGTCCAAAACATTCATTTCAAAACAGTTTCAAAAGTTACACAGCGGAATAAAGGCATAAGTATCTTAGCACTAACCACGTGCTTTACAAATCTTTGTTTCAAATTCAAATTCTCAAATTTAGTTTAATAAAAGTAAATATCTTCTTGTGCCATGCCAACCTCCAGTGGATACTCTTCAACGATCTGCAAAAGTGAAAACCACACAAGTGTCAACCTAACGGTTGGTGAGTTCACAGTGGGCATGTCATGCATTGGCCCGGTCTCATAATCGTAATCGTGTCAACATATACATACGTAATATTTGTTTGTGAAAAGCAATGCTCAGTTATATACGTCAATTCATAAACATTTGTTATTTAGTAAAGTTGTTGTCCATAACAAAGTTATCAGGTATGTACTAGTCTTGTATAATTAAAGTGCTCAACCGATATCGCGGGTAGCTAATCCGTTGTTTCCATGCACTAAGGAAGTTCGTACCAAAGCTGACGATTAAGTATAGTAGAGGCAGAGCCTTCAGCCATTTTGTTTTGCGGACATTCGTCATCGCGGCTTTGCCTCCCCCGTGTCCTCTCGGGATCACGGTCAGATAGGCTGATATTGTACCTCCGTGCACCTCCAGTGTCACGAGGCGGAGTTTGTCAAACTCCAGTAGATCTACCCAACATCCCCTCGCTTTACAATTAATGGCACAATTAAGTTGAGGACTTTTTCAGTTAAAAAGGCAATCCTTAGAAATCATGTGATATCATGTGGTTTAGACTTTAACCTACACTAGCCATATTAAAACGGTTTTCGTTTCAGAAATAGTTTGTTAAGTTTCACAAGTGTTTCCCATAAACACTTCAAGTTCATCAAGTAGATGCATAGCATTCTAAGTTTTCAGTTTCATCAAGTAGTGCATAGCACTCGTAAAGTTGTCAGCATTGTTTTCCATTAAGTTATTCAGTGTGTCCCAAACGGGCTCACAGTAAACGGGTTAGTGACACTCACCTTTGGTTGCACTGCTACACTTGTTATATAATCCAAGTTTTGCTTAACGAAGACCTATGAACACGTTTAGGTCTTAAGTATTAGTTTTGTGTCTAATCTTTACTTAACGTCACTATGGCCCATAACATAGCACGTTGAAACTATGACTCGACATAACGACACACGACACCGATGGTTGATCATAAACAAGGGTTCGTATACATCAGAAATCAAAGCATGTATCATCATAGCATAATCATGTAAGTCATGGCATAACATTCAAGCAAATTGCACAAGTTTGGATTCTGGTCTCAGTTTCGCTAGCAGTTTCGCTAGGCAGTTTCGCTGTGTGCACGGGCAGCACTTTCGCTAGGCAATACCCGATGACACAGTTTCGCTAGGCTAGTTTCGCTCGAAACTGTTGGCACAGTTTCGCTAGCCTAGTTTCGCCCGAAACTGGTTTGAACTTTCGTTCAGGGAATTTCGCTCGGTAGTTTCGTCCGAACAGGTCTGGTTGGTTTACCCGGCGACACTACAGTTTCGCTCTATAGTGTCGCTGGTTGAAGATATGCATAATTTCGCTGGACAGTTTCGCCCAGAGAACATGACAGTTTCGCTAGTCGCGAAAAACACATAAATCAGCCTAAAAATCAATCTAACAGCTTCCATATTACATGTAATTCATTATCTAGCATACATAACCATTTACCAACATAAATCAGTAAGCTTTAACACCTTAAACATGCATTTTCATCATCAAATCACCAAAATACATTTAAAACCCTAAAATGACCTAAATAGCATAAATCTTTATCATGGATCAGTTTCACACGTAAAGTTATCAACTTTATGGTAGTTCTAGCATCCCTAAACAACATATCAGAAGATCAAGTGATTCTATGAAGGTTTGGTCATGCTTTAAGAAGAAAACACATAGAAAAGCAAGAAACATAGTTTTGGGACTCACGGTTGATTCTAGGATCGATGGATGATCTTCACAACTCGGGGTGATGGCTGATTCTTGATGGTTCTTGGTTGGAATCAGCTGGTCCAGAAGTTTCAGGAGAGTGTGTGTGTTTTTGTGTGAAATGAGGCAAATAGGAGAGCTAGGGTTTATTAAGATATTTTATATCAGGGCCTAGTTTCGCTGGCCAGGCGAAACTGGCTCTGATCACGAGTGAGCCAATAGACTGCCGGGCGACATTATAGTTTCGCCCGGTAGTTTCGCTGGTTACCCAAAAGTGGTCAATTTCTCATTCTAAGCAAGATAATCACGATTCATAAATTGTCATGCTATTCACAATACTAAATCATGTATTTAAATCACATTGCACATAATGACAATAAATAGTTAAACACATAACACATATGGACGGGTTCGGTGATCAACCAAAAGTCGTGGACGTATTCGGCCTAGTTAAGCATTAGTTACTAAGTTAACACTTATAACGTAACTAACGGAATTGTCTAACGGAAGTAAACCTTGAAATTCTCGGATGTCACATCATCCCCTTGTAATTGGAATTTTCGTCCCGAAAATTATTCTTGCGTCGTAGCGTTTACAGCCTCGGCTGTCGTCGCTGGGGAAAGAAAGTAAAAGTTTTAGGGTTGCCACATCCTCCTCCTGTTAAAGGAATTTTGGTCCCCAAAATTAAATCATACCTTGAGTTTCTGTGGACGTTTGCTCGAACAAGTGAGGATACTTCTTCTTCATCTGATCCTCTCGTTCCCAAGTATATTCTGGTCCACGTCTTGAGTTCCATCGAACCTTGATGATCGGAATCTTGCTACGTTTGAGGGTTTTCTCCTCGCGTCCCATGATTTCCACTAGTTGCTCAATGAATCTCAGATGTTCGTCAATTTCCAATTCCTCCAAAGGAATTATTTCAGTGTCTTCTGCCAGACATTTCTTTAGGTTGGAGACGTGAAACACGTTGTGAACTCCATCGAGTTCAGCAGGGAGTTTTAATCGGTAGGCCACCGGGCCTACCTCCCCAATAATTTCAAATGGACCGATATAGCGAGGATTTAGCTTTCCACGCTTTCCGAAGCGTATCACACCTTTCCAGGGAGATACCTTCAATAGTACCTTGTCGCCTACCTCGAACTTCAAAGGTTTACGGCGTTTGTCGGCATAACTCTTTTGTCTGTCACGTGCTGCGGCTATCCGCTTTCTGATTTGAATAATCCGTTCGGTTGTATCATGAATGAGTTCTGGTCCGGTGAGTCCTTTCTCACCCGTTTCAGCCCAACACACGGGCGATCTACACTTTCTGCCATAAAGAGCTTCAAAAGGTGTTGCACCGATACTTGAATGATAACTGTTGTTGTAGGAGAACTCCACCAACGGAAGATGAGCTTCCCAGTCTTTACCGAAGTCGAGCACGCAAGCTCGGAGCATGTCTTCTAAAGTCTGAATAGTTCTTTCCGTCTGACCATCGGTCTGCGGGTGATAGGCTGTACTCATATCCAGTCTGGTTCCTAGTGATTCTTGCGTAGATTGCCAAAAATCGGGAAGTGAATCGGGGATCTCTGTCAGAGATAATAGTCTTTGGCACCCCATGACGTGCCACAATTCGGTCAATGTACAGCTTCGTTAACCTATCCATATTGTCGTTTTCCCGCATAGGAATAAAGTGTGCAGATTTGGTTAGTCGATCAATGATAACCCAAATCGCATCCGGTCGATTCGATCGATGAGGTAATCCTGTTACAAAATCCATGGAGATATCCTCCCATTTCCATTCTGGGATCTTTGGTTGTTGCAATAACCCAGAAGGCTTTTGGTACTCGATCTTAACTCTTGAGCATGTTAAACACTTAGCCACATATCGAGCAATGTCGGCTTTCATATTCGGCCACCAATACAAACCCTTCAAATCTTGGTACATTTTATCCGATCCAGGGTGCACCGAATACCTTGATTTGTGAGACTCGTCCATCACGAGCTCACGGAGATTTCCAAGTAAAGGAACCCAAATTCTGTGATTATAATACCTGAGTCCGTCGGACCTAACTTCAGAGTTACCGTCTATACCACGCAGTGCTTCAGCTGCAAAGTTTTCTTCCTTTAGAGCTTCTTGTTGGACATCGCGGATCCGATCCGGCAATCCCGTGTGAATGGTAAGTTGCAGCGCTCGTACCCGTCGAGGCTTTTCGTATTCTTTCCGACTTAAGGCATCAGCCACAACATTGGCTTTTCCCGGGTGATATTTGATTGCTAAGTCATAATCATTCAGTAGCTCGACCCATCGTCGTTGTCGCATGTTGAGATCCTTCTGATCAAAGATGTGCTGTAAGCTTTTGTGGTCGGTAAATATTGTGCACTTTGTTCCGTAGAGGTAATGTCTCCAAATCTTGAGTGCATGAACAACGGCTCCCATTTCCAAATCATGCGTTGTATAATTCTTCTCAGTGTCCTTCAGTTGCCTGGACCCATAGGCAATCACTCTGTCCCGTTGCATCAACACACAACCGAGTCCTTGGATTGATGCATCACAGTAAACCACAAAGTCGTCAATTCCATCGGGTAACGCGAGGATTGGAGCTGAACATAACATATCTTTAAGAGTTTGAAACGCACGTTCTTCTTTTTCACCCCATCTGTATTGCACTCCTTTGTGCGTTAAAGCTGTTAAGGGTTGAGCCAACTGCGAGAAACCCTTGATGAATCTTCGATAGTATCCGGCAAGTCCCAAAAATTGTCGGATTTCGGTCGGCGCTCTTGGGGTAGGCCAATTCTTGATAGCTTCCACTTTAGCTGGGTCGACATGAATTCCATTCTGATCAACAATGTGTCCAAGAAACTGGACTTCACGAATCCAAAAATCGCATTTCGAAAACTTGGCGTAAAGCTGTTCCTTGCGGAGCAATTCCAAGATAAGTCGCAGGTGCTCCTCGTGTTCCTCCTTTGTCTTGGAGTAGATCAAAATATCATCAATGAAAACTATCACAAACTTATCGAGGTACGACTTGCACACTCGATTCATCAGATCCATAAATACGGCAGGGGCATTGGTTAGCCCAAACGGCATAACCAGGAATTCGTAGTGACCATACCGAGTTCTGAAAGCAGTCTTGGGGACACCCTCATCTCGAACGCGAAGCTGGTGATATCCAGACCGTAGATCAATCTTTGAGAAGTAACTTGAACCTTGTAGCTGATCGAAGAGATCGTCGATTCGAGGAAGTGGATACCGATTCTTGATCGTAACTTTGTTAAGCTCTCGGTAGTCAATACACATTCGGAACGTTCCATCCTTCTTCTTAACAAACAATACCGGAGCTCCCCACGGAGACGAACTGGGACGGATAAATCCTTTGTCAAGTAGCTCTTGAAGTTGTGAGGAGAGTTCGTTGGGTTCACTTACCGCCAAACGGTAAGGTGCGCGTGCAATCGGAGCGGCTCCAAGAGTTAAGTCGATTCCAAACTCAACTTGTCGAAATGGAGGCAAGCCAGGCAGATCTTCAGGAAATACATCGTGGAAGTCGCGGACTATCGGGTAGTCGTCGATTCTGCGCTCGGGAAGTGTCGAATTGGTGACGTTTGCAAGAATCGCGAAGTGACCTTTACGAAGGCACTTTTGAGCTTTGAGAAACGAAATAATACCAGTTACTGTTCCACCCTTTTCACCTTGGACCGTTAACACTTTACCTCCTTCGAGTGGGATACGAACCACTTTTTCTTTACATAAGATTTCAGCTCGATTCTCAGATAACCAATCCATTCCTACTATAACGTCAAAACTACCAATCGGAAAAGGCATAAGGTCGATTACTAATGTATGGTCAGCTAGTTCTAACTTACAGTCCTTAACTATCTGAGTTGTATCATGGAGTTTACCATTTGCTAGTTCTACCACATATTTAGCGTCTAAGGCAACCGGTTTAGCATTAATCAACTTAGCAAATTTAGTGGAAATAAATCTTTTCTCAGCACCAGAATCAAACAATACAGTAGCAAAGAAACCATTCAATATGAATTTACCATTAATCACGTTGGCGTCGTTGCGAGCTTCTCCTTGACCCATGACGAAAGCTCTTCCTCTGCCATTTCCACCATTCCCGTTTCCGCCATTACCATTTCCGTTGCCTGGGTTTCCACCGTTACCATTGTTACCATTTCCTTTTCTTCTCAACTGCGGGCAGTCCCTCTTTATGTGGCCTTGAGCACCACATTCATAGCAGTTCCCATTACCATTTCCTCTGGGAGCTTCATTGTTGTTACGGTTCTGACCATTGTTGTTTCCATTGCCCCGGTTGTTTCCATAGTTGTTGTTGTGCCTTTGGCGGTTCTGTTGCTCAGGAAGAATTGCCCAACAGTCTTTTGCTTCATGGCTCCTCTTGCCACACCTTTCGCAGTTCAAACTTTTTCTGCAGGTACCGGTGTGATGCTTCCCACACTTGTTGCACCTGGGCAGGTTACCCTTGTAGTTACCTTGACCATTCCCGCCCTGGTGATTGTTAACACTGTTGTTTCCAGATCTCTTGCTTTGACCCTGGGAGTTAAAGGATCTCCCCGTGTTGTTTCCAACACTCTGATTGTTCATTGAATTTCCAGGAGCTTCATTATCAGCTTTTCTTTTGCCACTCAAGGCAGTCTTTTCAGAAACTCTTGCAGGAAGTGTACCCCTCTCAACTTCCTGATCAGTTAACTTGTGAGCCAGACGGATGGCTTGTTGCACAGTGATTGGGTTGCTGGCAGTCACCAAACTCTTGATTTGGGGTACGAGACCCTCCAGATAACGCTCAATGCGCTTGAATTCAGCATCAACCATGGACGGACACAGTACCGCGTACTCGTGGTAACGCGCGGTGTACTCTTCGACTTCAGACCCAGACATCTTGGAGTTCAGAAATTCTCCTTCTAGCTTCTTGACTTGGTCCCGAGGGCAATACTCCTCCATGATCAGTTCCTTAAATGCTTCCCATTCCATGTTGTTAGCCGCATTTACCCCGACCATTTGAATTTCAGCGTTCCACCAGGAGAGAGTAGCTCCTTCGAATGTACCAGTCGCAAATTTCACCTTGTTCTCAGCCGGGCAGTTACACATGGAGAAGACCTTTTCAGACTTCTCGATCCCCCTGAGGAGTCCTACCGCTCCTTCCTCGCCGGAAAACGTCATCGGCTTGCAGTCCATGAAAGTCTTAAATGTGCAGTGATGAACGTTTCCTGATGCAATTAATAGTTCGGGTTTCAAATTTAAACAGGTCAAAATATATATCGCCTTGTGCCTTAACCGGCATAACAATTACCATGCGCGGCTATTGTAGCTTGCACGGCGGCCACGGCGGCTTGCACATGCTCGTTGATCATTGCTTGCAGTTGTGCAGGCGTCAGGTTGATGTTATTTCTTCCCGCTCTTCCAGACATTTTCTGGATTGTGAAAGTAGACAGCGTTCAGTAAAAATTATATTCTATACATATCCCATAATATGTATATTAGCAATTTCCCGTTATCCCTCTATTAGTCCAGAAAAATTTTGTGCACAATCGAGGCGTCGTCGGAGAACGTCGTAAGTCGTGAGTACTATCGTCGAAAGTCGGCTTCCCCATTAAAGTCACCGTCGGCGTAGTCATCGTAGCAGAAATCAGGACGTCGCGTGTAGCATCGTTTCGTTGTCGCTTTCCGCAGAGTAGTGCGTGTATTATCGTTCGCATTTCGTATTTGTGTGTGAAATCTTCCTAAGGCTTTTCAGTTAGACTACTTAGACACGGTCTCTATATATATCTACATATATATATATATCTACATATGGAGTATTTACTTACACAGCAGAGCGAGTATCCCAGGTTGGCACGTAAAAATTTTTGTTTTGGGAATTTGTTTGTTCGTTTGTAACTAAGGTTTCAAGTTGCAGTTTCCAAATCGTTTTTCAAAAATGATTCCAGTTCTCTGCAACTTATGGCTCTGATACCAATCTGTCACACCCCCAAATAACCACTAACGGAGTTTATACCGTTAAGGGGTGCGAGCAAACCAGGACCACAACCATTAGTTACAAATACTAAACGAATCAGAGTAAAGTCCAAAACATTCATTTCAAAACAGTTTCAAAAGTTACGCAGCGGAATAAAGGCATAAGTATCTTAGCACTAACCACGTGCTTTACAAATCTTTGTTTCAAATTCAAATTCTCAAATTTAGTTTAATAAAAGTAAATATCTTCTTGTGCCATGCCAACCTCCAGTGGATACTCTTCAACGATCTGCAAAAGTGAAAACCACACAAGTGTCAACCTAACGGTTGGTGAGTTCACAGTGGGCATGTCATGCATTGGCCCGGTCTCATAATCGTAATCGTGTCAACATATACATACGTAATATTTGTTTGTGAAAAGCAATGCTCAGTTATATACGTCAATTCATAAACATTTGTTATTTAGTAAAGTTGTTGTCCGTAACAAAGTTATCAGGTATGTACTAGTCTTGTATAATTAAAGTGCTCAACCGATATCGCGGGTAGCTAATCCGTTGTTTCCATGCACTAAGGAAGTTCGTACCAAAGCTGACGATTAAGTATAGTAGAGGCAGAGCCTTCAGCCATTTTGTTTTGCGGACATTCGTCATCGCGGCTTTGCCTCCCCCGTGTCCTCTCGGGATCACGGTCAGATAGGCTGATATTGTACCTCCGTGCACCTCCAGTGTCACGAGGCGGAGTTTGTCAAACTCCAGTAGATCTACCCAACATCCCCTCGCTTTACAATTAATGGCACAATTAAGTTGAGGACTTTTTCAGTTAAAAAGGCAATCCTTAGAAATCATGTGATATCATGTGGTTTAGACTTTAACCTACACTAGCCATATTAAAACGGTTTTCGTTTCAGAAATAGTTTGTTAAGTTTCACAAGTGTTTCCCATAAAACACTTCAAGTTCATCAAGTAGATGCATAACATTCTAAGTTTTCAGTTTCATCAAGTAGTGCATAGCACTCATAAAGTTGTCAGCATTGTTTTCCATTAAGTTATTTAGTGTGTCCCAAACGGGCTCACAGTAAACGGGTTAGTGACACTCACCTTTGGTTGCACTGCTACACTTGTTATATAATCCAAGTTTTGCTTAACGAAGACCTATGAACACGTTTAGGTCTTAAGTATTAGTTTTGTGTCTAATCTTTACTTAACGTCACTATGGCCCATAACATAGCACGTTGAAACTATGACTCGACATAACGACACACGACACCGATGGTTGATCATAAACAAGGGTTCATATACATCAGAAATCAAAGCATGTATCATCATAGCATAATCATGTAAGTCATGGCATAACATTCAAGCAAATTGCACAAGTTTGGATTCTGGTCTCAGTTTCGCTAGCAGTTTCGCTAGGCAGTTTCGCTGTGTGCACGGGCAGCACTTTCGCTAGGCAATACCCGATGACACAGTTTCGCTAGGCTAGTTTCGCTCGAAACTGTTGGCACAGTTTCGCTAGCCTAGTTTCGCCCGAAACTGGTTTGAACTTTCGTTCAGGGAATTTCGCTCGGTAGTTTCGTCCGAACAGGTCTGGTTGGTTTACCCGGCGACACTACAGTTTCGCTCCATAGTGTCGCTGGTTGAAGATATGCATAATTTCGCTGGACAGTTTCGCCCAGAGAACATGACAGTTTCGCTAGTCGCGAAAAACACATAAATCAGCCTAAAAATCAATCTAACAGCTTCCATATTACATGTAATTCATTATCTAGCATACATAACCATTTACCAACATAAATCAGTAAGCTTTAACACCTTAAACATGCATTTTCATCATCAAATCACCAAAATACATTTAAAACCCTAAAATGACCTAAATAGCATAAATCTTTATCATGGATCAGTTTCACACGTAAAGTTATCAACTTTATGGTAGTTCTAGCATCCCTAAACAACATATTAGAAGATCAAGTGATTCTATGAAGGTTTGGTCATGCTTTAAGAAGAAAACACATAGAAAAGCAAGAAACATAGTTTTGGGACTCACGGTTGATTCTAGGATCGATGGATGATCTTCACAACTCGGGGTGATGGCTGATTCTTGATGGTTCTTGGTTGGAATCAGCTGGTCCAGAAGTTTCAGGAGAGTGTGTGTGTTTTTGTGTGAAATGAGGCAAATAGGAGAGCTAGGGTTTATTAAGATATTTTATATCAGGGCCTAGTTTCGCTGGCCAGGCGAAACTGGCTCTGATCACGAGTGAGCCAATAGACTGCCGGGCGACATTATAGTTTCGCCCGGTAGTTTCGCTGGTTACCCAAAAGTGGTCAATTTCTCATTCTAAGCAAGATAATCACGATTCTTAAATTGTCATGCTATTCACAATACTAAATCATGTATTTAAATCACATTGCACATAATGACAATAAATAGTTAAACACATAACACATATGGACGGGTTCGGTGATCAACCAAAAGTCGTGGACGTATTCGGCCTAGTTAAGCATTAGTTACTAAGTTAACACTTATAACGTAACTAACGGAATTGTCTAACGGAAGTAAACCTTGAAATTCTCGGATGTCACACTAAGGCATACAAGGTGACTGATCACCTTGATGGAACGGACCCTCCGGCTCAAACTGATGTCACGTACCCAGCATGGTCGGACATTGATGCACTAATCTTGCAATGGATCTACGGATCTCTTTCGGTCGAACTTCTTCCTCGAGTCGTTGAATTAGAAACGACTGCACGTAAGGCTTGGGTTAAGATTTCTAATATTTTTTTGAATATTAAAAGTTCTCGTGCTGCAGCTCTTGACCAGGATTTTACAACGCTCACTTTAGCATCAAGCTCCTCAATGGATGATTATCTACAAAGGATACATGACCTCGCTAAAACAGTTGACTGACGTAGGTCAAACAGTTGACGAGAAAAGGAAGGTTTTACAACTGGTGCGTGGTCTCCCGACGGAATACGACACTGTCGCGTCGTTTATTAATCAGAGTGATCCTACATGGGATGAAGCACGCAATATGGTGCAACTTGAAGTCTAACGCATTGCCGGTCGCAATAACCCAAATCAGCAGGTACTTGTTGCTAATAACCAACCTGCCCATCCGCCACAAAACCAACCGAATCTGAAAAACCAAAACTATTACCCTAACCAACAAACCTTCTACCCAACTAGACCATATAATAACCGAAACTACCATGGTCGCGGGCGTAATTTCAACAGAGGCCGTGACCGGTCTGGTGGTGGCAGGGGATATCGACAAAATCAGCCCTCCCAAAATCCTAATACCTTCTACCCAAACCCACCATATCCCAGCCAAAATGCCCAGCCGTACCCCACCCAAAATGCCCAGCCCAATCTGCCACCCATTTACTACCCAGCCCAACCATATAATCCCCAAGCCCAATATGCCTTTACTCCTCAGCCGGCCCAACTCCCTTATCCATATAATCGACAATTCGCCCCATCGGCCCAGCAACCCGTAGCCCAACAACCTTCGGTTCAATTTACGACCCAGAACCCCTACTCGAATTATGATGGTCCAAACCCGACCGATATTGGCAATGCGTTGGCTCACCAGAACACTCTCACACCACCTGACAATACCTGGTTCTTGGACTCCGGAGCTTCTAATCATATGACTGCTAATCCAGGTATCCTCCAGTCTCCATTATCAAATTCTTTTATTCGTGATATTTTTGTTGGGAATGGTAACACGTTACCAATTAAGGGTTCGGGTAATGCTTTACACTCTCTTCCTAACCGCACCT
Source organism: Deinandra increscens subsp. villosa (assembly GCA_039602395.1). Classification (NCBI taxonomy): domain Eukaryota; kingdom Viridiplantae; phylum Streptophyta; class Magnoliopsida; order Asterales; family Asteraceae; genus Deinandra; species Deinandra increscens. The sequence continues at coordinate 74,941,041 of JBCNJP010000027.1, forward strand.
ATACCTTACCCAATGTCCTTCTTGCACCCACAATTATTAAAAATTTAATTTTTGTTCGCCAATATACCCGTGATAATAATGTTTCCATTGAATTTTATCCACTTGGTTTTACTTTGAAGGATCTCAAGACTGGAGAGAACCTTTCCCGCCACAATAGCTCCGGGGATCTCTATCCGTTCACTACTCCCCCAGTCGCTTGCATTTTGGATCCCAACACAAGTCTTTGGCACAATCGTCTCGGTCACCCCGGAGCTCATGTCTTAGATTTTTTATCTTCAAATAAATTAATTTCTTGTAATAAAGGCAAAACAATCCATGTTTGTCATTCGTGCCAGTTATCAAACAGTAAAATATTACCTTTTGATGATTCTTTATCCAATACTTTTAACTGTTTTGATATTATTCATTGTGATTTGTGGACATCTCCTATCCATAGCAAATCAGGGTATAAATATTACATGGTGTTAATTGATAATTTCACAAACTATGTGTGGGTCTATCCTCTTAAATATAAATCCGAGACAATTCCTACATTTGTGAAATTTCATAAACTCATTCAGACACAATTCAACAAAAATATAAAGTCGTTTCAATGTGATCTTGGCGGTGAATTTGATAATAGAGCTTTTCAAAATTTTGGCCACCAAAATGGTCTTGTTTTTCGCTTTGCTTGTCCTCAAACATCTCCACAAAATGGCAAAGCCGAGAGGATGATTCGTCGACTTAATGATATCATCCGTGCTCTCCTCACTCAAGCCCGTCTTCCACCTCCCTTTTGGGTGGAGGCACTTCATACCGCCACTTATCTCCACAACATCCTTCCCACTAAACGCCTTCATTTTAACACACCCACTTTTGCTCTTTTTCACCGCCATCCCACATACTGTAAAGGAATAATTTGTGGCTTGTGTATTAAATCATCGCTTGGCGGACTATTTTGAAGGCCTATGTGATAGAATATGTGAAAATATGTTGGGTTATGGGTATATTGGGTCATTGTGCCATTTTAGACATGTTTGGGCTCATTTAGAAAGAGTTTAGATGGAGTTTAGTAGGCCCACATGGTCAAATCCGGAAATTAGGAGTTATTTTAGGTAGGGAGGTTAACTTGTTTTCCAAGTTCACCATCTCCTATAAATAGGACTCCTAGTAATCAATTTAGGGTTGTTGATTGTGGAGTAAAGCTCAAAAGGTGTTCACGAAATTCTCTAAAGGAGAATTTCGAATTCGTGTATTGCAACCTGAGACATCAACGTGTTTGTATTCTAAATCGGTTTGTGGTTGATTGTGTTCTTCACTTTTCTAATCGTTATTTTATACTTTTCGATTATACTTGAATCACTCGATTGTTTGGATTCCGCACTCTCAATCGAGATTGGATATCGCGTTTGGACCGTTTTTCGGGACTTACAATTGGTATCAGAGCCAAGAAACGCAAGTTTCGAGGCTCTCGCGATATCCGATTCAAGTTTTTGCCAACTAACCGTTTTGAGTTTTGTGGTGATTTTCGCATTAGCAAGGTTCGGATGATTGTTTTTGCAGGTTTCGGATAGAGACAGAAGTGTTCATGACCATTTGCACGTGTTTTTGAGACTTTTCGACCCAGCCAGAGACTTTTCGATCAGCCGGGCTGATCGAAAACTCTTTTCTGTCGCGCCATTTCGATCGGAAAGTCCCCTTGTGACTTTTCGATCAGCCATCTGTCGATCGAAAAGTCCCCCTTGTGACTTTTCAATCAGCCCATTTCGATCGAAAAGTCCCCCTTGTGACTTTTCGATCAGCCCATTTCGATCGGAAAGTCCCCTTGTGACTTTTCGATCAGCCATCTGTCGATCGAAAAGTCCCCCTTGTGACTTTTCAATCAACCCATTTCGATCGGAAAGTCCCCCTGTGACTTTTCGATCAGAGCATTTCGATCGGAAAGTCCCCCTGTGACTTTTCGATCAGATTCTCTTTTCGATCGGAAAATCCCCACTGAGACTTTTCGATCCGTTGAAACTTTTCGATCGAGAAGTGTACTTTTCGACCAAGATCTTGTCCGATCGAAAAGTACTTTTCGACCCAACACCCTGCTGATCGAAAACCCCTTTTCGATCAAAAACCCACTTTTCGATCTATCCATTTTCAATCCGTTCAAGTCTTTCAGTTCGTATTTGATCCAGAAGTTCATCCAAAGAAGATAATGACAAGTACTCAAGTTGTTTCTCCTCTTGTGAGTGATCAAACTCAGATATGTTCGAACTCGGCATGCTCCGAATCAATCGAACAATATAAGCAACTGTTTCGAACTGAAGAAAGAGACCGTCTCAATGCAGAGTACAAACTAAAGGCTCATCTAAAACAAGTCGAACCTTACAAAAGAGGATAGAGTATTTAAGTGAAGAACTCGGCCAGGAGAAATATCTTTTCCGGACATTTCGGGAAAAAGAGGAGGAAAAGCGAAAGATCAATCATGCTGATGGAACTTGGATCTGTAACTGCGAGGAATGCTCAAACCCCATCTGTTGTGCCTTGATTAAGGAATGGGAACAGAAATTCATAAATGAAACCGCAAATCATGCAGTCACTGCTAGAGACCTTAGGGATTGCAAAAGTAAGACCAAAATTTTTAGAGAGAAACTTGAGGCCATTCAGGTTGATGTTAAGAATCTTCAACGTGATGTTAGTGATAAAAGCACCTATCTTAGGCTTGCTAATGCTAAGGTAGAAGAGCTAACTAAGGAGGTAGAGGAACTAAGGACCAAACTTGATAATTCTCAATCTGCCCTTGAGAAACATCAAGTTATTAAAAAGAAAATGATGGACTCTTATCGTACTTTATTCAAATCAGAGGAGCGACTCGAGCATGTAAAAGAAACATATGGCCTCGGGGATGGAAATTTTCCTCCCCCATTACAACATGAATACATCAGAGTGCCCCAAACTGCCGATGAATTGAAAGAGTCGCTTAATGAAGCAACCATGGTGTATGGGCCTAAACCTATGCACAAAGATGAAAAGACAGCCACAGAAGCAACTCAGTCAAATGGGGTGGATAATACTCATGTCACTACTGAGAGTGCAGGGTCAAGCTCCAGTGAAGTGAAGAAAGCTGATGAAGAGAAGTTAGTTCCTTATCCAAAGATCGAGACTCCTTATTCCAAAGTTGTAGATGAGGTAAAGCGGGAACGAGTGGTGATGACTACAAGACCCAATGGTAAGATATTCATGACATCTGGGTCTATGTTTGATCAAAAACCAGATGCTGGCTATGAACTACCATCCTTCTCCACTAAGTTCAAAGGCTTGGGTCATGATGGTGGTTTATCATCTAACATTAAGAGCATAAGGCCCAAGATCACCATCAAGCCTCCAAATTCCGTTCCAATCAAGATTGAAAGGCCCACGGTGACAAACAAGTCTCCAAACTCATCAGTGGGATCATGCAGTGGCAAAACAACTTTCTCAAAGAAACCAGTGGGACCAAAAGTTCAAATGTCTGGTTCTGCTCAGTTTTCAACTAACCAGAAAAGATTCAATGGAAATGGATCAAGGTCAGAAAGATCGAACAACTTGAGATCTGGAGTCTTTCTAAACATGCAACCGAATCTCAATGCCTCTCCATCAAAGCCATGTAGCTCAAACGGTCACACTTCTGACTTCTACCAGAAGAAGCAAACTTGCTTTAATTGTGGCAATCCTGGTCACATTGCCCGAAATTGTCTCTATCGCCCCTATGAGCCATATTATCCGCAAAGTCGGAGTGTTTCGTCTCAGGATTCAATAAAGTCTAAGCCAATGAAGGTGCAACCACCTAAGGCGATGAAGACTGTTTCTCCTTCGATAAAACCCTCTGATCAACATTGGGGCGCTGCCAAAGAGCAAAGAAAATTTTCAAATCAAAAATATGTTTTTCCAAATTTTGAAAATTTTCATAAAAAGGTGAAGAAACCGATTTCAAAACAACACAAAGTTGACAAACCTAAAGTTACTCCTCCAAAGGTAACTAAAACTGTTTTGAAAAGGAAACCTGAAATGAAGAAGGTTGAAATACCTAAAGTCACTACTTCAAAGGTGACTAAAGCAACTATCAAATCACCTGGTATTTGGAAACTAAAATCAAAGGCAGCTGCAACTCAAATTCATGATTTTTCAAAGGGCATGTGTTTAAAAGAAGTAACTTTCATTGATTCATCGGGTCTACCCAGAACCACAATGGCCTGGGTACCTATGGCTAACTGATCTCTTACCTTGTGTAGGAACAGTCAAGGAGGACTTTCATTAACCTTGTTTGTTTGTGATAGTGATTGTTTCAGGCACATGATAGGAGGCATCTCTCTACTACATGACATGAGGATTTCAATGGAGGGTATGTTTCCTTGTGAGAGGTAAATCTGAAAAGATCAGCAGAAAAGGTAACATTGTCTGTTTCTTGGCTAATTTGATGTTAAGTCTGGTAGTGCATTAAACAAAAACCATTTCTGAAAATTTTCAAAAGATAAACTTTGAAAGTTAGCTTGGCCTGTTTTGGTACATATTTAGTATTGTGTTAAAAAAAATGTGTGTGTTGTTATTAAAAATCAAAAAGCAAGGGGAAGAATAGAAAAGATAAAATTGTAGATCCCTCAAAAGTAGACCCCCCCTCAACAAATTGTGCTTTTTAATTTTTAATCTTTTGTTTGTGTGTTTGAGAAGGTGGGAAGTGACACGCGTAAGGCAGATGTGAAAGGCATGATCCATGGTGATATGCTGGTAGGCTCAGCTCATAAATCTGAAAAGGTATGAGTTACACACTTAAATATAACGTATGGCAGTTTGATGGGTAACAACACTTTGGTTAATTGCATTTCTATTTGACTGCATATTTAAGTTCCCGATACACACGCTTGTCTCCAAGAGTGTGAAATTGAGCTCAAAAAGTCGGTGTCCCCTCTGCTTTGCGTGAGCAATGACCTGGGGATGCTTCGAATGTATGTAAGGCTCTCCTCTGCTTTGCGTGAGCAATGACCTGGAGTTGTCCATACATACGTGCTTCCAGATCACCTTAAATAATATATACAAAAAAAAAATGCATGTATACACCCAAAAGATGCCAAAGAGCACATCAAAAGAGACCCTCAAGTGTCCAAAACCCTCAGCCTTTGTCACTCATGAGAACATTGTTAAAAATGTTTCAAAAATTCAGCTGACTCTGTATATTATACCCAAAAGTCTATGTGATCTATTCTTTCTCTTCTCAACCAAGTCTCGAGCTCAAATTCAAACTTCTGGTTCAGGTTGTGAAAATACGTGGTAGGGAATTTATATGCTTGATAGTGTGCAATAACATGTACCTAGGATTTGTTGAAACCCACTTACTGTTCATAATTAATGCACCAATAAAAGATAATAAAGTGACAAACAACCTGATAAAGAAAAGGGTTTGAGTTTAAATTGGATCGGTATATTGGCAATCACCTGGACGTGGTCGAGTAACAGAAGCCGAAAAGGGTTCCTCAGTCAGATTCATACGGTTTGATCCCATAAAAACCTTCTCATTTAGAAATTTGGTATGTTTGTTTTTTATTTTTCTTCTGTGTTATCTTAAGTTTTTTTTATTGTTTATTTTTCAACCATGGCCAGGTTAATTTAAAGGATTTAATAAGTTCTTTTTGGGTTTTGTGCAAGAAGGTGTGACCTCCCCCTTGGGTTCAGGGGAAGTTGTTTGGTTAAATAATGCTAACTCGATAACCAGTCATCATTGTCTGGTTAGTGTTTGTTCCATGTTGTGCATGACATGTTAAATGAGATGTCATGGAGAAGAAAAGTTAATGAGTGTTGCTACTGTTCGTGTTGAAGAACCAACCGGAAAAGGACTTACCCTATGCTCAGGGGAAGTTTGTTGGTTGTTCAAGTAAAGCTTCCAAAGACACCGTTCTCAGTTTTAGGGGAAGCTAATTGAAGAAAAGATGCAGAGTAGTCACAAATGCCAAGACAGAGGTTTTCAAATACTTATCCTCTAAAGTCTCATGCAAGTCAAGACAATTACTGATGGCTCAGAAAGGACTCGACATGTTTCAAGAAGGAGCAAGTACTTGAGAATCCTCCTCTCATTACTTGTTTGTCATTTGAAGTCCAAGCTGATGTTGATTGAGAGAAAACTCCCAGAACTCGACCGTTGCTGCCCATTGAAGATTGTTAAAGAAAAGTATCTTCATCAACCCATGCTCAAGCCAAGGAGAAGACTGCAAGTCTGAAGATTGAAAGAAGAAGACATTTAATATCACAAGCCAAGGGGAAGATTGTAAGGGAATAATTTGTGGCTTGTGTATTAAATCATCGCTTGGCGGACTATTTTGAAGGCCTATGTGATAGAATAGGTGAAAATTAGTTGGGTTATGGGTATATTGGGTCATTGGGCCATTTTAGACATGTTTGGGCTCATTTAGAAAGAGTTTAGATGGAGTTTAGTAGGCCCACATGGTCAAATCCGGAAATTAGGAGTTATTTTAGGTAGGGAGGTTAACTTGTTTTCCAAGTTCACCATCTCCTATATATAGGACTCCTAGTAATCAATTTTGGGTTGTTGATTGTGGAGTAAAGCTCAAAAGGTGTTCACGAAATTCTCTAAAGGAGAATTTCGAATTCGTGTATTGCAACCTGAGACATCAACGTGTTTGTCTTCTAAATCGGTTTGTGGTTGATTGTATTCTTTACTCCTAGTAATCAATTTTCGGTTTGGATTCCGCACTCTCAATCGAGATTGGATATCGCGTTTGGACCGTTTTTCGGGACTTACACATACGATCACTTGCGCGCATTTGGTTGTGTTTGTTATCCGAATCTCTCAGCCGTTCAACCCCATAAATTGCATACCCGGTTCGTTCGTTGCATTTTCCTCGGGTATGCGCAACACTTTCGCGGGTACTGTTGCTTTGACCCCGTTACCGGTCGAGTTCATATATCCCGACATGTGATTTTTGATGAAACTCTTTTTCCCTACCCGGATTTAATTCATCCCCCACCCACTATTCCTATCGATGACCACGTACCACCCCCCTGTTTACACAACCGGCCCAACCAAATCTACCCCCACCCAGCCTAAACATTCCGAGCCCATCTCCCACTCATCTCGGTCCTATTTCCTCGAGCCCAAACACAACCCCACCATCCACTTCTCAACCTACCTCTAGTCCAACCCAATCCACCTCTCCTCCTTCACCCGTGCACCACCCAACACATCACATGCATACTCGGTCGAAATCAGGTATTTTTAAACCTATCGACCGTCTCAACCTTCATGCGACTACCTCCCCCCCCCCCATATCACCCGTTCCTACATCCTACACTAAAGCATTAAACGACCCTTATTGGCGTGAAGCTATGAACAATGAATTTAAAGCGTTACAAGAAAATGATACATGGGAACTGGTGCCAAGACCTATCGGCCAACCAGTAATTAGATGCATTTGGTTGTTTCGGCACAAATTCCATTCCGATGGGTCCTTGGAGCGCTATAAAGCGCGTTTGGTGGTTAATGGGAAAACGCAGACTGTTGGCATAGATTGTACATAGACATTTAGTCCGATTGTTAAACCGGCTACCATTAGGACCGTTTTGTCACTGGCCGTTTCATGAAATTGGCCCATTCATCAGTTGGATGTTAAAAATGCATTCTTGCATGGTGATCTGGAAGAGACGGTTTTTATGTAGCAGCCGCCCGATTTTGTTGACTCTCGGGCACCTGATTATGTCTGTCGGCTTAAGCGCTCTCTGTACGGACTCAAACAGGCACCGCGGGCATGGTATACACGCTTTTCCACATTTTTATTACAACAGGGTTTTACTAGCAATCAAACTGATACATTTCTATTCATTTATCGCCACGACGGTCACACAGCTTACCTTTTGCTGTATGTTGATGATATTGTGTTTATAAACTCAGACTCCAGATTCCTTAATCGACTGATCAACACCATTTCACACGAGTTCAAAATGACGGATCTAGGGCCTCTACAGAATTTTTTGGGTATCACAGTCACGCGAGATTCCACAGGTTTGTTTTTACATCAGTCACAGTATGCTAGAGATATTTTGCAACGAGCCTCCATGAGCTCTTGCAAACCCTGTGCCACCCCCGTTGATACCGGGGGCAAACTTAGTGCCACTGATGGTCCTCTATTGGAGGATGGTTCGTTATATCGGAGCCTCGCTGGTGCCTTACAGTATCTGACTTTTACTCGACCAGACATTACATATGCTGTTCAACAGGTTTGTCTATTGATGCATGCCCCTCGGGAGCCTCATTTTCAATTCATGAAGCGCATATTGCGCTATTTACAGGGCACTTTGGACTATGGTATTCGCCTCACCCCAACTTCTACTGATTTTTCACTCACGGCGTATTCTGATGCTGATTGGGGTGGGTGTCCTGATTCGCGGCAATCGACGTCTGGTTACTGTGTATTTATGGGTCCTAATCTTATATCGTGGTCGTCTAAGCGCCAGAATACCACTTCCCGGTCTAGTGCTGAAGTTGAGTATCGGGCCATTGCTAATGCTGTTGCTGAGGTTAGCTGGCTTCGTAATCTTTTATTGGAGCTTTCTGTCCCCTTACGCTCTGCAACCCTTGTATACTGCGATAATGTTTCTACAGTTTATTTATCTGGCAACCCGGTGCAACACCAGCGCACCAAGCATGTTGAGATACATATTCATTTTGTTCGTGAAAAGGTTCACCTTGGTCACATTCGTGTTCTGCATGTTCCTGCTGCGTGTCAGTATGCTGATATTTTCACGAAAGGATTGCCTCGTCCCTTATTTGAGAGTTTTCGAAACAGTTTAAGCATTCGGTTACCTCCCGCTCCAACTGCGGGGGCGTATTAGTAATTTGTATTTATTGTATAGTTTAGGGACCAAATATGTAATGTATAGATCTATATATATGGTTGTAAATAATGATCTCATTAATGAGAATCAATACATTATTACTTTTGACTTACGTCCCCTAAGGGCTGTCTCTTGAATGCTTCTTCAAATAATATGCGGCACAACGATTTTGTCATTGAATACTTTGAATGGTGACCCGTTTGGCAAAATAGCCGCAAGGGAAATCGTAGACCAAAACATGACTCCATTAATTTTTAAAACAAAAAAATGGTGATGAAATTGAACTTTTTCATAGATTGCATTAGAGAGTGTGCTGTTGGTACATCAACTAAAGACTTGTTGGTCTCAGTCCCTTGTCACACCGAACATTGAAAGCAAAAGAAAAGCAGATCATAAGATATATGGTTATCTTTGGTATGTAATTGTCGAAATTTATGAAGGTTTTTATGAGTTTGGAAAAAAAGTTGGCAGCTTTATTATTGTTTTGACCTCAAAAGTAAAACATGACAAAATTTAGGATGACTTGAAAGTTCTTTTAACATAAACAGTTGGCAGCTTTACTATTGGTTTGACATAAAAGTCATCATAAATTTAGTAGCTTTATGCTAGAACCTAACGAGAAACTTGATCCTACCAAAAAGAAATCAATGATGCATATAGAAAAAGCAAAAGATGCATATAGAAAATGCTCTTTTACACCATTTTAAATACCATAAAACAAAGAAAAATCTATATAATTTCTAATTTCTATTTCTAAATATAAACAATTTACAACTTCATACCTAAGTGAAACAACTGCTGATGTTGCATTTAGGCTTTATAACGGTTCTTACTTGGAGTTTCTAACCTTCTACTCCATTACCTTAACAACTGCAGATATTAATAACCATTCTTCATTGTCAGGAAAGCTTGCTTCCTTACAAAAACCTCCAACTCAACTTTGATTTGTTCTTTCAAAATTGATTCAATTATGCGGAGGTCAGCTTTATAGGCTTCCAATAAGAGAAATCAAACCTTAAATTTCTGGAAGAACAATAGACCCTTTCTGGTCAACATATAAATAAAAAAACATCAATTGATTACGGATCAAGCGAGTACTAAAACACACCACCGATAATAAACACATAGATTAAAATGTCAATAGTAAAAAATTCCACTAACCTTACAACAAAGCTACAAAAGGAACCGCGAAAACCGAGTTGGGAGTGTCAGACCAAGAAACAATATCAATGCTTTCGTGTTTCAAATTTAACCACTGTTGGGAGTCACCTCAGTTGTAGACATTAATAAAAAAAATTAACCAAAAGAAGAAAATGAATAGAATCATTAGATCTAATCAAGAAATCATATATAAATAATTGTATGGTTTATCCATGACAAAATACCATTATATTTGTCATCTTTCAACTTGTAAGAATGAAGCTTTTTAAGTGCATACATATGAGAACTATAAATGTAACACTAATCTTGTTCTGCATTGCACATTGCATCTTTTTAGGAATCATAATGACATCACAACAGTGCCACATTCATGAGTCACAACACCAACTTACCACCAGCTTTTACTTGTCTATTTCTGCAACAAAGGAAAGGTTTATAGTGAAAAATGATCTTGAAACCTACAAAATAGGTGAAACATGGTATTATAAATACAAACCCATCAGCAGCTACATAAAGAACAATATAATTTCATCAGGGCATTAAAAATGAAGAGAGAGAATAACCAAAAGTTATAAGTACTAATTTATCAACAACACCAATCACAAGATGCACATGTACACCACATATTATAGATACAGAAAACTATTAATATTAGAAACGTAATTGATTTGTAGGAGGAAAAGTACCGTTGATACCAATAAAAGACTTGTAAACTTGAAACATTAAACAAATAAGTAAAATACTTGGATCAAATGGTTTAGTTAAGCTGAACAAGATCTTTAAAATTATACACCAGATGCATACCCCTACACAAACCACATAAAGTAGCAACCCCAAATCTGTAAAGGATTTAAAACATTTGAATCAAATAAGAACCAAATAGGAACTAAAAACAAAAAAATGCAATAAAAACCACCAGAACACAAAAGCATAAAATCCCTAAATCAGTATAGATGCACATCAAAGTCCTAAATTGATTTATTTTCAAAAAGAACACAAAGATCCAGTTATAAGCTTTTACCTTAACTGGTCATCAATATGAAGATTTAATCTCTCTTTTTAAACAGCCGATATATGAATGAACAGGACATGCAGTTCTCTAACAACAATGCAACAAAAAAAAAAGTCATAGAAAAGCAACCAGTGCCATGAAAAGTCAATTAACAGAGAAACTTTTGGAGCCTTCTAGCCAAACAGGGTAGAAGATAAATGTACAAACTTTTGGAATAACATAAAAAAACCATTCAACATTTTAGTAAAGAACTTACTTAACAGTGTCTGTCTCGAATTCTGTAGGACCCCCTAGAATTGGTGCCTAATGTTACATCAAACAATTTGATGAAAACCATATCATATGTTGCACTGTTTGGCTCCACAAGAGAATCAAATTATGGTTAAATATAAACTGAAAATAGTGGATAGAAACTCACAAAGAAAAAAGAAGCGACGACTCACAATCTTTTTGAAAAACTTCACGTTTGTGTTGGATTGATGTTTTCAGTGGCTGAGAAGAGCCAACTCTCACTTTTGACGAGGCTCCTGCTCGAGTGTTTTTCATCTTATTTATTGATTATCCACTAATCAACACAGCCACCTAATTCAACATTTTGACATCATCTTACCCTATAGCAATTTCTAACTAAAAACTAACGGATAGCTTACCTTGTCAATCTTAACATATAACGGAATAGATCCGGCCAAATAGAGCGTTTGAAATCCACCTTGAGTTAACTCTTTTGCCTTCACATTCATTCCCCCGTGCTGATCCACTCACAGATTCACCTGTTTTTAGTGAATTAATCAAAGATCTACTCATCTATCAGATCAAATAAATATGCATATACATACAGGTAGATGGTAACAAATTATAAGGTTTTCTTTTCTGTGATTGGTAATATATTGAACTGTTTTTATGTATTCTAGTTCATACATATGACTTAAATCCGTAGATATATTCAACTGTTCTTATGTATTTTAATTGGCATATCTTGTTTTGTATACATAAAACACATAGAAAAGTAGTTTACATAATCCGATATTCATATGTAGATACTTGAAAGAGGTCAATGGTCTAAATAGAATGATTATTCAGATGTAGATACATGTTTGCCTACAACCTGCCATTTAAATACAAGATATTCATTTCTAAATGAATGAATTAGAATATATCTTCTGGTAATCAGCAACACATATTGCTTTCTACTGTTCTAATATATGCTACATTCAAAGAAAAATGTATGCAAAGTCAATGATGATAGTTTTGTTACGTCTTTTAGGAAACACAATGTGAAGATGTATTATCTTTATTGTGTTGTACATATATTATTGCCGAAAACATGTTAATCATTTGAAAAGCAATACATCTAAGCCAATCACCCAAAGCACTATGTTATTCCCACTGTTAAAGGAACAACTTCACTCCGTTGCTCCTTAATTATATGACCAGATTTTTGAAAAATCATTACCTATAAACATACAGAACACCGACCCAAAACCTTGAAGCCATATACGCAGATGTGTGCCTCAACACAAAAGTAAACAACTGCAAAAACATAAAAAATTAGAACCTAACCAAAATACAAACGGAGTAAATGACACAAATTTAATCAAATAGAAACTGAAAAAATACAACATGAAAAGAGAAGAAGCAAAGAAACTGACCTCGTAGAGATGAAAGTAGCAAAGGGGCTGAATATCTTTAGGCTACAACATGAATGCATACACACAATTAGGTTCTAAAATTACAAATTATAAACACAACAAATCAAAAAAAAAAAAATTCAGCAGTGAAGTGTCCTCTTTTGTCTTACCAAACGATATCCATGGGTTCCATCTTTGACTCTGCAAATTCAACCAGAAAACATCATATCAAAATCAAATTTTAGCAAGAACACTTATATCAAAAATCACATGAAGCATATAATCACCGTTTTTATGGTCTCACATCAAGATGACAAAGTTCGCTCTAGATACAAATCGATTAAGGCTCTACTGAGAGTAAAGGCACCGGAAATCAAGATGTTCAGATGGTCTAAAAAAACCCTAGAAACGCAAGCATTATGTGACGCCCACTCCCAGTCTTGGTTCCAGGAGGGGACACGTGTCGGATTTACTCATGAACACATGGTACAACAGAGATAACTAAGCAGCGGAAATTAAAAACTTTTCATTTATATATATAACGAGTTACAATAGTAAGGAAGATAATAACATAATCTATAACTAGATCTTATCTATAGCTATGCCAGTCTACTACCGAGTCATTCTTGATAGCTTGCCCATCTAATCTGCCCTTGCTAGAGCCCTTCCCTTGCTACTTTAAACATCACCGAGACCTGACATACATGTTTTTAAAGGTCAGCTTACGCTGGTGAGTTCTAAGTATTTAAAACATTTACCTTTCCTTGAAAGATTTACCTCAAACACTTGGGTCTAATGACCCATTCTTTATAAACATTTATCAGGTATAAAACATAACAGAGTTATACCAAAACATTTAATCATTTATCCTTTATCAGGTATAAGACATAACAGAATTATACCAAAACATTTAACCATTCATTCTACTAAGCATTGTCTATTGGAACCACGTTAGTTCCTCGGACAACCGTCGCCACCCGAAACCTTTTCATAGAGTAACCGTCGTTACCCCGGGGAACCGTCATCCCCCGCTTCTGATTGTACAACCACCTTTTCCCTTTCTCTAGACAATATCTGCTTAGATTAAAACTTTTTCAACCTTTTAAACCTTTTCATCCTTTTCAAAAGTCCATTTAAATAACTCTTGTATTTGGACTCATAACCGTTTCAACACCAGTCCATTACCCGTATATGGAAATAAGCGTTTCATAAATATAATGTTATGGGTCTTGCATAACAAGGCTAATAAGATCATATTTACCCGACGCTTAGTCCTATACATAGGCTTAGACCAAACATTCACATTTTTCATTTCTCAAAGCTTTATATAAAAGTTTCATCCTTTATATTACTCGTTTATTATAACCTTCCCGAAAAAGTAATAACAGGTAATAATAACTATAAAACAGTTATAAGTATTATATGTGTATCAACACAAAACAAGTAAAGGCATCTCAGATACTTTTTAAGTGAACAGTTGAATATATATATCATTGCATGTATATCAGGCCCGAAAATATTAAAACATTTAAAACATTTAAAAGTGGGCTCATAGAACTCACCTTATTCTCTTAAGCAGTTAATTCAGAGAAAACCTCCGCTATGCCTTCCAATTAAACCTAATTGCGTATTGTACGGCGTTAACGCAAGGTTTAATATAATAAACACTTCCTATGTTTATTTTAATACTTCATTAACTTAATAATACTTAGTTATTAAGTTTATTCCTTTTAGAGGTCAAAATGACCAAAATGCCTTTTGGGCCGTTATCCTTTTCTTTCGTTAATAATATGAAGACACGAATTCCTATAAGCAAACGCTCACTCCGGGATCGCCCAGTGAGGGATGCCATTTCCCAGTTGGGATTTATGCGACACCCTCGCTTTTGCTAGAAATCCCAGTGTACAGGCGTCTACCCTTCCGGTCCGCGCAAACTTTTAAATATCCGATTAACTCGGTATCTTAAATACTTTACCATTTATCCATTTTAACTTTATATATACTTATTATATATATAAACATAGTTTCATGTCAAAAATCAAATCTCCATACCCTTCGGATTATTTTATATTAAACAATCATATTCCGAAACCCTAATTTCCCGTTTTTCTCATTCCTTTATCAAAAATCCATTTTTATTCAAAACTGACTTAGGGTATTATCCATTATAACATTTTATATCATGCTTTAAAATTTCAAAGCTTGGTTCATTATCGTTTGCTCGGGTTTTGACAGAACAGTGTCTAGAAAACCCTAATTTCTCATTTCAACACTTAAAGGTACATATTAACATATTTTAAATATGTTTCAAACATTATTTAACCCGATAATTACTTTATAATTATCGTTAACCTATATATTAAATATATATGTTAAATTAATATATAAATCTTTTCTTTTAACCAATTTTATTTAAATAAAATTGATTAATAATTATATATATTTATTCGTCTTAAATATATATTTATATCATTTATCCCGTCTTATTATGATTTGATATAAACTTTAACTTAAAATATAATATTTGTAATAATAACAAATATTTAACGTGATTACCTTTTTGACGGGTCGTGAAACGAGTCCGAATAACCAAAATAATAAAGTTGTCCGCTCTTGACAAACGAATAGTCCTTCCCGACTATTTTCTCGCCACGAGAATTTCCCCGTTGTCGGTTTGTCTTTTGGACCTCGTTACGCCACCGAAACGTCGCCCGAAGGTGAAGACGGGTTAACTCGACGTCCCATTTTCTAGCTCGAATTACGACCACCTACGATTGACGTTAACAACCGCCAATCATCGTTGCTATTCATCATCATCCTGGAAACTCATTGACGTTACCGTTATGTCCTGTCGTCAACCGTACACCACCGAAACATCAACCGAAAATAGAGAGCGGTAACCCGGGTTTTACCGGGTTTTGAGTTTTTATAAGTGATGAACAACCACTGCTAACCACCACCACCCCAACTGCTGCCACCATTACTACCATCCTACCGCAAACCCATCGTCGGAGTTGTAGGTTTGTGTTCGAACAGGGTTGCCAGCGTCGATCGAACATGGAGGTTCGGAGGTGGAGGTTCGAACAGCATGTCCCCGGGGTTGCTCGAACGGAGGGGCAGGGATGGTTTCCGGAGGTTATCGTGAACTGTGGAGAGCCGTGGGTTTCACCGCCGGAAGTCGAACGGAAGAGCAGGGTCGTTCGGTTCGCCGATCTTCGGTCGGGGAGGAAGGAGAGAGGGACAGCAGGTCGCCGGTTTGGTCGAAGAAGGGAGAGGAGGGATCGCCGGAGAAACGGGCAGAAAAACAAACAGAGGGGTGTGTGTGTGTATCGCCGATGATCGAAGACGGGAGGAGGGCTGTTCCTTCTTTCCTTCTTCTCATTTCTTTTTTTTTTTGTCTTTTCTGTACTTCAAACGTGTTTGTGTATATTGTATATGAATTGTGTGTGTTTGTAAGTGTGCATGTATGGATATATATTTATAGTAAACAAGATGGCATATACACTTCACACGTACAGATATGACTACTACTTTCGTTTGATGAATCATACAATGATCAATTTGACATGTATTATGTGAGAAGTAAGGAACAAGCAAACCTTTTTAATAGGGTATAATATAAATAAATAGGTATTATACTCGTATTCTGTACCCGTATAATAATATAATATTTTGTAAATTGTTTATAAAAATTTCCGAACACCTAAAGTATTACAAGAGTCCAATAAATATAAATATTATATTTATTTGTCAGTTAAACACACAAACCGGTGAATGTTCGTATAATTACGCGGTAAAGAGCGCGTCTAATCAGTGTCGCGACCTCGGCCGTTTGGCAGACCGAATACGTCTTTTTGACTGAAATTCTTCATAGATATTATAATACTTATTTGTTCTTTGCCGAGTCACTAAAATTGTTTCGAACGGCTAACCGAATTGATTGTCGGTTATTATCGCGTAACAGAAACGGTTACCGCTTCCACCGTTTTTCGTGGCGAATATCGCAAATATATTTTATAATAATTATAAATCAAGTATTTAGCAATACCTTATATTCTAACTTCGTCTCGGTATTATTTTAGTGATATTCGTGCCTAAATACGGTTTATTACAAACCGGGCCCAAATCACTATTTTGCGTTTTCCCGCTTCGTTACAACTCAGATTAAAGATCCGTCTATGCCCACGATCTTTATTTTTCGTTATCTATCATATTCTATAATTTCGCCTCTTGACGTTTCCTCGAATGTCGTGTCGAATGTTCGTACGCGAATCGCGACGTTTTTCTATTATACGTATATATATTATATCACATATATTACAGCTACTTAACAAATATAGCACACGTATATAATTTAAGTCATAAAATTTTGGGGTGTTACACATTAGAAACCCTAGAAACGCAAGCATTAACGGAAAAGAAGAGAAAAGTGAAGATTACAGAAGAAATGCAAGCAACAACCTGAATAAAAAAAATGGTACCTGAATCAAGAAAGAGTGAAGCAGGTTCGAGGATGTAGATCTGAAGCAAGAAAGAAGGAGCAAATTCGAATTCAAATTTTTGAAAGAGAGAGAGTGCATGTGGAAGGATTCTTCATGAGTCAAAAGACTTACCATGATTTAGGTATCGACTATTGCGCAAGGACGAAGGGAAAACTTCTGATTTGAGACAATGAACATAGATACCTGATATTTCAAAAACCCTAGAATGATTCTTGATCTTGTTTCTTCGTTTCACTGTTGAGGCATCAATGAGAGATATCTGATACGATGAAGAGCCGGAAGATTGCCACTAAAAATATGGATTAATGTATTCGAATCTGGCCCTAAATCCATCGACCAACCCTAAAATCTCCAACTCATCCTGATCCTAATTCAATGGAGAGAACAATGAAGGTGAAGCGTGCTAAGGGGAGAACTGAAAAGGATTTGAATTTTATGAGAGATTAGGTAAAGTCTGTAAAGTGGCATAAAGTTGTCACGTATATTTTTAACTTTCAAATTTTAAAAATTTTAGTTCACCGCCATTTAATCCGGTTCAGTTTGGATTCTGGTTCAAGATGATGCTTCTTGGGGTTGTACATAATGCTTCATTTGTTGTACCTTCTTAAAACTTTAAGAGATTAAGAGATTGAAAAAGAGATGTATTATAATGTAGTAAAGATATTATCTTGAATTTTGAATAACTTAATAAATTAGTTATTTAAGTTATTAGGGTTTGATTTAAATTGATTTAGCTGATATAAGAATCCTATCAGGTTAATCTATAAATAGGGATCAAACCCCATAATTCAGTAGACCAGAAACTCACAACACTAAAGAGAGAGAGAGAGTAGCTAGAAGATTTTCGGCCACCCTCCCCCCCCCCCTTGCGTCACCATCTCCACCACCAAGGGACACCACCACCGCCGCCACGATCGGGTCTTAATGTGTTGTCGCGTATTCTCGCCGATCTACTAGAAAGGTATGTAGATTATCTTTCTACGTTTATTATTTGGTTTTTTCATAATAGTTATGAGATCAAAACCCTAATCGTGAAACAGTCATCTAGCGAGACTGTTCGTTGAACCATCGTGTCTCGTTTGGTTTAATCACGACTAGTTGTTTTCTATTTATTCGGGTTGTTTGGACCACTAGTGGGATCAGTTATGAATTGACCTTGTGTAAACGCTTCCGCACATATGACTTGTATTTCATGTCACGAATCTAAAACTTTAAAATCGTACACAAAATCCCAACAGTGGTATCAGAGCCACTTACAACTCCGTCCAGACGATCATATTTTAGATAATTGTTATATTTATGTTTTTGGCCATGTTTCCTAGTTTATACTTTTTTTTTGAAAATTATAAAACCCTAGGGTTTTACTATTAGGTCCTCTTAGATTTGAGAATTTCAAGTACGAGATGAAACACGGCAGAATTCTAGTTTGATCCAGAAGCTCAAGAATAAATCAAACGAAGAACACGAAGAACAAATATAAATTCTCAATGTTATTGCTATTTCAAAATAACCTAAGTGTTTTATTTATAGCAACAGCAGAGAGTGATACAAAGTTAAATAAAAAAGGAGCGATGAGGTAAACAACCCGCTGAGTCGGCTCGGCTAAATCTCGACTTTCGTGTCGTCTTAGGCGTTGTTGAAGTCAACTTGATGTTGACTTGAATAATCTGAAGCGAACCCGAATAAATACACATTGGCGGTCACATAGCATCTTGGACTTCACGGATGAACAATCGATTTAATGGAGCACTAACAAGCATTTAATAAACCTATTAACAATCTAACAGAGAAGCCGTTGGTCCACAATTAGTCCCGTTCATCAACGTTACTCGGAGACGAGATAACGAGGCGTAACGGATGTAATTGTTGGATAATGGATGTCCAGACCCGACAACACCAAGAACCCGACCCGGTTAGACCCGTAAAGAGTTACACTAAGGGCAACGAGATAAATATCCGCTTACTTGGTTAACCTTTAATTCACGGAAATAAGAAATTAATTTATGTTTATTCTTGATTAATAAACATTTAATTAATTACAAATCATTATCCTTGCGATAATGTACGGAGAATCAAATGTATCGATTTATCGATTAAACGTGTACGTTGAAGTTGATAAAAACAAATAAAAGATTATTTGTGTTTATGTTTTCTCGTATTTACGATCTTGTATTAATAAAAGTGTTTTATTAATTAATCGTAAAGATGTGGTGGTTTATTGGTGAAAGATATTTACGAGGGGGCTAATCGGAAATTAGTTGCTTATAAATAAGCAACTAGAGATTAGGGTTTGGGGTTCCGCCCTTGCGCCTCATTTGAGCCGTCCCCCTCCCTCTTTCTCTCGACGCCACCACCTCCGCCGTCGTGCTTCCTTCTTAGGAACCCTAGAAGACGGCGATTGACGAGCAACCATCGGGGGATCCTTTCACGCGTTGATCAAGAGACATCATCACCATCTCCTCCATCATCAACCACCATTCACCGCCGCCGCCACCTCCCTTGAAGTCGCCGCCATCGCCGCCGCCCCTTTCTAGGGTCGTCGCCCTTCAAACCCTAGGTCGCCGTTGTGACCTAGCGTAGCTCCGTTTAACCACAACACGTTACAATCACCACTCACCAGTAAATCGTCGTCGTCACGATTTTATGAGTGCGAGCCCTCGTCGTAATAATCGTGGTAATCACCCGGCTAAAACCTAGCCGCCGTTACCATCTCGATTTCGATTGGTGCTCGCTTGTCGCCACCATGAACCAAATCGTTGCTATTCTCAACGAATCCGTTTGAGACGGTATTCGCGATTTGCAAACGATTTAATCCGCCGGTTCGGATTGTTTTTCCGTGAAACCCTAGCGTCATCTTGTAGACCCTCGGTGTCTCTAACGTTTGTTAGAACACCGCGAATGTATATCTAAACTCCAGTTTTAGTTTAGATGTTTGTCTCGATTAATGTAATCGTTATTATTTTCTTGTTAACCGGTTTAACGCGAAATGGTGTTTGCGTGATTATTATTTTGGTGATCGTGATCCTGTTGATACGATTTCGATACCAACGGTTTACGCGTCTAAATTAGTAAATTTATTTATTCCGCTGCGTAAACGGATTACCGGTTTAATCCCTTTTAACTCTTAATTTACTAAACCCGGTCAGTAATTTTTTAAAAACATAAAAGTATTCTTTTAATGTCACCAGGCACCCATATACCACTGTCCGAAATCCAATAGTGGTATCAGAGCCTAGATCACCACACGCAAACCGTAACCGGTCGGTTTTAAACCGGTGGAATTCACGAACTGGGGTTAAAACCCGAAAGTCGCGAAATATAAACGAATTGCTTTTTCCACATGTTTGGTCGATTTAATTCCACCAAACAGTTTCAATTCGTTAATTGATTGTTTAAACACGCGTATTCGGCTAGACCCATATTTTGGTTATGATTGTTTGTCGTGTCTTGGTTTGGCCCATTTTGGCACACTAGTAATTTGGTTTTGGATTGGCCCACTTGTTTATGGGTTCAAAAGTTGTATCTAAAATAGATTAGTTTTTATTCTATTTTTTTCTGTAAATGCTCACCTTCGCCCTAGAAGAACGTGACGAGCATTGATGCGACTATCCCGTCGTGGCAAGCATTTTTATCTAAAGACACTTCCCAGTATGGCGTGTATCCACAACCGGAAGAACGACGAATTCCAATCCATCAAGGAGAGCTTATGAAGCCAGTGGGGAGCGTTAGGATTATAGGATCGAAATTAGTTACACTTTAACTACAAGAACCCTCTACTTGTAAATATAACCCTGCGGAATTAAAGTTATATTTCACTTTACTTAAGCTGATTTTAGTTCTCTTGTATTAGGTAGTGTTTGATTTGCATAAGTATAGTAACAACGAAGTAAGAAATACTCGGCACTATATGCATTAACTCAAAGTTACACTATTACATGGTGATCAAGAACCGTGTGCAAACTAGAGCTAACTAATGATATATATAGTGCAGATGAGATCAATGACAACCATTGATCTCGAACGATTTAATCTAAACCGTTAACTACAATTTCAAATACAAACTACCAAAAGAATAAACTTCGAAAATTGGAATATCTTGAGTGTCAACAGCAACAACCTATATTTGGAGAGCGGATTTGATAGATGTCAATCATTCATAACCATGACCATGATGCCAAATCAGTCACATGCCCACATTTAGCCATTCTCGGGGTGTGACAGACGTGATATCAGAGCCATGGTTATAGTGAATTAGGATGCATCGGTCTGCACCTAGTCTATAACCTAAGCTCTGCATCATTCATTCGTGTGTGTGCCTTCATGCATTGCCTTGTATGTGTGCTAACCTGCAAACTTTTGTGCCTTACTGTCTGAGATAATTGCCTAATATAATATTATATATTATTGTTATAACTTGGAATCGTCACATCAGGGCAAACAAGAAGATTATCGTGATACCATCGGACTCTGAGCCAGAGCCCAATTACGCACTATCTTCATCTGACTACGTACCTGGTTCACCGGAGTATACACCGTCGACTCCTGTCCCAGAGACCGCACCAGTTCAGGAGCACTCACCTCATCTACCTTCTCCCAGGAGCATGTAGGATCATATCACGTCTGATGACAAGATCAATGATGACCCCGTCGAGCCTGTTCCTGCTACATTCTTTCCTCTTCTAGCTATTAAGTCTGTTCTTGACCCCATTGTTTCCATTCCTAACATTCCTGAGCCTATTCCGTCTGTCCATTTTGCTGACCATTCTTCTTCTGACCCGGCACCGTCGCACTGTTCGTACCGTTTTAGTACAGTAGGCCCTAGGCTTAAGTTCACACCAAGGACGCCTGCTATTCATTGTCGTCCCGTGACTTCAACCCCTGTTGACGAGCCTACCCCAAAAGGGCAATGCATTCCTAATCCACCAGTTGTTCCTTCTATTCACGAGGTCGGAGAGTCCTTTGCCTCTGTTACTGCTCGCACTTCCACTATTCTAGATGTCATTCCCGTTCTTCTGCCAGATCTTGTTTCGATTCAGTCTCGTTGACCGATCACTATGATGCCATTCGCCGTGTGATTTTCGAGCTTCGTTCCTTGCTGCCATATGATACTATTCAGACTCTCGAGTCATGACTCTCTGCGATCGAGGATCGATTTATCGCTGTCAGTTAAGCCATGGATTCGTTACACGCCAACATGACTGATGTCTTCAGTGCTGTCACTACATGTATGCTAATGATGGAGTCTTTTGTGAGACGTATGCTAGCTGTGGAGGAGACCATTCTGCTGTTCACCGTTGAACAATCGAGCTTCCTCACCTCCACCTGTCCCTTTGAACGCTACAAATCGAGGTTCTAGTCGCCCAGCACATCGCTAATGCTATAGCCCCTAATGAAGCTGCTCGTGCCGCTGGAGGACACCACGAGGGTTCTCCTAGTGGTAAGATTTCCCCCGATAAATGATGGAGACCCGAGAAAATGATTACCAAGAATTGTTTTCAAGGTTACGTCTAACATTTCAGGTGCCCGAGAATGTACTACAAGGACTTTATGAACTGTAAGTCCATCAACTTCAAGGATACTGAGGGTGCCATAGACCTTATTCATGGTTTGAAAAGACTATATCTGTTTTCCGCGTCAGCATTTGCCCTGATCATTCCAATGTTAAATTTTCCGCCTGCACGTTCATGAACATTGCTCTCACATGGTGGAATTCACATGCTAAATCTATTGGAACTGATCTAACATTGCTAGCTACACTAAGCGTTTTCATGAACTCGCTCATCTCTGTCTTACAATGGTGATACCATTGTACAAGAAAAATTCGCGCGTTATGACTCCCAATATCCAAGGGAATGTGATGTATTCCAACCCAACCTTTCTGCAAAGTGTCGTCCGTCTGGCACATAGTCTGACCTAACAGGCTACACGCCAAGGTGCATCCTTTGCTAGGAAGACCTCCGAGTCAAAACTTATTGTTGATGTTTGTCCTCCTTCTTCTTCTTCTGGAAAGAAATTCGACTATAAACGAAAGCACGATCATCATAGCAAGAAAAGTTATGAGAAGCAACCCAAAAAAGCCCTTGAACCAGTCAAGGCTTTTGTTGCCTTTGCTTCTGTCCAGGAAACAAAGAAGTCTGGCTACACAGGGAACCCGCCACTGTGTTCAAAATGTAACTTTCATCATGCCCAGGATTGCAGTAACGTGTACTGCAACAACTGCAAGACGAAAGGTCACATGGCCAGAGACTACCCTTCGAGAACCTGTTACGGTTGTGGAGCTGTTGGACGCATAAAGAATCAATCGTCCAAAGAAAAATCAAGCTGTTTGAACTGCCCATGGAAAGAGCCTTTGTGATGAATGCTGGAGAAGCCTGACAGGACCCAAATACTGTCACTGGTACGTTCATCCTTAACGATTATTATGCCTCTGTTTTGTTTGCTACTAGATCCAAGAAAAGCTTTGTGTCCACTGATTTTTGCCTTTAAAATCACCCCAAGTGCATTAGAAACTAAGTACTCCGTAGAACTAGCAGATGGTAGTTTAATCGAAACCGACAAGGTTTACCAAAATTGCTCCTTGCGACTTTCCGATCATTCGTATAGCATTGAATTGTGGCCCATTGACTTGGGAAGATATGACTTCGTAATTGGCATGGATTAGTTGTCAAAGAACCATGCGGAAATGGTTTGTCATTACAAGAAAGTCAAGATCCCATTGGAAAATGGTGAAACACTAGTCATTCAAGGTGAAAAGAGTGAAGCCAAGCTAGACATTGTATCTTGTGTGAGAACTCGTAGATATCTTCGTAAGGGAGGTCATGCCATCTTGGCACACGTCGCCAAGAAGGAATCAAAAGAGAAGTTACTGAAGGATGTTCGCATCGCCCGTGAATTTCCTAAAGTATCCTCCGAACAATTGCCAAGCCTGCTGCCGGCTAGGCAAGTAAAGTTTCTAATCTATCTTGTTCTAGGTGCTACCCCTGTAGCCCGTTCTCCCTATCGCCTTACCCCTCCTGCAATGTAGGAATTATCCAAATAGTTGCAAGAATTATTGGATAAAGGATTCATTCGACCCAGTCACTTCCCTGGGGTTCTCCTGTTCTTTTCGTTAAAAAGAAAGATGGATCTTTCGCATGTGTATCGACTATCACGAGCTGAACAAGTTGACTGTGAAGAACCGTTACCCGCTTACAAGGATCGACGACCTGTTCGACCAGCTTCAAGGATCACTCTATTATTCAAAGATTCCCGGTTATCATCAGTTGAGAGTTCGTGAAGAAGACATTGCGAAGACTGCTTTCAGGATCCGTTACAGTCACTATGAGTTTTTAGAGATGTCGTTTGGCTTGACAAACGCACCAGCCGTATTCATAGACTTGGCGAATTAAGTGTGCAAGCCGTACTTGGACAATTTTGTTATTGTGTTCATCGACGATATCTTGATCCACTCCATCTAAAATCCGTCAATACTTAGGTCTTGCTGTTTACTATCAAAGGGTTATCGAAAACTTTTCTAGATAGTACAACCGTTGACTGCTCTCACCCTAAGAGACAAGAAGTTGTCTTCGATCCTAAGGTGGGTCTCCCTTTCAATGGTTAAAGTAGAAGTTGCGTAATGCACCAATTCTGTCCCTTGCCTGAAGGAACAAATGATTTCGTAGTAAACAACAACGCATCCCGCTAAGGCTTAGTGTAATAAACCATTCCATGGGTTCTAGCTCATGTCTGATGTTAAAGCTCACAAGTACTTGCATAAGGAGTACATGGTCTGTCTGGTCAGCATTGTGGACGTTCGTAATCAGGAATAGGGAGTCCAAGACATCCTAGTCGTTTGGGACTTCCCTGAAGTGTTTTCCGAAGACATATTGGGTCTTCCTCCTGTTCGCCATGATGACTTCCGCATTAACTTACTCGGTACTACTCCTGTTGGCAAGTCACCTTATCGCCTCACATTATTTTGTGTCAGCTACCTACCTCTAATTCTCTTGCTTCCACAATTACAACTCCCATTTAGTCTCTTATCGCATTCATGATGACGATATCCTCGTATCTGTGCTACTTATATACTGTAGATACTTCTCATTCATGATCAACATTTCTTTTCGAATCCATGATTGTGCCTAGCCATAAGCTTCTTATGGCTAACCAAGCACTCTTGTGAAACTCCTAGATTCTTTTGCAGTTCTTACCTGGATAAATTTGTTTTCGCCTTCGTTGGTGATGTTCGAATTTACTTGAATCCTATTTTCAAAATTTTCATGAAATTTTGACCCAAACAATAATCTTTAGGAAGAGTCGTGTTATTCCTTATTTTGATACAAATTGTAAATTTTTTATGCTGGCGCTATATAGTGTTTCGAATTTAATCTGTGGTTTTCAATGCTCGGTGGACACGATTCGCTATTTAGTGTTTCGAATTTTATTATGCTAGCGATATTTAGTGTTTCAAATTTAATCGAATATAAACTTGCTTTATTCAATACTCGACGTGGAGACACGATTCGCAGTTTCTAATGTTGATCTATGGATTTAAACTTGTGTTGTTAATACACGACGAGTTTATTCAAAATTTTGAAATTCACATTATTCAAAAATTGATTGGTAAGTCGGTTTGCGATTTTTGACTCACTGATGGTAAATTCAGGTGTGATTTCCAAAGCTTGGCTTGCAGTATTAAATTCTCGGCTCGCAAACTCAACTCTTGGTTTATAGTTTTCAACTCTCATCTTGAAGATTTCTATATTCGATGTGTAGATTCCAACATCTGGTTCAATTCGTGTAAATTCAAACTTTCGTGTTTCGACCTTCAATTTACGATTTCAAACTTACATGATTATGCTCAATTGATATTCAACTTTCAAATTCATGTCAATTGGTTTAAGTTAATCCATTCATTTGAATCATGCCATATATACCACTTGGAAACCGTCCGCTTATCGTGTTTAGCCTTTGTGCTATCGTTATCCCATGTTTTCATGATCAAATGTTTTCACTATCTCATGCTTTCATGTTTTCACTATCCCAAGTTTTCATTATCACATATTTTCATATTTATCATTACCACATGTTCCCATTATTTCATGCCATCATTTTCACACCCTTTCATTATCACATGACCACTTTATCACATGTTTTCAACTTTGTATGTTTTCATTATCACGTTTTTTTTTACTATGACATGCTTTACCAATCTTACTAACCAAGACTCATACGAACTATAACAGTCAATCGTATGTAATACTAGTTAACCATGCGATTGATTTCGGGTCACAGTCGTGAGGTCTTGTCGTATTAGCAATGAATTTTGTTTGGATTTCGTCTAGACCTCGCGTCTCGAGAAAGGTGGAGTGGGTGTGAGTCGCGACACATCTATTTCGCCAGAATCAAACGCCTTCTCTTGTTTAAAATCCAAAATTGTTTTGTCAGATACATTGATTTCAGTTTTGAGGGATGCATTCACTTACATTGATTTTAATTAGTCAAGTTATCACTTTCCAATGGATACATGTTAAACCCTCAACCTCTTATTCTATCCTCTGCCTCTCCTCGTTTAGATATCCTAAAGTAGGGGAGACTGTGGCTTTCACTTTACTAATCAAGTTGTTTGGTCAAATCATGCATTCTCGTCTTCGAATTATCTGTGACCTTTAATTCTCGGCATGGTACTTATTCCATACATGTATGCCATTAAACATGTCATTGTCAAATGTATCACATGCTATATATTTTACGTCTGGATCTTACGGTGTCAAGTATTCCTTATCAAACCCTTTTTCTTGCTTTTTGTTTTGTGTGAGGGAGTCTCTCTGTAGGCAACTAGCATGCTTTTGAAGTTGCAACGATGTGGTGGGTTAGCTACGGTACACCCTATATGTAAGCATCGGTGGTGCTTCAAAAGTGGGCTAGGTGTCGGACCGATAGTTGGCCCTGGTCGTGTGTCAAAATTCGTGTCACAAGTTAATATCACTATTTCAAAGCAAACAATGTAAACTGTCCATACATAATGCAAGGAACGTAGAAATTTTCTGTTTACATCTACTTGGTCTAGTTTTCATCTACCTTTTGCAGTTCATCAAGTAGGGAAACAAATCTTAAGTACTGATTTGTCATTGATTCACCACTTTTGAAAGTAAAGTTCTCATATTTCTGTTTTAAAACATCTTTCTTGTTTTCTCTTACTTCACTAGTTCCTTCATACATTTCACTTAAGGCATTCCACAGGTCAAATGCAGTTTTGTATCCTTTAAACCCACTTAAGATGGAATTAGGAAGTGCAGCCTGTAGAATCCAATATGCCTTATAGTCAAATTCGAGAGCAGCATAGTCAGAATCAACATATTTTTCTAAAGGTTTAGGTATTTTGATTTCTGCATCATCAGCAGATGAAACCATGGGTGAGTAAGGTCCTTCAGTAAAAGATTTCCAAATACGACGGTCTAAAATCCTAACAAACCCTTCCATCCTGAGTTTCCAGGTACCAAAGTCATCAGGAGTGAACATTGGTGGTTTGTTGGCACTGCCGTTTGAAGATCCTAAACTTAAGTCACTCATTTTGAAAAACTTTTTAGAAAGGAAATAACAACAAAGCTTGTAAAGTAGGCAAGTAGAGTATCGAATTTGAAGCACTGAAAGTCTTCAAAGTAAGAGCTTTGCCAAAGCTCTGATACCACTTGTAGGATCGTTAATAGTTATGATTTAACTAAAACAATAACCCTCTACTTGTTAATATAACCTTGCGGAATTAAGTTATACTTCACTTTACTCTAGCAGATTTAGTTATCTTGTATTAGGTAGTGTTTGATTTGCATAAGTATAGTAACAACGAAGTAAGAAATACTCGGCACTATTTGCATTAACTGAAAGTTACACTATTACAAGGTGATCAAGAACCGTGTGTAAAACTAAGAGCTAACTATGCTATATATAGTGCAGATGAGATCAATGACAGCCATTGATCTCAAACGATCTAATCTAAACCGTTTAATACAAGGTCAAATATAAACTACCAAAAGCATAAACTTCGACAATCGGAATAACTTGCGTGTGATCAGCATCATACTACTTTTGGAGAGCGGCTTGGGTAGATTTAGAAGCAAACGAGAAGCTTTTGCAGGATTGGACTAGCTGAAAAGATATCTCAGGAAAAGTCTGGTTGAACTCATTATCTGGTGGATAATCGAGTTCACCCGGAATATTCGCTAGCTGACAAAATTGCTTCTTTCGCTTGAACTCCCAGTTCCGCTTGAAGTTGAGAATTCTGCTTCAACTTCAGCCGGAACTTGACAAAACAGGATTTCAGCCGGAAATCTCCTAAGCGAAATATTCGTTACAAGCTTTGATATCCTTTAGCTTGTTAGATTTCACCAACTTTGCAGCAATAGCTTCTTCATTCAACTGCTGTTCATCTTTCTCAATCTTCTCACCAATAGAAATAACTCCCTCTTCTGACATAAACCCACGAGAAACAAAAGATGGTGGTGATTTATCAACCAAACTTTCTTCCTTGTCTACCACCTTCTTTGATTTCATTGATCTCTG
>JBCNJP010000027.1:74970228-75316484 GCA_039602395.1 Deinandra increscens subsp. villosa
CAGTATTGATAAAAAGGAATACAACAAGAAGAGACTTACTGGTCTCCGGAAGTTTATGTGTGAGTACCGGAAGACAGAGCGGTTGGCTAAGTTGGAACAAATAAGAATCATTGAAGAGGAACGGGCTGAGGCTCTCAAGAGAAAAGATAATCCCCCAATCTATGACGAATGGGAAAAGCTGACACCTAACCTGAAGGCTATGCAACTATTTGCTGCCAAGAACCTAAGGAAAATGCCTAGCAACCCGAAAGTCAATCATGGGATGAAAATCTTGGGTTGGAAGTATGATGAAGCTTTTGATGCTTTCATGGTAAAGAGGCGAAATGGCTATGTCCAAATATTCGGAGACTTCAAAGCTCTTACTAGCTTGTTCTCTTGGGAACTCAAACAGCTTAAGTACCTGGACTTGGTGAACCACACTAAACATCCAAAGGGTATAAGGGCTGCTGTGTTGATCCAGTCTGCTTATGATGATAAGAGATTCAGTCAAGATCCAGAAGCAGAGAGAAAAGCTCAGTTGGCTGAAGAGAAAAGAAGACTTCGTGCTCCTCACCGTGGTATGTTCAAGGATATAGGAAAGGAAGTGAAAGCAAAGACTATCCCTGGAAATCAGAAAAATGCTCCTATGATCAGCTGGTACTATAATGGGATGACTCATGAGTTGGTAATTGAAAGAGATGGTGCTGACGCTATCAGAATATTTGCTGCAATAGAACTCCGACTTCTCTCTCGATCCTACTTGAAGATAATGTATTATGAGAAGATGCGGACCATACCTGTTCAGTTGAGACCCTATGAATGCTACGATGCCAACTACTTTTTGATATTCTTAAACTGGTGGTGTACAAGGCTTGCAGAATTAGGTAGACTCACTCTTGATTCAGAACTCCTGAGAACAGCAAACTGTTGGTTGATTGAAGAGCATGGTTCAAGTGTCATTCTGGATAAGTCAAGACGATTGGTCGAGCTGAACAATTATAATGACCTGAAGAAGCTCGTTTGGCAAGATCTCTATAGGCTGTATGATATAGGTATTCACGTACTTTCTGATAAAGACAAAGATGCAGCTAGAGAGAACTGGAGATTTCTGCTAAAGCTGATCGGTCAGGATGCTTGAAGCTCGAGAGTTTGTATTGCCAACAAGGGTGGAATTGTTAGAACCTATTTGTTAGCAACACAAACCTTTTGTTGTCTTACCTTGTAATTGATACTTTGTTTTGTAATTGACTTTGGATATGTACTTGGTAAACTTTGTTTATGTGTTAGCGTACTTGTTATGCTTCTTAGCGGACTTGTGACTTATGTACCTAGCGGACTTGTTTTACTCTTAGCGTACTTGTTTGATTGCTTGTCTTAGCGGACTTGTTTATTCCTAGCGAACTTGTTTACTTAGCAGTCTTGATCTTGTTCCTAGCGTACTTGTCTTGTTCTTAACGAACTTGTTAGCGTACTTGTTCATGTTAGCGGACTTGTTATTGCTTAGCGTACTTGTTAGCGAACTTGATAATGCTTAGCGTACTTGTTAGCGGACGTGTTGTTACCTAGCGTACTTGTTAGCGAACTTAATAAGTGCTAGCGAACTTGATTTAACTCTTAGCGAACTTGTTGTCCTGATGGAATATTTTGCTGAATACTAGGTAATGATTGTATTGTGTCAAACATTCTTTTTGTCCCAAGCTATCAGGTAGTATAAATACCAATTGGAAAACCCTATTGGGTATGCTTCAAGGTGTATTTTCTACAGAGAGCTTTTGTGTGTGTGTTCTTGGTGTTAGTGTGTGTTCTTGAGCTTTAGGAATCATCAATGGGTGAGCATTGATGCAGATTCATCCAGAATCGACCATCACACATGATTTCCGCACTTGTGTGATGAATCATATGAGAACAACGAGCTCAAATCTGGTCCTGACAAAGATGATGGGGATGATGGTGGGGGTGATGGATGAAGAAAACGAGGATGGTGGTGGTGGCGTGGGACGATGGTGATGAAGGTTGTGGTGGCGGTTCAAGGTTGGCGACGGGAGAGGAGGTGGCGGAGCTCACCAGTGGCGGCAGCTGGGGCTGGCGCAGCGCCGGATCAATGATGGAAATAGGGAGCTGCGGTGGTGGTGGTGCCTGTGGCCGGCGTCGAGAGGGAGGAGTTGCGGTGGTGGTGTCACCGGTTGGGGGTGGATGGTGGTTCTTGTAGGGGAGGTTGAGTGTGGAAGGGGGAATGAGGTATGGGTGTGTGTCCTTTACACACATGTTTAAATCTTTTGGTAAGATTTGGAAGATAAGCTTTTAACCATAGTTAGTTAGGAGACTAACCTAGGTTAGGACATGAGTTAGTTAGATATTTTAGTGATTATGTATTTAGGTGGTATTAGCTTTTCCATAAATAACCACTAAAGTTGAAGAAAACTTTATGTATGTATATTTTGCAAAACGTTTATAAAAAAATATCATCTTTGTTATAATTCTATCATGTGTCCTCCCATAGAGCACTCTTATCTTGAAATTCGACTTCAGTTATTATGTATATAGTGTTTTTTTTTCTTTTTCTCTTAAATTCTTGAATATGTGATGTTTAAAAACACCAAATATACCATGGGGATAAATTTATTTTTATCTAGCTTTCAAAGTTACTTAAGGTTTTATTTAAAACCCATGTGTGAAGTACCGATGTGATGTTTATAAACATCAAATACACAAAATGCTCACTAACCTAAAGTATTTTTTTAATATAACTTGGTTTTTAATTAACATATATCTTGAAATGTAGAAATAACAAGAAAAAGATATATTTAGATTTTTATTTAAATATTAAAAAAGTATATATTATTAGGTAAAATTTAACAATTATATATTACTAGATGGTGACCCGCCCGCGCGTTGCGACGGGCCACCATCTTATTTTTGCTTGTTGATGTAAGTGTTGTTAAAGACAGGCTGTAACAAACTGTTGCATATTAACAAATCTGGGTTTAGAGACCAGTGGGTAGTGGCGATGTAATTTGGACATTGGCACCATCCTCTAGAAGAGGCGGCATTCTTCCAAGGCGATATGTTATTATGGATCATTCTTTTCTTTGAGTCTCTTGGAGGAGAGGTGGACTTCATCTGCAATTATAAGTACTGATGTTTTTATAATTTGGAAGTAATGTACTAAAAATAAGTAGTTTGACTATATTAGAGTCAAACTGTGTAGTTACTTTCAATGGTAGGTTTAACAATTAGGTCCATTTTGAAACTTCATAACTGCCTTCTAACCTTCTGTAATATAAGGAGATTATAACAGAAAGTTTAATTATCGGCTTGAACACATAAGATTGAAACCGTACTGTTTAAAGAACTTTTAGATAAAGATCATCTATTTATACCTTTACTACTCTTGAAAATATTATCACTTTCACACAAAGTTTTAATCACAAAGGATGATAAGTTTGACCTCACGAAAGTCAAACTATGGTCTTAGTTTAAAAATTAATTACTCATTTTTGGGAGACTACTTTAAAGACTGCAGTTTTACTTTTGTGATTGAAAGTTGTAAGGAATATATCGCTTTAAAGATTTCCGCCTGAAAGCCACTTTTGATAAGTTCCGGCTGAAGTTGAAGTTGAAGCGGAATTCATAACTTCAAGTGGAACTGGCAGTTCAAGCGGAAGAAGCATTTTGTCAGCTAGCGAATATTCCGGGTGAACTCTATTATCTACTAGATAATGAGTTCAACCGGACTTTTCTGAGATGTCTTTTCAGCAAGTCCAATCCTGCAAAAGCTTCTCGTTTGCTTCTAAATCTGTCAAAGCCGCTCTCCTAATATAGTATGGTACTGTCGACACGCAAGATATTCCAATTGTTAAAGTTTATGCTTTTGGTAGTTTATATTTGACTTTGTATTAAACGGTTTAGATTAGATCGTTTGAGATCAATGGTTGACATTGATCTCATCTGCACTATATATATCTTAGTTAGCTCATAGTTTTACACACGGTTCTTGATTACATTGTAATAGTGTAACTTTGAGTTAATGCAAATAGTGCCGAGTATTTCTTACTTCGTTGTTACTATACTTATGCAAATCAAACACTACCTAATACAAGATAACTAAATCTGCTAGAGTAAAGTGAAGTATAACTTTAATTCCGCAGGGTTATATTTACAAGTAGAGGGTTCTTGTTTTAGTTTAATCGTAACTAATACCGATCCTACAAGTGGTATCAGAGCTTGGCTCTCACTTTGAACACTTTCAGTGCTTCAAAGTTGATACTCAACTTGCCTACTTTACAAGCTTTGTTGTTTTTCTCTTTCAAAAGTTTTCAAAATGAGTGATCTAAGTTTAGGATCTTCAAACGGCAGTGCTAACAAACCACCAATGTTCACTCCTGATGACTTTGGTACCTGGAAACTGAGGATGCAAGGTTTTGTTAGCTTTTTAGATCGTCGTATTTGGATATCCTTTACTGAAGGCCCTTACTCACCCATGGTTTCATCTGCTGATGATACAGAAGTCAAAATACCTAAACCTCTAGAAAAATATGTTGGTTCTGACTATGCTACTCTCGAATTTGACTATAAGGCATATTGGACTCTACAGGCTGCACTTCCTAATTCCACTTTAAGTGGGTTTAAAGGATACAAAACTGCATTTGACCTGTGAAATGCCTTGAGTGAAATGTATGAAGGAACCTGTGAAGTAAGAGAAAACAAGAAAGATGTCTTAAAACAGAATTATGAGAACTTTACTTTCAAAACTGGTGAATCAATGACAAACCAGTACTTAAGATTTGTTTCCCTACTTGATGAACTACAAAAGGTATATGTAAAACTAGACCAAGTAGATGTAAACAGAAAATTTCTACGTTCCTTACCTTCTGTGTGGACAGTTTACACTATCAGCATCAGGGAATGTAAAATTTTGAAAAAGATAAGACTTAGTGAACTTCATGGCATACTCAGGGCTTATGAAATGTGTGACAACTGAGAATTTTTCTTTTCTTTTCTTTGTGTCTAGCTCATTAACTTTTACCGCGTTACGCAATTTTTGAGGACGAAAATTCTTCAACAAGGGGATACTGTGACAATCCGACTTTTCAGGTCACTTTCTAGCATTAACTGAACGTAAAACCGTATTAAATGTCGTGTGAACATTTATGTGTTGACTTGTTGACTTTAGCAAAGTAGGGTTTTGTGTAGTAATCACTAAACGAGCATGCACCTAGATTCGACGTTTGATATTCTTGTTCTATGATTTTATGTAAATCATACGTTACGACAATTATACTCTATGATTTTAGATGATAAAAATATATAATTTAATCACATTTATGATTTTATGTAATTAAATTGTTTTAATTACAAGTTATTGATAATAGAGTTATTACACAAATTTAAGTGATTTAAATAGGTGAGTTATGATTTTATGTGGTTTTAAATATATAATTGTAAACTTATATGCCATAAATTATTTAGTAAAACGAGATTTATATTTTCCCTATAAACGTTAGACGATTTATATTTTCGACGTTCCTCGTATATTCGTCATTGAAAACATTTCCCGTTAACCTCCATTAGAGCCGTTAGATTGTTATAAAACTTCGGGGGGTTATATTGACATTTTCCTAAACCTTTTTATGTCTAACAAAACTGTAGGGACTGGTCCTGTTATTTCCAAAACTCAAGATTATTCTTGTAACTTCTTGAGGGACTGGTTGTGTCATTAGGCCATTGTGGCTTAATGATCAGTACGTTGGACTTCAAACGGCTCCGGCGATTAAAAGAAAAAAAAACCGTAACCGATCATCATCGATCGGTTACAATCTTAATTGGCCACATTTAAAGAGAAATTGAATACCCGCATAAGACCCTCAAGACCTCTTCTCTCTCTCGCAAATCCTCTCGACCCCCCTTCCTCTTTCGTTTAGTTCTTTTCCGGCAACCACCAACAACCCACCTAATCACCACCATTCAAGCTCGATTCGATCGCCCCTGTGATCGTGAGTTCCTAACGAGCACTCAGGAGCAATCAGAGTTGAGTTTCGTGCAGGTGCTAGGTGTTCGCGTTCAAGCTTTCGGGTTCGTTTCGGCATCAAAAACTCGTATTTCCTCATCTCTGACACGAGGTAAAGGCTCCTTCATGATAATCGCATGTTTCTAGTGTGTTGTTTCATGTTTTTACGTTTTTCCGGTCGCCGGAAATATCTCCGGCGACATTAGGGTTATTATGGGGAAGATGACCTGTATTGGATACAGGTTAAAGGATTAAAAAGCCGGGTTATAACACAAACGGGTCAAGTGCCCGAGTGGTTCGCGGCGCGCGGTCTAACCACGAGGTCGCGGGTTCGATTCCTGGACTCCGCGTTTCTTTTTCTTTTATTAACATGTTATGCGTTCAGTCAGATTTCCACTGCTGTATAAAGGAAATCCGATCCAAATTATTTCCAAACTGAAGGGTTGCCCCAGCAGTTAGATCGTTGCGATTTGGGCAGGAGGTCGCCGGTTCGACCCTAGGCGTCCTCCACACTTTTCTGTTTTATTTTATTTTGCGATTTTGAGCATTTAACAACCTAGAAACCATACCAAAGTTGTCCCTATCATGTCTTAAACCCGTAAAAATATATTTGGGACCACTAAATCCCGTAAACCATATTTCGAGTTGTGAATTGTGTTTAACTTGTTATTTTAAATTAGAAATATATCTCTAACATCTATATATTGATATAAATTTTTGGGTTTTATATAAAAAGGTAAAAAGTATATATATATTTTGTGTAGATTAAGATATAAACTTATATTGTTGGATTTTATTGAATCGAATGGATGGTTTATTCGAACTCTTAAATACATGTGCCTTGTGTTCTAAATCCGTTAATAACGTCACCTGAAAGTTTAGTAAAATATATATATATATATATTATATATATATATATTTATTTATTTATTTATTATTTCTTTTTATGAAAGATTTAAACTTAGAAAATATATATTAATGATATATATTGTATTTTCTCGCATTATTCCGATAATCGCTCGGATTTGGCACACGCGCCATCCTCGACTTGTTTCAGATTCCACGATCATTTGTTTTTATCAATTACGTTAGACTTATAGTTTATAGAACACACACTTATACTCGTATGCTAGTTAGGTGATTGATTGCTTGCACAAGACTCATTCTTGCTACTTGAATTAACTGTTTTATCTGGAAACTTTGCTGAGCAACCTAAGGTGAGTTTCACGGCCCCATTTTACTGTTTTAAATCCTGTTGGGGGAGATTAACATGCAAACATTTGAACTGTTAGATAATTATATCAACTGAATGATAGTGGCACACTTATGATAAAGCCCTCACTTTATAGTTACTGTCAATGTGACATCAGCGGGAACTTATTTAGTAGATCTACTGGGTTTGACAACCCCACCCGGGTCAGTCGCGCTGACAAGATTGGATATCGAACGGGTGTTATAAACTTCTTAGTCTTAGCGAGGCACAATTGAACTTGTCGAGCTTCAGTAACTCGATAGCTAGTTGATCTAGTCAAACGTGCACTGATTTCTTAAAAATAGTCTAGCTAACTATTGATATATTATCTGGATTTTACTGAACTGTTAAACTAATGAACTGATTAAACCTGTGAACTCACCAACCTTTGTGTTGACACTTTAGCATGTTATATCTCAGGTCGCTAAACTGGATTGTCTGCCACGAGTTAGGATGCACCACATAAGGATTACTATTACCATGCATGCATCATAGACTTATTTATTTATCAAACTTATTAACTTTTGGTTTGCGCATGTTTTGGCGCTTGAACAATTACTACAACTTTGTCGATTACGCTTCCGCATTTAAAAACGCATTTACTCTGGTTTTACTTTTACATTGCATATAGACTGTTCGTATGGCTAATGTGTTCGATCCTGGTTTGTCACGCTCCCTGCAGCACGTTGTCGCGCGTGGGATTTTTGGGGTTGTGACAAAATGGAACTGAATCTTAAGCAAAACTCATCTTCAAAGTCAACTCAGCTGTTTTCAACTGCACTAGTAACTACCGATTTTCACAATCAAAGATCTTCAAACTCATCATCATACCAGTCACCTATAGTCAGTTTCACTGAGACACCAAGGTATCAAGAGAGTTTTTCAAACACGTTTGACAACTCTCACAATGCTCATGTAGCAACTGACTCATACCAAGGCTTCATTCGTGAAGATCTTGAGTATATAGGTGCTGATGATTTGGAAGAAATGGATGTTCTAAGGCAGAATCATTTTCCAGCTGAAGTTCAAGCGGAACACTCTTCCTCTCGAACTCAAGTTCAACCGGAAAGCAAAATTCAACCTAGATCAGCCACTGCTCCAACGCAGAGATCACATGTACACTTTGCTAATGGGTTTGAGCATTTTGATGCTCAAGGGAAAAGAAATCCCTCTAGAGGAAAGACCACCTCTAGAGAAAACTTTTCAAGAAGTATAAAATCTAACCAACTTGAAATTGAATTTGCTACTAGTTCAAGTGGAAGTCACACTGTTCCACTTCAGGGGGAGAGTTCAAACCAAAACAAATACTTTCCTCAAAGATTTTCCAAATCTCGTGAAAGAACTGAGTTGGTAAATCAAGGTAATGAAAGATCCAAGAAAATAACAAACAAGCAAATAAAACTTAAGGAATGCAGGGAAAGAAAAATTGCTGAAAGGAAAAACACCAACGGTGAAAGATTTAGTCAAACAAGTACTCAGTATGAGAACTTAAGTTTTGACAATGATGATCTGCTCACTGAAGCTCCAGTTGTAAATACTTTAGTACTCAAGGAATACAAGTATAATGATGCTTATGGCAGACCCAAGACCACTCAGGCTTGGGTCCCCTATTGAAACCGATCAATTCTGATATGTGCAGGTGCAGAATAAAGGCCATAATAGCCTATGGGTAGTCGACAATGGATGCACTTGCCATATGACAGGGAATAAGCACATACTGGAAAACACAAAAAGAATAAATGGAGGACCAGTTTCCTTTGGAAGCACAAAAGGCCATATCTCAGCACAAGGAGATATGAGCAATTGACTGGTAAAATTTGATAAAGTCAATTTTGTTTATACATTAAATTTCAGTCTTCTCAGTGTCTCACAAATGTGTGACAAGAATTTGAATTTGATGTTTAATGAGAGAGAGGCTATAGTCCTCAAACCTGGTGTTAAAATTTCCGATGAATTAATTATGCTTAAGGCACCTAGGAGAGATGGACTTTACATCTTGGATATGTCAGTTACTACACCCTCATGTGGCACTGCCTGTTTTATATCCAAAGCCTCTGTTGATGAGTCTGATTTGTTGAATAGGAGGTTAGGTGTCACACCCCCAAATTACCACTAACGGAGTTTACACCGTTAAGGGGCGCGACTAGACCAGGATCCACAACCATAGTTACAAATACTAAACGAATCAGGATTAGTTCAAACACAAGATAGAAATCAAAGTCTTTAATTACATACGCAGCGGAAAATTAATTGTCTTTAGCACTAACCACGTGCCTTACATAAATGTTGTTTTAAATTCCCAAAATAGTTCAATTGAAATAAAGGTCTTCACGTGCCATGCCAACCCGCTCCGGATACTCCTTAGCGATCTGCAAAAGTTTAAACCACGCAAGTGTCAACCTAACGGTTGGTGAGTTCACAGTGGGCTTGTCATGCATTGGCCCGGTCTCATAATCATAGTTCGTATCAAAATGTACTTACAAAATATTCATTTGTGAAAAGCAATGCTTGTATTTAATTCTCAGTTTATAAATGGTTTGTCCGTGACCACGTCATCGGGTATGTACTAGTTCCGTAAAGTTAAAGGACTCAACCGATATCGCGGGTAGCTAATCCGTTGTTCCATGCTCTAAGGAAGTTTGTACCAAAGCTGACTTATTTTGTGGGGGCCGAGCCATCCCGTACAGTGCGGACCAAGTCATCGCGTTTTCTGCCTCCCCCGTGTCCTCTCGGGACCACGGTCAAATAGGCTGATATTGTTCCTCCGTGCACTCCCCGTGCCACGGGGCGGAGTTTGTCAAACTCCAGTAGATCTACCCAACATCCCCTCGCTTTACAATTAATGGCACAATTTTAGTTGAGGACTTTTAAGTTATAAGGCATCCTTAGAAAACATGTGATATCATATGGTTTAGACTTTAACCTACACTAGCCATATTAAAACAGTTTTCGTTTCAGAAATCGTTTATTCAGAATTCACAAGTGTTCCCATAAAACACTTCAGTTCATCAAGTGGGTGCCAAGCATCCCGGGTTCTCATGTTTATCAGTGAGGTGCCTAGCACTCTCGAGTTTGTCAGCATTGTTTTCGTTAAGTTATCCTGTGTGGCCCATCGGACTCACGGTAAGCGGGTTAGTGACACTCACCTTTGGTTGCACTGCTACACTTCAAGTAAATCCAAATATTGTTGTTTAATGAAGACCTAGAACACGTTTAGGTCTTAAGTATTAGTTTCGTGTCTAATCTTTACTTAACGTCACTATGGCCCATAACATAGCACGTTGCAACTATGACTCGACATACCGACACACGACACCAATGGTTGATCATAAACGAGGGTTCATATGAATCAGATATCAAACATATTTCATCATGGCAAAATCATGCAAGTCATGGCATAACACTTAAGCAAATTTCACAAGTTTGGTTTTTAGGTCAGTTCTTAGTTTCGCTAGCATAGTTTCGCTAGGCAGTTTCGCTAGGTGCACGGGCAGCACTTTCGCTAGGCAATGCCCGGTGACACAGTTTCGCTAGGCTAGTTTCGCCCGAAACTGCTGACGCAGTTTCGCTAGCCTAGTTTCGCAGGGAAACTGGTTTGAACTTTCGTTCAGGTATTTCGCTCGGTAATTTCGCCCGAGCTGGTCTGGTCAGATTTCCCGGCGACACTATAGTTTCGCTGGTCAGTGTCGCTGGAAGGATACACAATTTCGCTACTTAGTTTCGCCCAGAGAACAACAGTTTCGCTGGTCGCGAAAAACATACGGATTTGCCTAAAAATCAACCTAACAGCTTCTGATCATACATGCAATTCATTATCTAGCATCCATAGGCATTTACTAACATAAATCAAGCAACTTTAACAAGTTTAACATGCATTTTGATCATCAAATCTCTAAAATAGGTTCAAAACCCTAAAATGACCTATTTTGCACAAATCTCTAATCATGGATGGATTTCACACGTAAAGTTATCAACTTTATTACAGATCTAGCATCCTAAAGCATATATACAGAAGATCAAGCATTATCATGAAGGTTTGAGCATGCTTTAAGAAGAAAACATATAGAAAACACATAAAGCATAGTTTTTGGGACTCACGGTTGATTCTAGAATCGATAGATGAGATGAGATGATGGTCTAGAGGCTGAGATCTTGGTCTCTTGATGGTATTCTCGGCTGACCAGGTTCCAGAGAAGTGTATGTGTGTGTTGGTTGTGAAATGAGGCAAATGAGGCTACTAGGGTTCATTAAGTTTATTTATATCAGAGGCTAGTTTCGCTGGCAGTTTCGCTGGCTGGCGAAACTGGCTCTGATCTCGGGTACATTGATCAGTCTAGCTTGCTACCGGGCGAATCTGTAGTTTCGCTCGGTAGTTTCGCTGACTACCAAATTTAGGCAATTTTCACATAATCAAGTATTTACAATTTATCATGCTATACAAAATAATAAGTCATGCATTTAAATCACATTGCACATAAAGACAATCAATGATGAACACATAACACACATGGACGGGTTTGGTGATCAACCAAAGGTCGTGGACGTATTCGGCCTAGTTATGCATTAGCTACTTATAACGTAACTAACGGGTTTGTCTAACGGAAGTTAACCTTGAAATTCTCGGGTGTCACATCATTCCCCCGAAATTGGAATTTTCGTCCCGAAAATTATTCTTGTGTCGTAGCGTTCGCAGCATCAGCTGTCGTCGTTGCTATCGTCGCTGGGGAAAGAAAGCAAAAAAGTTTTAGGGTTGTCACATCCTCCTCCCGTTAAGGAATTTTGGTCCCCAAAATTAAATCATACCATGAGTTTCCGTGGACGTTTGCTCGAACAGGTGAGGATACTTTTTCTTCATCTGATCCTCACGTTCCCAAGTATATTCAGGTCCACGTCTTGAGTTCCATCGCACCTTGACGATCGGAATCTTGCTACGTTTGAGGGCTTTCTCCTCGCGTCCCATGATTTCTACTGGTTGTTCAATAAATCTCAGATGTTCATCGATTTCCAATTCCTCCAGAGGAATTATTTCGATGTCTTCAGCCAGACATTTCTTCAGATTGGAAACGTGAAACACGTTGTGAACTCCATCGAGTTCAGCAGGGAGTTGCAATCGATAGGCCACCGGGCCTACTTCCCCAATTATTTCAAACGGACCGATGTAGCGAGGATTTAACTTCCCACGCTTCCCGAAGCGTATCACTCCCTTCCAAGGAGATACCTTCAACAATACTTTGTCACCCACCTCGAACTTTAGAGGTTTTCGGCGTTTGTCGGCATAACTCTTTTGTCGATCACGTGCTGCAGCTAGCCGTTGCCTAATTTGAATAATCCGTTCGGTCATATCATGGATAACTTCCGGTCCAGTGAGCCCTTTCTCACCTGTTTCAGCCCAACACACGGGCGATCTACATTTTCTGCCATACAGTGCTTCAAAAGGTGCAGCACCTATACTTGAATGATAACTATTGTTGTAAGAGAACTCCACCAGTGGAAGGTGAGTCTCCCAATCTTTTCCAAAGTCAAGAACGCAAGCTCGGAGCATATCTTCTAAGGTTTGAATCGTTCGTTCCGTCTGACCATCAGTCTGCGGGTGATAAGCTGTACTCATGTCTAGTCGGGTTCCCAATGCTTCCTGCATTGATTGCCATAACCGGGAAGTGAATCGAGGATCTCGATCAGAAATGATAGTCTTAGGCACACCGTGAAGCTTCACAATTTTGTCGATGTACAGTTTTGTCAATTTATCCATATTATCACTTTCCTTCATCGGAATGAAATGTGCAGATTTGGTTAACCGATCGATGACAACCCAAATCGCATCCGGTTGATTTGATCGATGAGGTAATCCCGTTACAAAATCCATGGAGATATCCTCCCATTTCCATTCTGGGATCTTTGGTTGTTGCAGTAAACCGGAAGGCTTTTGATATTCGATCTTGACCCTTGAACATGTTAAACACTTAGCCACATATCGAGCAATGTCGGCTTTCATATTCGGCCACCAATAAAGATTCTTCAAGTCCTGATACATTTTATCCGATCCAGGGTGCACCGAATATCTTGACTTGTGAGCCTCGTCCATCACGAGCTCACGGAGATTTCCAAACAAAGGAACCCAGATTCTGTCATTATAATACGTGAGTCCATCGGACTTAACTTCAGAATGGCCATCTACACCACGCAGTGCTTCAGCTGCGAAGTTTTCTGCTTTCAAAGCTTCTCGTTGGCAGTCACGGATCCGATCCGGTAATCCTGAATGTATTGTAAGTTGAAGCGCTCGTACCCGACGAGGCTTTTCGTACTCTTTTCTGCTTAGGGCATCAGCCACAACGTTGGCTTTTCCAGGATGATACTTAATGGCTAAATCATAATCATTCAGTAACTCGACCCACCGTCGCTGTCGCATGTTGAGATCTTTCTGATCAAAGATGTGCTGTAGACTTTTATGATCGGTGAATATCGTGCACTTTGTTCCATATAGGTAATGTCTCCAAATCTTAAGTGCATGAACAACGGCTCCCATTTCCAAATCATGCGTTGTATAATTCTTTTCAGTATCCTTTAGTTGCCTGGACCCGTAGGCAATTACCTTGTCTCGTTGCATCAACACGCAACCGAGTCCTTGAATCGATGCATCGCAGTAAACCACAAAGTCGTCTATTCCATCGGGTAACGCAAGAATTGGAGCCGAACATAACATATCTTTAAGCGTTTGGAACGCGCGCTCTTCTTTCTCACCCCATCTGTATTGCACTCCTTTGTGCGTTAAGGCCGTTAAGGGTTGAGCCAGTTGAGAGAAACCCTTAATAAACCTTCGATAATATCCGGCAAGCCCTAAAAATTGTCGGATCTCTGTTGGCGCTCTTGGGGTAGACCAGTTCTTAATTGCTTCTACTTTGGCTGGATCTACATGGATTCCTTCCTCATTTACAATGTGTCCAAGAAACTGGACTTCGCGGATCCAAAAGTCGCACTTCGAAAACTTAGCATAAAGCTGTTCCTTGCGGAGCAATTCCAATATAAGTCGCAGATGCTTCTCGTGTTCTTCCTTTGACTTGGAGTAGATCAAAATATCGTCGATGAAGACTATTACAAACTTGTCGAGGTACGGCTTGCACACTCGATTCATCAGGTCCATAAACACAGCCGGTGCATTGGTTAGCCCAAACGGCATAACCAGGAACTCGTAGTGTCCATACCGAGTTCTGAAAGCTGTCTTGGGTACATCCTCATCACGAACGCGAAGCTGGTGATATCCAGACCGTAGATCAATCTTTGAAAAGTAGCTTGAACCCTGTAGTTGGTCGAAGAGATCGTCGATTCGAGGAAGTGGATACCGATTCTTGATCGTAACTTTGTTAAGCTCTCGGTAGTCAATGCACATGCGGAACGTTCCATCCTTCTTCTTAACAAA
The DNA here is from genome assembly GCA_039602395.1 of Deinandra increscens subsp. villosa. NCBI lineage: Eukaryota > Viridiplantae > Streptophyta > Magnoliopsida > Asterales > Asteraceae > Deinandra > Deinandra increscens. The sequence continues at coordinate 74,984,881 of JBCNJP010000027.1, forward strand.
CAGTACCGGAGCTCCCCATGGAGACGAACTTGGACGAATAAACCCCTTGTCGAGTAGCTCTTGCAGTTGTGAGGAGAGTTCGTTGAGTTCACTTACAGCCAATCGGTAAGGTGCGCGTGCGATCGGAGCGGCACCTGGAGCTAAATCAATCCCAAACTCAACTTGTCGAAACGGAGGCAAACCAGGCAGATCTTCGGGAAATACATCTTGAAAGTCGCGAACTATCGGGTAATCATCAATTTTGCGCTCGGGGTGTGTCGTGTCAGTGACGTTTGCAAGAATCGCGAAGTGACCCTTACGGAGGCATTTCTGAGCTTTAAGGAATGAAATAATGCCGGTGACTGTTCCACCTTTCTCACCTTGGACCGTTAATACTTTACCGTCTTTGAGTGGGATACGAACCACTTTTTCTTTACATAAGATTTCAGCTCGGTTTTCGGATAACCAATCCATTCCTACTATGACGTCGAAACTACCAATTGGGAAAGGCATAAGGTCAATTCCTAGGGTATGGCCCGCTAGTTCTAGCTTACAGTCCTTAACTATCTGGGTAGTATCATGAAGTTTACCATTTGCTAGTTCTACCACATATTTAGCGTCTAGGGCAATCGGTTTAGCATTAATTATTCTAGCAAATTTAGTGGAAATAAAACTTTTCTCAGCACCAGAATCAAATAAAACAGTAGCAAAGAAACCGTTCAAAATAAATTTACCATTGATCACGTTGGCGTCATTGCGAGCTTCACCCTGGCCCATGACGAAAGCTCGACCTCTACCATTTCCACCATTCCCGTTTCCACCATTACCATTGCCATTCCCATTACCATTACCTCCGCCGTTACCATTCCCACCGTTATTTCCCTGATTACCATTGCCTTGTCTTCTTGACTGAGGGCAGTCTCTCTTGATGTGACCTTGAGCACCACACTCAAAGCAGCCACGGGCTCCCCCATTGTTGTTGTTCTGGTTCTGACCGTTGTTGTTCCCATTACCCCGATTGTTCCCATAGTTGTTGTTTCTTCTGGGGCGATTTTGTTGCTCGGGCAAAGTCGCCCAACAGTCCTTTGCTTCGTGGCCTCCCTTACCACACCTTTCACAGTTCACATTCTTCCTACAAACACCAGCATGATGCTTCCCACATCTGTTGCACAAGGGCAGGTTACCCCTGTAGTTGCCTTGACCATTGCCACCCTGGCGGTAGTTGCTACTGTTGTTCCCTGATCTCTTGCTTTGACCTTGGGAGTTGAAAGACCTCCCAGTGCTATTACCCACACTCTGAACATTCATCGAGTTCTCAGGAGCTTCATCATCAGCTTTTCTCTTGCCACTCAAGGCAGTCTTCTCGGTGGCTTTCGCAGGTAGTGTACCTTTTTCGACCTCTTGATCAGTGAGTTTATGAGCCAAACGAATGGCTTGCTGCACGTTTGCGGGGTTGCTGGCAGTTACCAGTCCCTTGATTTGAGGCGCGAGGCCTTCCAGGTAACGCTCGACGCGTTTGAATTCGGCATCAACCATTGAGGGGCACAAAACCTCATATTCGTGATATCGTGCAGTGTACTGTTCAACCTCAGACCCAGACATCTTCAAATTCAGGAATTCGCCTTCAAGCTTCTTCACTTGGTCGCGGGGACAGTATTCCTCCATAATCAGATCCTTAAATGCTGCCCACTGCATGTTGTCAGCCGCGTCCAGCCCAACCATTTGAATTCCAGCGTTCCACCAGGAGAGTGCAGCTCCTTCGAAAGTACCAGTAGCAAACTTAACCTTGCTTTCAGCTGGGCAATTACACATGGAGAAGACCTTCTCGGACTTCTCGATCCATCGGAGGAGTCCTACAGCTCCTTCTTCGCCGGAAAATGTCATCGGCTTGCAGTCCATGAAAGACTTGTACGTGCAGTGGTGTTGGTTTCCTGATGCATAAATAGTTCGGACTTTAAAATTAAACAGGTCATGATATAATTGCTTTGTGCCTTAAACGGCATAATAGTTACCCTGTGCGGCATATGCAGCTTGGACGGCTGCCACCGCGGCTTGCACATGTTCAGCAATCATTGCTTGCAGCTGTGCAGGCGTCATGTTTATACCGCCTCTTCCGTTTCCTCTTCCAGACATCTTGCTGAACAGTTAAAGTAGCCAGTGTTCAGTCACAGTTATATTTTTATACATATCCCATAATATGTATATTAGCCAGTTCCCGTTATCCCACTATTAGTCCAGAAAAATTTTCGTGCAAATTGAGGCGTCGTCGAAGGACGTCGTAAATGCTATCGTCGAAGGTCGGCTTCCCATAAAGTCACCGTCGGCGTAGTCGTCGTAGAAGAAATCAGGACGTAGCGTGTAGCATCGTTTCGTTGTCGCTTTCCCCAGAGTAGTGTGCGTACTTGCGGTCGCATTTCGTATTCGTGTGTGAAAATTTCCTAAGGTCTTTCCGTTAGACTACTTAGACACGGTCTATATATATACTTATATATATATATATATACATATATCTGTACGTACTAAGCTTTTACTTACACAGCAGAGCGGGTATCCCAGGTTGGCACGTAAAAATTTTGTCTTTGGGAATTTGTTTGTTTGTTTTTGTAACCAAGGTTTTTCAAGTTGCAGTTTCCAAATCGTTTTCAAAAATGATTCCAGTTCTCTGCAACCTATGGCTCTGATACCAATCTGTCACACCCCCAAATTACCACTAACGGAGTTTACACCGTTAAGGGGCGCGACTAGACCAGGATCCACAACCATAGTTACAAATACTAAACGAATCAGGATTAGTTCAAACACAAGATAGAAATCAAAGTCTTTAATTACATACGCAGCGGAAAATTAATTGTCTTTAGCACTAACCACGTGCCTTACATAAATGTTGTTTTAAATTCCCAAAATAGTTCAATTGAAATAAAGGTCTTCACGTGCCATGCCAACCCGCTCCGGATACTCCTTAGCGATCTGCAAAAGTTTAAACCACGCAAGTGTCAACCTAACGGTTGGTGAGTTCACAGTGGGCTTGTCATGCATTGGCCCGGTCTCATAATCATAGTTCGTATCAAAATGTACTTACAAAATATTCATTTGTGAAAAGCAATGCTTGTATTTAATTCTCAGTTTATAAATGGTTTGTCCGTGACCACGTCATCGGGTATGTACTAGTTCCGTAAAGTTAAAGGACTCAACCGATATCGCGGGTAGCTAATCCGTTGTTCCATGCTCTAAGGAAGTTTGTACCAAAGCTGACTTATTTTGTGGGGGGCCGAGCCATCCCGTACAGTGCGGACCAAGTCATCGCGTTTTCTGCCTCCCCCGTGTCCTCTCGGGACCACGGTCAAATAGGCTGATATTGTTCCTCCGTGCACTCCCCGTGCCACGGGGCGGAGTTGTTGGGTTACGACAGTGGCATTCGGGTCTCGGTAATAGCAATTTTTTTTTTTTTTTTATTTAGAAATAATTATTTACAATAAATAATTATTAAACAATTACCGAGTAAATTAAATCAGATAATTAAATTAACTATTAATTTAATAGGCAGCGGAAACATATTAATTTACTAACGCGAAAACCAGGTAATTAGCGTAAACCAAAACAACAGGATTCGACAATCACCAAACGCGCAAACACCATAGACGCGTTTAAACAAACGCGAAATAATTACAAAATAAATAAGTACTTTAATCTAAACTAATTACGAGTTTAGATATACCTGAGCGGTGATTCAAACAGACGTTCGAGACACCGAAAGTCAACGGGTGACGCTAGGGTTTCGCAGAATTGATTCGTCTGACGAATCTGACTTTCCTCGCGAACACGGATTTACTACGCGGTGAATCAAGCACCGAGAAAATCCCGAACGTCGGATTGGGCGCGAACTAGGGTTTGCGGACGACGAGCCGAACACACCAATAAGTGGTTCACGGCTAGGGTTTGTCGGCGGTGAACCGGCGACGGCGAGGGAGTGCGTGCGGCCGGCAAGGCGGCGGCGGCTTAGCGACGGTGATGGCGACTGCGGCAGCAGGGCGCACGGCGGTGAGACGTGCGGCGGCGGCTGCAGAGTGTCGGCGACGTGGGTGCGGCGGCGGCTAAGAGCGGCGGCGGCGTGGATGCGGCGGCGGCTAAAAGCGGCGGCGGCGTGGAGCGCGCACGGCGGGGTGGACGGCAGCGGCTGCTAGCGAGGCGGCGGAGGGCGGCGGTAGCTAGCGAGGCGGCGGACGGCGGCAAGCGACGGACGAGGGGTCGGCGGAAAAACAAGAGGCGCGGCGGCAGCGGGGTGCCGTCGGCGTCGGTTGCGTGAGAGAGAGGGAGAGCGACGGCCAAAAAAACCCTTTTTTGGTGGATTAGGTTTTCGTCTCCCTAAACAGTTATATTTATAACTGATCATGTTTCCGTTTAACCCCTCGATTTAATTTAATTCCAATTAAAACATTTAATTTCCAAAGTTAACCTTTAACCTTTTAAATGTTCGTTGCTAGCCGAATATTAGTCAAACTAATAATCCGTCAATCCACGTTCTATACGTTAATCTTATTTAACGTTTTCGTCGCTTAATTAATCTTAATGATTAACATTGATTCAAGTGATTAATTATGTATTAATTAAACTATTTAATAAACACATAATTTAATCTTTCTGCGAATTTGCCGGTTATCAAAGTAAGCGGTCTTAAATACCCGTTGCCTCCGGTGTAACTCTTACGGGTCTTAACCGGGTCGGGTACTTGATTTAGTCGGGTCAGGACACTTAAATCCAACAGTCTCCCACTTGGACTGATCGCGACTATTAATCAAGTTACAGTCAGAGGTGCTCTAGCTACACGTGATTGTCCCAACCAGTCATGACACTTTAAGTCTGAACAACCAAGGCATATCATTAAACTTGTGATATAGTTTAGACTTAAGGTATTTGTAAAGTCATCAGATCCTTTCTGTATGTGACATCAATCGAGACAGAGACATGGATCTTTGCATTCTCTTTGTGTTCGATCATTATATTTCTCGTTTTACTGTTCGAAGTGGTCCAATCAAACACACAGTAAGTTTGGGTAAGGCCTTACACTTAACACTTGGAACTAACGAGAGGGCCCATGATGTCAAACTGTTGCATTGAAAAAATGCAAGAGTACAGAATCCCATGTTGACTACATACAGCTCCCACTAAGCTTCAGATCCATTCCCAAAAGTAACCGTTATGGCTGGCAGTTACGCGACAGCGTTAAGCTACAATCAAAGAATGTTCTTTGGCAAACGGGAGGTCGCTCATGTATCTCAGGTCTAAGGATACTGTTGAGTATACCATTAATCAGATTTGTCTTATGCTAAGATCCATGAAGACATTCTGATACGAGTTACGTCCCGACGTCATTCTACAATGAAGCCTTGTGAGTCTGGAGGTCAACACCTTGAATCCAGAGTCAGAATAGTCTTGCTTCAGGCGTTGCTCCCGCAATGTCTGATCGACTACGGACTTTTAGAATATTGAACCAAATATTCATGGATAATAAAACGTATAAAATTCGAACGCGTTACGCAGAATTCAGACTCTCGTCTAACAACTTAGAGGAGGTCGAATGATATGGTGCAAACGATAGTGTTCGACATCCAACACTAAAATCGAATATCGAAGTGATGCAGAATTCGTGTACAGAGTAGTAGATCAATTTCGCAGATCTAGCCCGATCGCAGAAATTATGGGTTCGCTATCACGTGCTCGAATTTCGATTTAGAATTGCCAGTATCTGTTGTTTCTTGAGATTCAGCGTTTATCATGAACGGTGAATCTTCTTAAGTGAATCGAACTTGTGATAATGGAGCGCCCTTGGTAAGCACACGTATGACTGTGTTATCACGCGAGCATATTAACCGACTATTTATAGAGTCGAATTAATCCTTGAATGTTTTATAGCATTCTTAGTTCAGATTCAATTAAGTTGGCTATTAATGTTCAACGAATATATTTTGTACTCAGTTGGCGAACATATATAATCCTTCATCAGTGCTTAGCAGTGATGGTGTGATTTTCCATCTATGGTCATGGCGTAACTTCTTACGGCAACATGCTATGCAATATTCAAGTATTGGATTCATGTCTTCATCATATTCAGTATGATATGAACTGTTTCAAGAGATTGATCGTGTGTGGTTGCTCAGTCACGTCACGATCAATTCTTAACATTATCTTGAAACTTATAATTTTGAGGTGTCATTTAACGTATTATCTCAGAAATTTAAATGATCTTTAGATCGGCACTCGATCGTTATTCCAGTAAGGATCTATGGCGATGCTCCCACTTGCTTGAGGCAGATTGACATTCCTATCTTCATCTTTCTTTCAAACCGTGTGGATACTGATTTTGCGCAGAAATGCGATAATCAATTTCCGTTTTCAAGAACGAAAAAGCTCGAATTCGTAGTTTGCGGTACGGAATTCGAATGCTTAATATCCATATGTTATGACTTATTCATAAGTTCAAAAACGATTGTCAAAGTCTTTTCAGAGTTTGATAGCATGAAGATGCGTTCGTCTTTGATTGTTTGAAAGTTTCTCGTGATGATCGAGATGATGATTTGTTCTATCGGACTCAGGAGTCCGACACTAGAGGATGTTTCCTTATTCAGGTAAGGTTAAAAACATGCCAACTCCAATTGGAATGTCAATATGATCCGCTGCACAACAATCCATTGTTGGCGAATCATTGTTTATCTGGCTCGTCCCGTTTAGTTGCGAGAATTGCTTTACATAGTCCAGCGACATGTTTGAGTCGCTTTGCTTCAGATATTTAGAGATCTAGCTTTGGACATGTAATTTCTAAATTCCATTTTCGCAAGATTCCGGTCTTGGGATTGGAAGTTAGTTATGCAAGTGTTGTGTGAAGGGGTGTCATGGTTATATGAAGTCAAGGGATTTGTTGTGGCAAGTTATTAGTCTTGTGTGTTACCAGTTTCATAATGAAATGTTGAATCGACGTATAGAACACTTAGTGTTTGTCGAATTAAAACACACGTGAGTACAACTATTGTAGTCTAAGACTTCCAAGATGTGTCTAGGCATATACATTTAATGGTAATGTGCACCACAATTGGTGTGACCATACTACAATGTTGTAATCATCAGGTGATTACCATTGCAGTTGTTTAGCTGGTGATTCGAACTTATATGTGCAAACGTCTACATGAAGTAGAGGATTGATATGCTCATACGATTGTAGATCGAAGCTGCGATCTTCAATCGGTTCGACTTGATTTGATATTATCGACGCTGGATGGTTTTAAAATCACAGGACTTTATGAACCATAATTGCGTCGTGCGTTGTCACGTAACTATTACGATATACGCTTATGACATTAGAGCTTAAATGGGATGTGATAACCAAAAGTTGTCATGTCGCATTTGAGCTAGTCTTAATCAAATCAAGTGCACCAGGTTGGAAGATATGTTGTTATGGGATTTTGAATTTAATCTAACAAAAGGTTGAATCAAATTCAAAGTAGATTAAAACCAAATATGAATGTTTCGAAAAACAACCATTGTCAAAACATGTCATAATCAAAATCCAGAGAAAGCAAATTGTTCATCCTGGAAAACAGCCAGGGGAAAACCAAAACAAGACCAGTTGTTTTAAAACACCAAGAGTTGTTTTTATATCAAAACTCAGGACGCGAACTTTATTAGGGTGCGACAATCGCAGGGTAGTTCAGCGTCGTCTTGGCTTGCTTCCTTTCAGCTTCATGCACCTACAAAATGTAAAGTATGTCAAACATATATTTTGTAGGAATAAGTGAAGCATCATACAACATAACTTATGTGTATACCTGAGGAATTACCCGGTTGGGCTTTTCCGTTTTTCACCTTCGCAAGGTATTCTGGGCAGTTTCTTCTCCAGTGCCCCATCTTGTGGCATTCAAAGCACTCGCGCTGTTCAGGCGGTGGTGCTCTGGATGCCTTCGGCTTGCTTTTCTGGGAGCTTCCAGACGCTCTGGTTACAGCTGCCTTGCCCTTCTTCTTGTTCCCACGTCTGCCCTTCTTTACCTCAGGCTTCTTGACGCCTCCTGATCGGATCGCGAGTACATCGGGTGCCTTACCGTTAACAAAATTAACTTCAGCGGTTTTAAGCATACCGTGAAGTTCAGTCACTGACTTTACCATGCTATGCATGTTAAAGTTCACCCGGAAAGGAGTGAAGGCACTGGACAGTGAGTGAAGAATTAGGTCAGTCGCCATTTCGGCGGGAATGACGTAATTCAGCTTTGCTAAACGGTCGATGTAACTCTTCATCTTCAGGACATGAGGGCTGACAGGACTGCCCTCGGCCATGCGACAACTAATAAGTGTCACAACGGTGTCATAGCGTTCCTGTCGGGCCTGAGTTTCAAACATGCCCCTCAGATCACCGATCATCTGAAAGGCCGTCCTGTCAACCATGTTTTTCTGAATCTCAGATTCCATGGTGGCTAACATAAGACATGCGACATTTTTGGCATTTGTACGCAATGTGTTATGGGCGTTTCGCGCCGCTTGCGTGTCAGCTTCAGGTTCCTCAGGAACCTCAGCATCTAACACGGTTTCCATGTTAGCCATTTTCAGGACGATTCTCAGATTCCTTTCCCAATCAAGGAAGTTGGCGCCATTTAGTTTCTCCTTCTCAAGGAGAGACTTGAGATGGAAAATCTCTTGGTTTGCGCGGTTAGCCATCTGAAACAACAGGCAAATGTTTTAGTGTTTCGATGTTTGATTCGTATTCAAGGATGGCAAGCTAATCTTGAATAGGAATTGGGAATTCAATTAGTTAGACAATTTCTCCAGACAGCGTAAAGTGCTTTCAAAACTTCTATGTAATTGAATGGACAACGATTGTCTCTTGTGAGTCTACTATCACAATTCCCGTTATGGGGCTTTCGTGAGCGGATCAACGAAATACGTTTAGCCCCATCCATGCCCACTTTGTCTACAAGCCGACCAGGGGTACGGTGTTGAAATACTCCAATACCAAAGGTGCGTGTAAAGAAAATAGTAGTTGTCCTAAGTGGTCAATGTGTGCGTGCGGTGTTGAAATACTCCAATACGCTCACCTTGGAAGATACCCTAAACACCACGTGCGGTGTTGAAATACTCCAACACGGATGCATCGGTCAATATGTTCCAAGTTAGACTTGACATAGGATGGCATAGACTACCGGTTTTAGGCTTACCAGATAGGATTATTAGGTCAAATTTTAATATTAAATGTGACGATAAATTTATCAAATCCTATCTCACTCGGGATGATCAATTAAATAACCTAAGTATTAATGATCTACGTGTCGCGAGTCGATAACCAATTTCTTTTGAAGTTCGATTACATTATCGAAAAATCCGAATTTAATGTCGAATTAAATTGGTTATTTAAATTTTGAGAAGTCGTAACAAAATTAGGACTTTCATTTAATCGATTGAAAAATTAGTTTCACTTTGGATAAAACTAAGTTTGGGTTTCGAGTTGGCGTGTTAATCCAATTAAGACAAGCAACCAAAAACAAGCAAACACACATGTGCATATTCGGCCATGCAGGGCTTTCGATATTGTCAGAGCCTATGACAATATCAAATAGGGCAAGGGACATAAAAGTAAATCAACCACGAGAATAGAAAAACTCCCTGATTGACTTAGTTGCTCCCACTGGCTTCAACAAGCTCCTGCGTGTCATTGGGAACCGTCGGTCTTGTTTTGACTTCTAGCCATTTTCGAAAATCCCATAAAGCGATGATCTCAAAACGGGTCTTTGAATCAAGCTCGTCTCGTTCGTACAGGCGAAGGAGAGCAATAACAATTAAAATAAAACTATTCTATTTTAAATAATTACAACTTTGAACCCAGCAAAATTGGGCCAATCCAAAACAAAACATATGGGCCTAATGGGCCAAACCATAACGAAACCATGACAAAATAACATAGGATGGGGCCGAATATGCACGAAAGATAATTCAATCAATTGTGTTGAATCGAATTATGTTTAGTGGATCCAAATCGACTAAACATATTTAAAAGGCGATTCATTTAATTTCGCGACTTTCGGGTTCAGAACCCCAGTTCGCGAATGTGTGTGCCGGTTTAAAACAAACCGGCCTGGGTTTGCGTGTGGTGATCAAGGCTCTGATACCACTGTTGGGTTACGACAGTGGCATTCGGGTCTCGGTAATAGCAATTTTTTTTTTTTTTTATTTAGAAATAATTATTTACAATAAATAATTATTAAACAATTACCGAGTAAATTAAATCAGATAATTAAATTAACTATTAATTTAATAGGCAGCGGAAACATATTAATTTACTAACGCGAAAACCAGGTAATTAGCGTAAACCAAAACAACAGGATTCGACAATCACCAAACGCGCAAACACCATAGACGCGTTTAAACAAACGCGAAATAATTACAAAATAAATAAGTACTTTAATCTAAACTAATTACGAGTTTAGATATACCTGAGCGGTGATTCAAACAGACGTTCGAGACACCGAAAGTCAACGGGTGACGCTAGGGTTTCGCAGAATTGATTCGTCTGACGAATCTGACTTTCCTCGCGAACACGGATTTACTACGCGGTGAATCAAGCACCGAGAAAATCCCGAACGTCGGATTGGGCGCGAACTAGGGTTTGCGGACGACGAGCCGAACACACCAATAAGTGGTTCACGGCTAGGGTTTGTCGGCGGTGAACCGGCGACGGCGAGGGAGTGCGGCGGCCGGCAAGGCGGTGGCGGCTTAGCGACGGTGATGGCGACTGCGGCAGCAGGGCGCACGGCGGTGAGACGTGCGGCGGCGGCTGCAGAGTGTCGGCGACGTGGGTGCGGCGGCGGCTAAGAGCGGCGGCGGCGTGGATGCGGCGGCGGCTAAAAGCGGCGGCGGCGTGGAGCGCGCACGGCGGGGTGGACGGCAGCGGCTGCTAGCGAGGCGGCGGAGGGCGGCGGTAGCTAGCGAGGCGGCGGACGGCGGCAAGCGACGGACGAGGGGTCGGCGGAAAAACAAGAGGCGCGGCGGCAGCGGGGTGCCGTCGGCGTCGGTTGCGTGAGAGAGAGGGAGAGCGACGGCCAAAAAAACCCTTTTTTGGTGGATTCGGTTTTCGTCTCCCTAAACAGTTATATTTATAACTGATCATGTTTCCGTTTAACCCCTCGATTTAATTTAATTCCAATTAAAACATTTAATTTCCAAAGTTAACCTTTAACCTTTTAAATGTTCGTTGCTAGCCGAATATTAGTCAAACTAATAATCCGTCAATCCACGTTCTATACGTTAATCTTATTTAACGTTTTCGTCGCTTAATTAATCTTAATGATTAACATAGATTCAAGTGATTAATTATGTATTAATTAAACTATTTAATAAACACATAATTTAATCTTTCTGCGAATTTGCCGGTTATCAAAGTAAGCGGTCTTAAATACCCGTTGCCTCCGGTGTAACTCTTACGGGTCTTAACCGGGTCGGGTACTTGATTTAGTCGGGTCAGGACACTTAAATCCAACAGGAGTTTGTCAAACTCCAGTAGATCTACCCAACATCCCCTCGCTTTACAATTAATGGCACAATTTTAGTTGAGGACTTTTAAGTTATAAGGCATCCTTAGAAAACATGTGATATCATATGGTTTAGACTTTAACCTACACTAGCCATATTAAAACAGTTTTCGTTTCAGAAATCGTTTATTCAGAATTCACAAGTGTTCCCATAAAACACTTCAGTTCATCAAGTGGGTGCCAAGCATCCCGGGTTCTCATGTTTATCAGTGAGGTGCCTAGCACTCTCGAGTTTGTCAGCATTGTTTTTCGTTAAGTTATCCTGTGTGGCCCATCGGACTCACGGTAAGCGGGTTAGTGACACTCACCTTTGGTTGCACTGCTACACTTCAAGTAAATCCAAATATTGTTGTTTAATGAAGACCTAGAACACGTTTAGGTCTTAAGTATTAGTTTCGTGTCTAATCTTTACTTAACGTCACTATGGCCCATAACATAGCACGTTGCAACTATGACTCGACATACCGACACACGACACCAATGGTTGATCATAAACGAGGGTTCATATGAATCAGATATCAAACATATTTCATCATGGCAAAATCATGCAAGTCATGGCATAACACTTAAGCAAATTTCACAAGTTTGGTTTTTAGGTCAGTTCTTAGTTTCGCTAGCATAGTTTCGCTAGGCAGTTTCGCTAGGTGCACGGGCAGCACTTTCGCTAGGCAATGCCCGGTGACACAGTTTCGCTAGGCTAGTTTCGCCCGAAACCGCTGACGCAGTTTCGCTAGCCTAGTTTCGCAGGGAAACTGGTTTGAACTTTCGTTCAGGTATTTCGCTCGGTAATTTCGCCCGAGCTGGTCTGGTCAGATTTCCCGGCGACACTATAGTTTCGCTGGTCAGTGTCGCTGGAAGGATACACAATTTCGCTACTTAGTTTCGCCCAGAGAACAACAGTTTCGCTGGTCGCGAAAAACATACGGATTTGCCTAAAAATCAACCTAACAGCTTCTGATCATACATGCAATTCATTATCTAGCATCCATAGGCATTTACTAACATAAATCAAGCAACTTTAACAAGTTTAACATGCATTTTGATCATCAAATCTCTAAAATAGGTTCAAAACCCTAAAATGACCTATTTTGCACAAATCTCTAATCATGGATGGATTTCACACGTAAAGTTATCAACTTTATTACAGATCTAGCATCCTAAAGCATATATACAGAAGATCAAGCATTATCATGAAGGTTTGTGCATGCTTTAAGAAGAAAACATATAGAAAACACATAAAGCATAGTTTTTGGGACTCACGGTTGATTCTAGAATCGATAGATGAGATGAGATGATGGTCTAGAGGCTGAGATCTTGGTCTCTTGATGGTATTCTCGGCTGACCAGGTTCCAGAGAAGTGTATGTGTGTGTTGGTTGTGAAATGAGGCAAATGAGGCTACTAGGGTTCATTAAGTTTATTTATATCAGAGGCTAGTTTCGCTGGCAGTTTCGCTGGCTGGCGAAACTGGCTCTGATCTCGGGTACATTGATCAGTCTAGCTTGCTACCGGGCGAATCTGTAGTTTCGCTCGGTAGTTTCGCTGACTACCAAATTTAGGCAATTTTCACATAATCAAGTATTTACAATTTATCATGCTATACAAAATAATAAGTCATGCATTTAAATCACATTGCACATAAAGACAATCAATGATGAACACATAACACACATGGACGGGTTTGGTGATCAACCAAAGGTCGTGGACGTATTCGGCCTAGTTATGCATTAGCTACTTATAACGTAACTAACGGGTTTGTCTAACGGAAGTTAACCTTGAAATTCTCGGGTGTCACATTAGGTCATGTGAATTACAAGAACATGAACATATTGTAAATCTTGGCTTAGTTAAGGGTCTTCCTAACAAGCATTTTGCATGTTCTGAAAACTGTGTACCTTGTCTCAAGGGCAAGCAACACAGAACCTCCTTCCAGCCAACAGTTGAATCTTCTATTTCAAAACCTCTAGAGCTGTTTCACATGGATCTCTTTGGTCCAACTAGAGTAATAAGTTTGGGGAAAAAGTCATACTGTTTTGTAATAATTGATGATTTTTCTATATACACTTGGGTTTTCTTTCTTAAAACAAAAGACGAAACTGCTGAATTGTTGAAAACACTTGTTATCAATTTAGAAAATCAATCCAACCTTAAAGTAAAAACAATTAGACGCGACAATGGCACAGAATTCAAAAAATCATGTTTTGAATTCATTTTGTGAGGAAAAGGGAATTGTGAGACAGTTTAGTGCTCCTAGAACTCCACAGAAGAGCGGTGTTGCTGAAAGGAGGAATAGGACATTAATTGAAGCTGCTAGTTCTATGTTAGTAGACTCCAAGCTCCCTGTGATATTTTGGGCAGAAGGAGTGAACACTGCTTGCTATGTCCAAAACAGGATTTTAATTGTCAAAGGCAAGAATAAGACACCTTATGAGCTTTGGAGAAAAATAAAGGCAAATATTTATTTCTTTAAACCATTTGGTTGTCCTGTTACAATTTTAATAACTAATGAGCTATTGCCTAAATTTGCAGAAAAGGCATATGAGGGTTATTTTGTTGGATATTCTGGTGTGTCAAAAGCATACAGAGTATACAACAAGAGAACCAAAATTGTTGATGAAACTATAAATGTGTCTTTCAATGAAAAATCTCCTAACAATTTTGAATCTCAGCCCAGTTGGTTATTTGATATTGATGCACTAACCACTGCTTTCAACATAACTAGTGATAAGCATGTGAGCTCTCTAGTACAGGAACATAACTTTTATAGGTCTGCTGATGAGCATTGGAAGAGCAATCAAACTGCAACCAAGAAGCCAATCTTCTTCTCTTCAATGAGCACTCAACCTATCTTGCCAGGAAATGAAAAGAAACTGACTGAAATAATTCAAATTGAAGAAGAAATAGTTTCGATTGAAGTCCAAGCGGAACCAGTTTCTCCGGTTCAAGTTCAACCGGAAAACACCATTTCATAAACTAAAGAGAATACTAAGTCAGGGTCAAATGAAGCTGAAAATTCAAATGATAGCACATCAAATGAGCTTAATTTAGAGCATCTGACCTACAAATCAGACATAAATTCTCATGAATCATTGGAATTTCAGATCCTGTGTCACACCTTGGAAATGTTGAGCTTGATCACATACTACCTCGGGTCAACATACCCTCAAATGGAAGAAGTCATGAGTTCCCCATGAACATAGATAGAAGAGTCAACAAGAATCACTCTTTGAAAAGTGTGATTGGAGATGTGTCAGCACCTGTGCTGACAAGAAGTAAATCTACTGATGCAAACATCTGTTTGCATGCTGTATTTTTGTCTCAAGAAGTACCCACCAAGGTAGCTGAAGCTTTGGAAGATAGCAACTGGGTAGAGGCAATGCAAGAAGAACTATTTTAAATCAACAAGCAAAAAGTTTGGGAACTGGTAGATCTGCCTGATGGAGCAGAACCAATTGGTACAAACTGGGTATTCAGAAACAAGAAAGATGACATGGGTATTGTTGTCGAAAACAAAGCAAGACTGGTTGTGCAAGACTATGCACACGAAGAGGGTATAGAATATGATGAAGTGTTTGCACCTGTAGCTAGATTGGAAGCAATCAGAATCTTTCTAGCTTATGCTGCCTTCAATGACTTCTAAGTATTTCAGATGGATGTCAATAGTGTCTTCCTGTATGGCCTACTGGAATAAGAAGTTTATGTCAAACAACCTCCTGGTTTTCAGGACCCTCATCATCCAAACAAGGTATGCAAGCTGATCAAAGCCCTGTATGGCCTCAAACAAGCTCCTAGAACCTGGTATGAAACTCTTTCTAACTATCTTCTAGAGAATGGCTACAGGAGAGGTGCAATTGACAAAACTCTCTGTAGAAACATATATAGTGTCTAGTGCTAGGTCTTGTATTTATTATGTTTTGTGTAATCTGGTCTCAGCGGACCAGGGGCGGACCAGATGGTACGCCAGGACCATCTGGTACGCTGGTTAGTTGGTCCGCTGGCCAGAACTAGTATAAAAAGGTTTAGCTCGTTTAGAGGAGAGTAGTTGTGAGGTTTGAGTTCTCTCTCTAAAGGTTGAGCAATAAAGAAGTGTTATTTACCTTTGTGTTTACCGAATTGAGATCGTTATGCATTAGCAAGACCGTTCCTATGTTCTACAAGTGGTATCAGAGCAGGATTGCTCATTTGCTGTGATCTTTCTCACAAAAATATAAGTTATCGCATTTAAATTTTTTGTTAGTTGGTGTTTTTTTCTAAGTTTGATAAACCAAAAAGATTTTAGGAGTGTTTTAGCATAAGTTTGATAAACCAAAAAGATTTTAGTGTGTTTTGATAAAATTTTGATAAAAATCAAAAAGATTTTCATTCTGATTTATTTTTGATCAACTGAATTCGGTGATGGAAAATTCTTGATTAAATGAACCACAATCGGTGCTAAATCAGCTCATCATGTTTGAAATTAAAGAAATTGAACGTTTTGGATTAAAAAATGAGATTTTGAAGGAGAAAGGGCAAAATGGTCTTAATTCTGATCCGGCGGATCATATGGTACGCCGGGCGGACCACTTTGGGGTATAAATATCACATTCTGATCCGCGTTCTTCATAACCCGCGGACCATCTTGTTTTTCTCTGACAGAAACCCTAAACCCTTCACACGACAATTCCTTTGATTTCTTCGTGTATAACGAACTATAGCTCGTGATTTTTGTTGCAAAAGGTAGGTTTTAACATTGCGCATCTAATGGTGGTTTTGATTTGCAGGTTGATGATCGCATTTGCAAGATATTCGAAATTAAAGTCTCGGTTTTTTCAAAAACACTAACTCCAAGGGGTTAAACAAGATTTAGGAGTTGTTAATGGATGAAAAACACATAGACTTGCTCGGTTTTTACTCTAGAATGAAACCTGTGTGTTCGATTTTCAAAAACACTTGATTTGGAGGATTCGATTTGACAAAGACTGTTCGGTGTCTGTTCGTCCGCCGGATCAAATGATCCGCCGGACCAGATGATCCGTTTGACCAAATCTGATCCGCGGTCAACAATTTTTGATCCGCCGGACCAGATGATCCGGATGACCAAAAGTGATCCGCTGTTTGGTCCGCTCATCAAAATTTTTTTTCAAAAAGTTATTCGTTTGAGCGTTTCACATAAAATCAAAGTTAGTCATTGATAATTATGATTATATTGAATGATTTTAATGATGTTTTCTTTTGATGATGTGTACAGAAATGGCAGATTTCAAATCAATTGGTGAACACAATGTTTGTGCATTTCTAGATGCAGCAGAAAAATGGAAGCCTCAATTTCTTAATATCTTTGATTTCATTAGACGATCAAAGGATATTATATGCTGCAACTCATGTGTGTCCTCCATATAAAGACTTGCTGGTGATGTTTTGGAATTCAGCACAAGTGGATTGTTCAGTGGTTCCATCAGTAATTCGTGCAAGAATTCTTGAGACTGATGTGATTATTTCTGAAGCTGATGTGAGGAGGGTTCTGAAATTGAATGATCAAGCTGCCTATCCTACAGAATTTGATGAAGCTGATCTAGTCGCTTTACTTAAAAGAATCAAATATGATGGTCAACTTTATGTGCCGTGGTATTTGAAGGCGAATTTGAGTCCTCCATACAAGTATCTGATGCATGTGATAATCAAGTGTTTTGGAAATCGAATGAGAGGGCAGGAGGAATTTGATCTGAGAGTGTTATCATTTTTCTATGCATTGGTGTTAAATCGAGAATTCAACTTTTCTGGATGGATTTTTAATTACATGAGGGAGAATATCTTGACAAAACAAGTCAGAAGTATTATGTATCCAAGATTTATACAAATGATCTTGAATGATCTACATCCAAATCTTCCAAAGAATGCTGCTGCAATTATTGATATGAAGCATATGAACAGAGTTGCTGTTGGGAAGATTCCTATATATCAGAAGCGTAAAGGAAACAAAGCTGCTCCACCGGTTAAACGTTTAATTGGTCATCTTGCAAAACCGGATTATGTAGCTCCGGCTGATGGAGCTGCCAAACATCCTGATAGTTCTGATGATGAGTTGGAATATGATGACAAAGGTTTTCCTGTTGAAATAGCAGAAGATGAAGAAGAGAATCAGAATGTTCCTGTTAATCAAGACCACGTACCTGTACAGCAACAACAACCTGAGCCTGTTGGTCATGAGAATATCGTTGAACCTGAAGCTGTTAATCTTCAAAATGATGAGATGATTGATGATGCTGCTATGTCTAAGGGTGATGATGCTAGTGAGAGTTCATCTGAAACCGACTCAGACTCTGGTGATTATGTCACAATTTTACATAATACCAGAGAAATTCCAGTGAAGAGGGGTTCTAAGGCTCACATTGCCTATTTAAAGTCTCAGAATCAAGATACTTCACTATATGAGTCTAGAACCAAGCAGGTTGAGGATAACGATGATGATCCATTATATACTCCTGTGATGGAGGAACCTGTTGCAAAGTCTAAGCCAGTAGATAAAGGCAAAGCTAAAGTAATTTATTCTGGAAAGGTCAAACATATGGCTAGGAGACCTACTGTGCAACAAGGCTCATTTCTGGTTGATGCTAGAAAATCTGGTCAGAGTCCACCTGCTAAGAAACAAAAGGTTCAGTCTCAGTCTTCGGTTCCGGTGCAACCAACGACACAAAGTGTGAATGTTCAAAGCTCTTCTGTTCTACCTGCTAAGAAGTTAATCATCAGAAGACCGTCTACTACTGCTTCTACTTCTGCTACTGCTTCGTCTACTGCGGCTGCTACTCGATCAACCATTTCTTCTGCTGATCTGAAGCTGGCGATTCATCAGACTAGACTTGATGAATTAGAATCAACGAATCGTCAGCAGGCAGATGAAATTAGAGGTTTAAAGAATCTAGTGGCGGAATTGGTGTCTCGGGATCAATCTAAAGATCGTGAGATTGCCAGTTTAAAATCTAGAGATGAAGAAAAGGGTCGTGAAATTGCAAAGTTACAACAATTATCTCTTTCCCTGGGTGAGCAGTTAAATCTCTTGCTCAAAGCTTTACCTGCTCAGGGGGAGAAGCCGAATACTGATGAAGGTTGTAAAGATGATGATATATTGAAATATTTGAATGATGATCCTGATCCTGAAGGAGGTGTGGGTGGTACTGGATCGGGTACTGGGGCAGCTGGTTCATCTGCTGCTGCTGGTCCGTCTACCACATCTCAGGGGGAGTCTGATGATCATGTTTATGATGTGACCCCGATTACAAGAGTTGAGTTAGGAGAAGGGGAGTTTGTGAATCCTTATACAAAAGAGCAGCTTGCTGCAATTTTTGCTCTAAATGTGGAAGATGTGGATAATGTTCCATTTGTTGATCCGTATAACGAAGAAGATTCAGATGAACATGTTGATTATGAAGAAGAGCAAGTAGAAGTAGAAGATATCACTGCTGAAGAATATCCTACTGATCCGAAGGTTTATGGAAATTTTACTGATAACTGATCAGTCGGGAGGTTTCAACTTCTTTGGTGAAGATGATGAAGAAAAGATTGATGAAGAATTGAAAAAGAAAGAGTCTGAGAATCAATCTGAACAGCCAGCATCAACCGAATCTGAAAATTTATCTGAAGAACAAGAGAAAAAGATGTTATTTGATGCGTGGTTGAAAGAGCAAAGGGCGAAGAAGATGCCGGTGAAATCGTCTACAAAAGATGTTGATCAAAAGAAATTCTTTGAAAGGAAAGGTAGAGAAGCATCTGGCAGAATAATCAGTTGGATGTATGATTCACAACTCAAATGCTATGCAATCAAGAAAGAGTTTGGAATCATCTATCTAAAGTATGCGACAAGGTTTAGTACACTGCCGGTCTGTGACGTAAGAGACTTATCCAGAACTCCATTTCTGAATTATGGAAATGATAGATTGGCTGAAGTTTTCAGAGACAAACTCATTGAAGAATGTCAAGGAAAGTTTCAATTTCTAACTCCTCAAAGACCAAGATTTATTGAGCATCCAACTGACATCCATCCAAAAACTGGAAAGCCGATGATCATTGTGAAGTACAAAAAGCCTGTTCAGTTGAAGAAAATTCCTTTAAAGAAGCTTGAACAGGATTTCATCAAAACATTGAGATGGTGGTACTATGATGAAAGTTCTGGTGAAGCAGTGGTGGTGGTTAAAGAAGAAAACAAAGTGGTCAGACTATACGATCCGATGTGGTTAATCAACTTATCCAAGAATGACATAGACAAACTCTATCACTGTAATATTCTTTACAAGGCTGAGCATGCTGAACAAGCTTTGCAGTTTCAACGGGTGATTAGAGTATGTTTTGCTTTTGGGATTCATGCGGGGAACAACAGAAGACAACACTGGAAGGAGACTGAATCAAGAGCTTCAGAAGACTAGCACAAGACAAGGGGGAGTTTGTAGAAGCATATATAGTTGTCTAGTGCTAGGTCTTGTATTTATTATGTTTTGTGTAATCTGGTCTCAGCGGACCAGGGGCGGACCAGATGGTACGCCCGGACCATCTGGTACGCTGGTTAGTTGGTCCGCTGGCCAGAACTAGTATAAAAAGGTTTAGCTCGTTTAGAGGAGAGTAGTTGTGAGGTTTGAGTTCTAAACTGTGTGTTTTTGTAAGGTGAAACCTGTTTACTTTCTCTCTCTAAAGGTTGAGCAATAAAGAAGTGTTATTTACCTTTGTGTTTACCGAATTGAGATCGTTATGCATTAGCAAGACCGTTCCTATGTTCTTGTTGGGCTATATTTTATTTGAGGCATGAACATTAGTTTTGGGCTAGCTTGTTATTGGTTTTGGGCTTAATTAGTTAAAGTTTTGGGCCATGTGGGCCAATTTTCTTTAGTTTATGATTGGGCTTATTGTGTTTACTATTGGACTAGGGTTTGTAAGAAGGCACTATATAAGCCTTTCATGTTTATGATTAATGCAAGCTTTTCAAACATTGTTTACGATTTCTGTGCTCATTGCTAGTTTACGATTAGCTTCAACTTGTAGTGATTCTCATTCAAGATTAGATCTTTACCTTAGATCTAGTCTATTTCTTCTACTTGTTTCTTGAATCAATCACACACGAGGTTTCCGCACTCGTTTGTGATTAGATATCGTGTTCGTGATCAGATTTCGGACCTACAATTGGTATCAGAGCCAAGAATCACTGATTCGAGGCTCTCACGATATTGATTCAAGCTGTTTTCTGGGTTATAGTTCGAGTTTTTGAAGATTCAAAGGCTGTTTTGGTGTTTACGATCACTGCTGCTGCTGTTCTTCGAGTTTCCGATCGTTTTTCTGGGTTTTCTGGGTGTTTACGACTGCTTCTGTTTGAAGATCTTCATCAGTTTTGGGTTTACGACATCAAGATCGCATTTTTATCGTGTTTACGATCCGGATGTTTGGTGATTACGATTGTACTTGATCGTAATTGGTATTTACGATTTTGTGTTACCGGAATCTCAAGTTCGTAATCGGAGTTTACGATTTCTTCGTATCGTAATCAGTGTTTACGATTTCCTCTAATCGGAAACAGGTGTTCACGACATTCGGAGTCGTAATCGGTAATCGTAATCAGGGTTTACGATTTTCTCAAACGGATTTGGTGTTTACGATTTTCTGCTTGAATCGTAATTAGTGTTCACGATCGCAATCAAGTATTTGCGATCGTAATCAGGGGTTTTTGATCGTAATCTCATTTGTTTGGACACTTGGACATTAGTTTTAGGTTCCCTAAGCTTACGAAATGGATTTCGAACCAAGTATGTATCAGAAGTTGGATTTTGAGATTGGATCCATCACTCGCCCACCTAGACTCACCTCGGCGGATAACTTTCTGGAATGGAAATATCGGTTTGAAAATCACTTGAAGAGTGTTGACCTAAGACTATGGAGAGCAGTAATTCATGGACCATTCACACCTACTCATGCAGAAGGAGTTAATGCAGGGAAGGTTAAGACGGAAGATGAGTATGATGATGATGATTGGGAAAGATGCAACAAAGCGGAAAGAGCATTTGCCATCATGACTATGGCATTAACACCAGATATTGCTCAAGGATTTAAACACTGCAAGACCGCTAAGGAACTCTGGAACGCTTTGGTTGTGGCTTATGAAGGGAATCCTGACATAAAGGCAAGCCGCAAGCAAATGTTGAAGCAAAAGTTTAATCTGTTCAACCATGTACAAGGTGAATCCTTTGAAGCTCAGGTGCAGAGGTTTGTGTCTCTGATGGCTGAAATGTCCAGCTATAATGTTGAACCAGACAAGGAAGACAAAAATCTGAAACTGTTGAATAGTTTACCCAAATCTTGGAACACCAACATATCTATCATTAAGGACAACAACAATCTGAGTGAACTATCTCTTGATGAGTTAATCAACAAACTCAAGTCCAAGCTAATCGATGACAAGCAGAGAGAGTTGAACCATATAAGCTCTCTTAGTTTGGCGGGAAAACTAAATCAAGCTCTGTTGTCAGAAGATGTGGAGACTAAGCATGATGGGAAGTCAACTGGGAGTGGATCAAGCTCTGTCGCAAAGTCAACTGCTTTTGTGGCACAACCTCAAGGAAGTTCAAGTGGAGGCGTCAACCCTGATGATACGAATGATCCCAATTTTGCTCTTGGTATGGGTTTTATGAACAGCTACCATGCTCTCATGGCCGGAACTCTTGTACCTACTGATATGTTATCGGGTGAGCTAAACCAGATAAATCCTGAAGATGTTGAGATGTTGGATGTCTCATGGCAGATGGCTATGGCGGTCTTCAGAGCAAAGAAGTTCATGGCGAAGACTGGGAGAAACGTCTGGAAAGATCAAGACAAGATCAGGATGGGGTTTGACAAAAGCAAGCTGAGGTGCTACAACTGTGATGAGTATGGGCATTTTTGCAAGAGAGTGTAGCAAGCCGAAGAGAGAAAGGGGAGAAGAAAGGAAAGCAGGTGAAGGAAAGGGAGAGGCAAAGGCATTGGTTGTTCAAGAAGGTGGTGGTTATGATTGGACACCTCAGTTGAAAGAGTTTAGTATGTCTCATGCAATGATTGCTGCCATGGAAAGGGATGAAGAGGAAGAGCATGCTTTTGTTGTTACTGATGAAACTCCTGTGGAAGATAAGGAAGCCTTCGTTGCTGAAGCTGAAAACCTCAAGGTATGTTCTGATCCCACTTGTGCTCGTATAATTCCTGGTCTTAGACAAATCTGTAAAAACTATCAGATAGAATTGTTTGAGATAAAGTGTGAAAGGAGTTCATTTAAGGGTAGATGGCAGAAAAATGAGGAGAAGGTTAAAGCACAAAAGCTAGACATAGTAAAATATCAAAAACTGGCAACTGAGAAAACTCTCCTGTATGACAATGCTAAGTTAGAAATAGCTGAGCTTAGGAATCAGGTAGATGAGATCACACATAAGTACAATGAGTTGCAGGTTAAATTTGATATGAATCAAACAAAAAGCAAAAGAATGTTTGAGGCTAGAAAATCTTTGAACTCCTGTATAACTGATGTTAGAATGGGAAAGGACAAGGGTGGAATAGGAATTAGTTTCTCAGACAAGGGGAAGAACAATGTTCCTCAAGATAACTCTAGAGATATCATAGGAATAATCTTTGAGGAGGACCAGATAGACAGATCTGAATCAGGAACACATGAGATAGGACCTCCCTTAGATAGTGTTCTGGTAGGAGTGACACCTTTGACTCCTCAGGAAATAGAAAATGAGAAACACATGTCTTATGGGTTGGGTAATCAGGATAAAATTGTGACAGACACTTGTGAATCAAGTACTTCCCAGGAGTCATTAAACAATGATGTTGGACCTGCTGATAGTTTTGTTTCATGTGCAGATGAAGTAGGTATTGAAGATGTATCTGGGAAGGATGCAGAATGTTTGAGAGTTAAACAGTGTCATGTGTCGAGTAGTGTAGTTTCTGATTTACCTAAAGATGATGTACTGGCATCAGTGTCTGAATTGAATGAGTCTAGGTCTATGCAATTAGTTGTGTCCAAGTCCTTAAAACATGTTTCAAATTCTAGTAATGCAATTCATGGTTTTAAAATTCGTGTGCCTAACACTAAAGTAGGACGTGAGACTAAACCCAAAGATTTTGTAGCTTATCCTCAGGTTGTGTCGGCTTTTAATAGAACAAACAAGTCTAAATCAGAACAATTTTGTTTAATCACACAACCTGAAAAGGATACAAAACATGTTATACACAAATGGGATGATAAGCCAGAGTGGAAGTCATCTTACCCAAGACGTTCATATTTGTGTAGTCATGTAAATGGGCCTAGACCTATGAATTGTTTTCAATGTGGTAAACCAGGACATTTTGCTGCAAATTGCTTAAATAGACCTTATCAACCATACTGTCCGCAAAACCCACGGACCAGTATGTTGCAGAAAATGATGGCAGGAGAAAACAAAAACCAGAAACAACAAGCTTTGTCTCAGGGGAAGCAGAGTTTAGAACCAATGAAGACTCAACAGTCTAAGGTTTTGAACACAAAAGCTCCAGTGACAAAGCATGTTGAAGAAAAGTGGAATGTGACTAGACCTCCAAACTCATCTTACAAACCTAAGGGAGTTTATCAAAGAAAAGACAAAATGAAAACAAGAACCTTTGATGAGAGGCAAATGCCTAAAGTCAAACATGTTGTTAAACCTAAGGGCAAATCAGTAATTGAAAAAACAAAAGATGTCACTCAAACGAAACAATTGGTTTATACAAAATTAAAACTTGAGTGGACACCTGTTGTCAAGCCAAAAGGTAAAAAGGTCACATCTCCACCAAAGAAACTTTCACCTGCACAGAACTCAATAAATAGTTCTAAATCTCAAAAACAACCTAATTGGAGACCAAAAGTCAACATTCAAAATGTGAATGTATCTGAACCAAAACTAGAAATGGTCCTTCAAATGGTTAATTACACTGACTCCAAAGGAGTGCCCAGATCTGTTATGGCCTGGGTACCTGAATCTCACTGATTTCTGATTTTTGTAGGGACAGCCAAGTAGATCTATCGACAATCTCTGGTACGTTGATAGCGGTTGCTCCCGACACATGACCGGAGACTTATCCCTTTTGGAAGAGGTACAAGACTTCAATGGCGGAGGAGTATCTTTTGCAGGTGGGGTAGGTGGAAGAATCAGTAAGAAAGGGGTAGTGAAGAGTGGAAGTTTGACTTTTTCTGACGTGCACTACGTGGAGGAATTATCTCACAGCTTGCTCAGTGTGTCGCAAATGTGTGATAGAGAATTTTCTGTTTTGTTCAACAAGAAGGAATGCATCATCCTCAGGCCTGGTGTCAAAATTCCAGAGGAGTGCATCTTGATGCGTACTCCAAGAAGAGGAAATTCTTATCAGCTGAATTTGGGCAAACCTCCAACTACTGAAGAAGCCTGTCTTATCTCCAAGCAGAATGAGAATCTAGCGTTATTATGGCATCGTCGACTGGGGCATGCTAATATGAAGAATCTGTCTAAGCTGGCTAAAGGAGAGCACGTCAGAAACTTACCAATCAAAGATTTCTCGTCTGTGGAGAAATGTGTGGCTTGTGCTAAGGGGAAGCAGCACAAGTTGCCACACCGTCCAAAGGTTGCAAATTCTGTCTCATCTGTTCTTCAACTCTTACATATGGATCTTTTTGGTCCCATGCAGGTACAAAGCATCAGCAAGTTTTCTTACTGTCTCGTGATAGTAGATGACTACTCGCGATTCACTTGGGTCTTCTTTTTATCGAACAAGTACGAAACTCCGGCCCTTGTGAAACAGTTCGTCACACTTATAGAAAACCAGCTGAACAAGAGAGTGAAGGGTATAAGATCTGACAATGGGACAGAATTCAAGAATGCAGAGTTGAACATGTTTTGTGGTGAGAAGGGTATTGAAAGGCAGTTCAGTGCTCCCTACACACCACAACAGAATGGAGTTGCAGAAAGAAGGAATAGGACACTCATTGAAGCAGCAAGAACAATGATGTGTGAAGCGAAACTACCAATCTTCTTTTGGGCAGAAGCGGTGAATACAGCTTGTTATGTGCAGAATAGAGTACTTCTGAACAAGCGACATGAGCAGACTCCGTACCAAATTGTTTATGGGGAGAAGCCGAGGGTGGGGTACTTCAAGACCTTCGGGTGTCCATGCACGGTGCTAATTCAGTCCGATGTAGGGAAATTCGAAGCTAAAGCTGATGAGTGCTATTTTGTCGGTTACTCAGCAAATAGTGCTTATCGCGTGTACAACAAAACCACCAAATTGATTATCGAGGCTTTTGATGTGGACTGGATGGAGGATAATCCAACCGATGCGGGTACTGGACCAGATTGGATCTTCGACTATGGGACATTGTTTGAGGGGTTCAATTTCTCCAATGTGTTCCATAATCTGGGAGAAGAAGAAGATATTATTGCTCCTAGTTCTGAAGTGAGGCCACATGTGGAAAGAGCATCAGCAGAGACTTCACGGAATTCTAATGCAAATATTCCAGAATGTTCAGGAACACATAATGCTCCAGTGGATTCTCAAGGACCAGGTATGTCTGATAATATTATTAATACTAACCTGCCTGTTACTGCTTCAGTGCCTGATGTCCAAGTGAGTAGAATAAACAGAGATCATCCACTCAGCAACGTGGTTGGGCCAGTGACAGCAGGAGTCACTACTAGAAGCCGCACGGGAAACATTAACTTCTGCATGTATTCCTGTTTCATTTCCCAGATTGAGCCTCCTAATGTGATGGTTGCTCTCAAAGATCCAAGTTGGACGGAGGCCATGCACAATGAATTGAATCAGTTCTCAAAGCTGGGAGTGTGGCGACTTGTGAAGAGGCCAGAAGATAAGAAGGTTATTCCTACGAGCTGGTTATATAAGAACAAAAAGGATGACACAGGAATAATTGTCAGAAACAAGGCGAGATTGATAGTACAAGGGCACAGGCAAGTTCATGGGATTGACTATGATGAGGTATACGCTCCGGTGGCAAGATTGGAAGCAATTTGGATCTTTCTTGCTGTGGTAACGTATCTTAATTTTACGGTGCATCAGATGGATGTGAAGACTGCGTTCCTTTATGCAGAGATGAATGGAGAAGTTTATGTAACTCAACCACCAGGGTTCATAGATGAGGAAAATCCAGACCATGTTTATCTGTTGGATAAAGCCTTGTATGGTTTGCATCAAGCTCCGCGCACCTGGTATGAAACTTTGTCCAATCACTTGGTGGAGAATGGATACACAAGAGGATTAGTTGATCAAACGTTGTTTAGGAAGAGGGTGAAGGAGGACATAATCATGGTGCAAGTTTATGTAGATGACATTATCTACGGGTCAACAAACGAGGAATTGTGCACTGAATTTGAAGAGATTATGAGGAAGAAGTTTGAAATGAGTGACCAAGGGGAGATTGAGTTTCTTTCTTGCATTACAAATAAAACAGGATGAATCTGGAATTCTTATTCATCAGGCAAAGTATGTGAATGAGATTCTGGAGAAATTCAAGATGCAGGATTGCAAGCCCATTTCCACTCCCATGGAATCTAGACCACTTTTGTCAGCTGATCTCAATGGGGAATCAGTGAGTGAATTCCAGTATCGGTCGATGATTGGATCACTTATGTACTTGACAGCCAGCAGGCCAGACATCATGCATGCAGTTTGTGTGTGTGCACGCTATCAGGCTAATCCTAAACTTTCACATTTATCTGCTATTAAGCGTATCGTTATGTATCTGAAGGGCAAGCCTAGGTTTGGTCTTTGGTACCCAAAGAACACTGATTTTCAATTGTATGCTTTTACTGACAGTGATTATGGAGGTAGTGACCTTGACAGGAAATCTACTATTAGAGGATGTCAGTACCTGGGAGATAGGCTCATTTCTTGGTAGAGCAAAAAGCAGCATACTGTATCAAAATCAACTGTCGAAGCTGAATACGTGGCAGCATCTGCCGGTACCTCACAGGTAGTATGGATCCAAAATCAGCTCCCAGATTACGGTATGGAATTCGTTAACACTCCTATCTTTTGTGATAACGCTGCTGCTCTGGAAATTGTCAAAAACCCCGTCCAACATTCCAAAACCAAGCATATAGACATAAAGGTACATTTTATTCGTGATTGCTATGATCGAGAGTTAATTCAGCTTCAAAAGGTAAGCTCCGATCAGAATGTTTCGGACATTTTTACAAAACCCCTTCCTCGTCCAAACTTTGAATCATGTGTTGAAGGCCTAAAGATGATTGCCTTCGAGGAATGATCTGATCATTTTGTTTTTGTACAAAGTCTTTGTTAATTTATTTTTAAAAACAAAAATTGAAAAATGACTGAAAAACTGAGTCTTATTTCAAAAGTCTCACAAAAACAGGGGAAGAAATGGTGCTGGTTGAACTAAAAAGTTTTTATGATGTCTTTTGATAGGACGTGCAAAAATGTTCAAAGACGGTCGGAGACTGACACGTGTAAGGCTGATGTGAAAGACTGCTCAAAGATGATATGTCGGTAAGCTCAACCAAAACTATGACCATCTATGTAAGTGCAGTAATCCTAAACTCTATAAATGTTTAGTTTCCCATCCTAGTCTACATGGTTTAAAAAACTGAGTCCCGACAAAAATGGGTTGAGAGTGGTAATTACCTAGTATTCACTCTCTCACACGCCATGCTTATACTGTAAATGACAACACCACAGAAAAAGAAAAAGAAAAAGAATTCAAAAAATGAAAATTGTGAAAAATAAAAGGAAAAAGAAAAGAAAAGAAAAGAAAATTATTCTGTTGGTCTTCTCTGCGTGCTTATGCGGCCGACCTGATCACCAACTAATAATTCATGAAAATCAAAATAAGTGGTAGTCAAAGCAGTGTTGCATGGTTCCTCAAGTTGGAGGTTTGTGAATCCTCAATAAACTCTGAGGTTGGGTAGGTTTTGCTATGAAAAATTGGGTGTGGGGACGGTTAAACATATCGGTAAAATTGTACCATATTTAAGCACTTAACTGGATGTGAGTTTATGTGTTCAAATCACCTGGCAATTGTCTAGAGCGTCAAGTAACGGAGGCTGAAAAGGGTTCCTCAGTCAAAGACTCGTCTGATATTATCAATGAAAATTATCAGCACCAGGCAAGTAAACATTCAATTTCTGCAATAAGTTTGTAAATATTTCAATTTGGGGTTTTTATCTGTTTTAAATTTTTAAATTTTTAAAATATATGATCATGATCAGATACTCGGGGTATGAGTCTGAGGGGAAGCTTCGTAAATTCTCAAATTTTATAAAGTTAACAATTTTTTGGGAGAATTACCTTTTTTAAGAGGTTTGGGAGTTATTTTAAATGTTTGTGAAACATGAGGGGCCTTAGTGTAATTTTTTTAAACAAAACCTCATTTACGATTCTTTTTTACCATTTCCGATCTCCTCTCCTCTCTTGTTTACGATCCCTCTCGAGAAACCCTAACCTCCGCCGCTGTCTCACCGGAAAAGCAATCCTAGCCACCTCCGGCCATCCTCTGTAAAAAACCGAGTACTTCATCGTCTTCGAAATCGATTTCCGACCAAGAAACCTCCATCAATCGAGTGTTTCATCCTCTCTGTGTCGGTTCTTTTGCGAGTATATAGTGTAGAGTTTACACAATGTTATTTTTGGTGTTTCTACTGATTTCGAGTCGATTTCGCAAAGATTAAAAGTTGATTTTGTGGTTAAGATACTTTGAAGGTAATGTTGGTTACTTGTTTTTGAGTTTTTGAGGTGTTTGACTTGTTTCCGAGATTTTTGCAGGTCCAACAATGGCGAACTTGGTGTTTACGATCGACGCATCGAAGAAGATGACGTTTTGTTGTTTACGATCAAGTTTACGATCGGCGATTCCGATCCATGTTTATGATCCCTGTTCACGATGCTCAGCGTTTACGATTGGGCTTAGGGTTTGTTAGAAAGTTTACGACTGGGCTAAGTATTTCCGACTGAACCGAGTTTGAACCCAATCGTGAACTCACTTTTAAGTCGTAAACCCATAATGTGCATCGTAAACTCAACTTTTGAATCATAAACTCATGATTTTAATCGTAATCTCATGATAAATGCTTAAACACTTAATTTTTTTTTAATCTCATCAAACTTAAACATGTGTAAGATAAAATGTTATGATGTTTGTGAGCATGTGATTCAAAATCAAATAATCTTTGAAGTTTTAATTGAGATTGTGTGAACCTAAAAGTTTTAACGTGATAATCAATTGAATTTCAAGAAGATGTTGACAAACATAAATTGCACTTTAATGATCAAGTCTGATACATGTGTCTTGTCTTTGTCAGATGGCAGACGAGATGCTCGACGAAGAGATTAAGTTTGAACCAGATCATTGCATTCCGGCATATCTTGAAGATCCACCGGAGAAGCATATGGAACTATTCTATTCACTGGTGTCCGGGATGAATGTATGCAAGATAAATCACGCTCTGAGAATAAATGTGCTGATAGACGAGCAACTTGTGAGAGAGTTCTAGAGCACAGCTAGAGCCAGTGCAGACAAGACACATATCTCTGCTTCTATTCAGAACAGGCCGATTGTTATTCTGGAGGAAGATATAAGGAAAGGCCTAAACATCAACGATCGAGCTGTTGATCCGATTGAGTATCCCAAGGAAGCTGTCTTGGCGGGTGCTCAATCCATGGGATATGAAGGAAAATTCCCGCCTATCTTTAAGAAGTTGTTGCCACATTACTGGAGGTGCCTAGCTCATTACATGCAGAAATCTTTTCTGGGCAAAAGAACAAGCTTCGATCAGCTCAATAAGCTTCATGGAACTGCTTTCATCGCATTGGCCTTGGATTGGAACTTTAACTTCTCCAAGATGATGTTACTCGCTTGGATAGGCAATGCGGACCTGAGCGCACATGAACAGTTCCTGATGACACCTAGGTTTGTTCAAATGGTGGTCATGGAGAAGTACCCGATGATAGAAGAGAGAATAGAGAAGATGGATATAAAAGTGATGGATTGTGGGGTATTTGGTCTACAAACCCAAGATAGAAAGGGTAAAAACAGTTTTCAAGGAAGACTTGAATGGGTAAAGAGGGGTGCATTTCCCGAGGTAGCCAGAGAGCAAGAAGTTGAAGAACCTGAGCCTGCAGCCGACGTGCCAATTGTTAATGCAAGTGTGGCAGAAGATCAAGACATAACAACAACTCCAGCTGTGAATGTGATGGAAGAATCTGACGTGATCCCGTCTGATGAAGAAAATTTCATGGATGATATTGTTGCTGATCAAGATGATGACATATATGGGGATTTGGGACCCATCAGTCACAAAAGATCGAGGGATGACATGCTCATGTCTTCGAGCAGCGATGCAACCCCTCCCGAGCTGAGTCTGAATATGGAGGATGTACTTGAAGAACCCATCCCTGCTCGTGAACCATCTCCAAGGAAGAAGACTGATCCAAGAAGCATAAGGTTCAAATTTACAAAGACTGGCTCAAGTCTGTTAATGGTTCATCCATCAGAGTCTAGCTCTCAAAGTCAACCTACTCAAGAAGAAAACCCTGCACAAATTGCTGACGTTCAACCTGCCCAAGTACAGACTGAAGGTCCTCTTCTGACCGAACGTAGCCCTGTTCGAGAAGAAAGGCAATTTCTGGAAGTTGACAACACTTTTGTTGTACCCAGTCTAGTGAGAGTGATCGTCTCAACTGTGACAAGCCTGCCACCAACCATGCCTAGCTTTCGTCCATTCCAAGGTGCTGAGCTCCCAATCGGAATGAGGATAAGCGCTGATCCTCATATTAACTTTCTGATGTCTCAGAACAGAATCAGAGAGAATGAGATAAAAGCTCTCCATGCTGAAAACAGAAGATTACAAGAGAAGGAGGTGGCAGACAAGAACAGAATGAAGTATCTTTATGAGGCCCTGATGGACTTGAAGAAGAAATTTACTGGTTTAAAGAGTGTTGTGGAGTCCAACACTTCAGGTGCCGCAGGTCAAAGTTCTTCTCAAGGAGTGCAAAGTTCAGAAACTGTGAATGTAGATGATGGAGATGACACGATTGATATGTCTGACTATGCCCGTAGTGGAAGGGTCATCTCCAAAGCACCAGAAGGTCATGACAACTGGTTCAAGGAGTTCTTTCAAGGACCATCCCCCACTCAATACACCATTGATGTGGGTGAAAGCTCAATAGACAAAAGAGGGAGTCGTGAACCCATTCTGTGCTGGCACTATGATTCAGAGAAGAAATTGTTTGCCGTAATCCGTGACGGCTACAGTCCAGTGGAATACTACAGAACACATGCTCAATTTCATACCTAGACTGAGCCCGAGATTAGAAGCCTGCTGAGAGATCCTTACATCAACAGATGGAACAGCCCTGAAGGAGATCTTATTAGAAACAATTTGCTTAGCCATCTAGAAGATAACTTTGCAAACTTCGAGCTGAAGCAGGTGAGATGGGTGGAGTCTGGAACTGACCCAGTTATTGGAAAACCAATTGGAGAAGCAAGGAGACCACCCACCAAGCGCACAAGGGTTATCAATATGTTGGATGAGATCGAAGATGGAACCTTAGTCAAAAACTTTGACTGTTGGTGTTATGATCCAACAACTCATGAGGTGGTGGTGCTCTGCAAAAGGATGAGGCAATTTCGCTTTTACGATCCAGTCGATCTGCTAAGATTTGGAGAGAGAGACATCAAGCTGCTAGCCTCCCAACCTATTCTCGGAGATGAGAATGATATGGAAAATGCTATAAGGGTGGGGATCTTCCATGGTTCAGCTAACCGGATTGTGGCGAATGGATGGTGGTCGAACAACGTTCAGAATACTTTCAGATTCGATCTGCTGCTGCCGTATGTGGTCTAATGATTCATGCCTAGGGGAAGATTGTTGGGCTATATTTTATTTGAGGCATGAACATTAGTTTTGGGCTAGCTTGTTATTGGTTTTGGGCTTAATTAGTTAATGTTTTGGGCCATGTGGGCTGTAGGTCCGAGATCAAACCACCTACACGATATATGATCGTAAATGAGTGCGGAATCCTCAAATACGATTGATTCAAGAAACAAGTAGATGAAATAGATTCAATCTAAGATAATGATTGAATCTTGAATGAGATACACCACTTGGAAGCTGATCGTAAACAAGAAGAACCAAGAAGAAATCGTGAACTTGAAAGTTGTATTGAAAAGCTTACCAAAATCATAAACACATGAGGCTTATATAGTGCCTCATGTAAGCCCTATTACAAGAATCGTAATCTATTAAAGAAGCCCACATGGCCCAATAGTAAACTACATTAAGCCCAATAACTTAATAAATAACAAGCCCAAAACTAAGTTAAACTAAGCCCAATACTAATGTTCATGCCTTAAATAAATCTAGCCCAACAATCTTCCCCTAGGCATGAACCATTAGTCCACTTACGGCAGCAGCAGATCGAATCTGAATGAGCTTTGAACGTTGTTCGACCACCATCTGTTCGCCACAATCCGGTTTGCCGTCCCATGGAAGATTCCCACCCTCACAGTGTTTTCCAAGTCATTTTCATCTCCGAGAATAGGCTGTGAGGCGAGCAGCTTGATATCCTTTTCTCCAAACCTTAGCAAATCCACCGGATCGTAAAAGCGAAACTGCCTCAGGGCCTTGCAGAGAACCACCACCTCGTGTGTTGTTGGATCATAACACCAGCAGTCAAAGTTTTTGACCAAGGTACCATCTTCAGTCTCGTCCAACATATTGATAACTCTTGTGCGTTTGGTGGGTGGTCTCCTTGCTTCACCAATAGGTTCTCCACTCACTGGGTCACTTTCAGTCTGGACCCACCTTACTTGCTTTAGATCAAAATTTGCAAAGTTATTTTCTAGATGGCTCAGCAAATTGTTTCTAATAAGGTCTCCGTCAGGGCTGTTCCATCTGTTTATGTAGGGGGCTCGAAGCAGATTTCTGATCTCAGGCTCAGTCCAAGAATGGAATTGTGCACGAGTTCTATAATATTCAACTGGACTATAGCCATCACGGATCACAGCAAATAATTTCTTCTCAGCATCGTAATGCCAGCACAAGATGGGTTCACAACTCCCCTTTTTGTCTAAAGAGCTACTTCCAAGATCAAGAGCATACTGAGTGGGGGCTGGTCCTTGAAAGAATTCTCGGAACCAGTTTTCGTGACCTTCAGGAGCTTTGGAGATCACTCTACCTCCTCTGGCATATTCAGACATCTCAATATTTTCATCTACATCGTCTTCATTCATTGCATCAGCACCATGCACACCCTGTGATGAACTTTGACCTGGGGCACCTGAGGAGTTGGATCCCACAACATCCTTTAATTCATTATACTTCTTCCTCAGGTCCACCAGCATGTTGTACAGATATTTCATTCTGTCTTTGTCTGCCACCTCCTTCTCTCTCATATATATGTTTTCAGCTTGAAGAGCCTTCATCTCATTTTCTCTAATTCTGTTTTGAGAGATCAGGAAATTGATCTGAGGATCAGCACTTATCCTCATATTTACTGGAAGCTCCGCTGCTTGAAATGGCCTGAAGCTAGGAGTAGCTGTACGCAGAGTTATTACAGGTTCAGCGCTCACTTTCACTGGGCTAGGAACAACGAATGTGTGATCAACCTCTATGAATTGACTTTCTTCCCGAACAGGGCTATGTTCGGTTAGAAGAGGTGTTTCAGTCTGAGCAGCAGCAGGTTGATCTTGTACATCTTCTGTAGTAGTTTCTTCTTGTACACTGGGACCCTCAGAACTGGGCCCAGCCGGATGTACTAACAAGATGCTTGAGCTGGTCTTTGAAAGCTTGAATCTGATGCTTCTTGGATCTGACCTCTTTCTAGGTGAAGGTTCACGTGCTGGAATTGGTTCTTCAAGAACATCTTCAGCATCCAGATTCAGCTCAGGAGGGGTTGTATCACTGCCTGATGATCCGATCATGTCATCCCTTGACCTTTTAAGGTTAAGGGGCCCCAGATTCCCATAGATATCATCATCAGTAATCTCCTGGCCAGCGAGGATATCATCCATTACATTCTCTTCATCGGAGGGTATGACTGCATCTTCTTCTTGAACATTAACAGCCGGAGTTGCTGTTAAGTCTTGGTCTTCTACAACGGATGCATTAACATTTGGCATTGCAGCTTCTTAGTCTGAATCATCCATTACTTGTTCCCTTGCAACCTCTGGGAACGCACCCCTCTTTGCCCACTCCAGTCTACCTTCAAAAGATTGCTTACCCGGTCTATCTTGGGTTTGCAAGCCAAAAACTCCGATGTCCATTACCTTCACATCCAGTTTCTCAACCCTCTCCTCAATCATTGGATACTTCTTCATCACCACCATTTGGACGAACCTCGGTGTCATTAGAAACTGTTCTCTGGCACTTAGCATTGCATTGCCTACCCAGTCAATCAGCATCATCTTTGAAAAGTTAAAATCCCAATCTAAGGCCAACGCTATGAAAGCAGTTCCATGAAGTTGGTTTAACTGATCGAAGCTCGTTCTCTTCCCAAGGAAAGATTTCTGCATATAATGCGCCAGACACCTCCAGTAGTGCGGCAGAAGCTTCTTAAAGATGGGCGGAAATTTTCCTTCATACCCCATTGATTGCGCACCCGCTAGAACTACCTCCTTAGGATACTTGATAGGATGAGAAGCATCATCAGTAATGTTCAGACCTTGTCTGATATCTTCTTCCTCAATCACTATATGTCTGTTCTGGACCATTGCGGTAATCCTTGTCTTGTCGGAATTTGCCCTAGCAGTACCCCAAAATTCCCTGACCAGCATCTCATCAATGAGAACATTCGTCCTCAGGGCATGATTGATTTTTCATGTGTTCATCCCTGCCACCAGTGAGTAGAATAGCTCCATATGTTTTTCTGGCGGGTCTTCCAGATAAGCAGGCATACAGTGATCCTGCTCATATTTTATATCTTCAATCAGCATCTCTTCTGCCATCTGAGAAGAACAAGACACATGTATCAGACTCGTTCATTAAAGAGCAAATATGTTTGTCAACATCTTCTTGAAGTTCAATTGATTATCACGTTAAATTTCTTTAAGTTCAGAAAATTCTCAATTTAAACGCTCAAGTGAAATATCTGATTTTGAATCACACGTTCACAAACATCATAAAAGTTTAACTTAAACATGTTTAAGTTTGAAGAGATAAAAAAGATTAAGTGTATATGTTCTTATTATGAGATTACGATCCACAGTGTGAGTTTACGATTACTTAAATGGGTTTACGATCGGTTCAATTTTGGTCCAATCGTAAATGCCAAGTCCAGTCGTAATCTCTAATGATCATCCGAAGCCCAATCGTAAACACCGAAGATCGTAATCTCAAATCGTAACCATCCATCGTGAACGATGGTCGTAAACATCCATCGGGAACTTCGATCGTAAACGACAAATCGGAAACCCCAAACGTCGTCTCCTCCAATGAGCCAATCGTAAACACAGGGAACCTCCATTAACAAACCTGCAACTTACTCGTAAACATGTTAAACATCACAGAAATTCAACATAAACCATCTGCAACTACCTTTATGAGTTTTTAGCACAAAACCGACTTCAACACTCGTGAAATCGTCTCGAAAACAGTAGAAACAGAGAACAATTGCGATTTAGGGCTTGAGACACAAAAAACCGTGAAAAGGTCGATGAAAAACTAGGGGAACAAGCGATTGAAGGGGGTTTCACGGTCGGAATTCGATTACGAGGATGATGGTGTGTACGAATTGTTCAGCGGAGGTCGGACGTGGGTTGGATTGAAATTCCGGCGAGGTTTAGGGGCGGTTAGGGTTTTCTGTGGCGGAATCATAAACGAGAGAGAGGCACATATGATGAATCGTAAACCGGTTAAGGGTTTTTATACCCTTTTTATAAAATTTCATTTCAAGCCCCTCAAGTTCCATAAATGTTTCAAACACCTCCCAAACCTTTAATTCTCTAAAAAAAATGTTAACTTAGAGAAAAACTGAGAATTTTACGAAGCTTCCCCTCAAACTTAGCCCCGAGTATCTGATCTTGATCATAAAATAATATTTAAAATATTTAAAGACTAAAAAACAAATTGAAAATGCACAAAATTAAGAAAATCTAAATACTAGACAAAAACATACTTACCTTGAGATTGATGTTTTTCATGGATCAAACCAGACAAATCATTAACTGAGGAACCCTTTTCAGCTTCCGTTACTAGACGCTCTAGACATTTGCTCAAAAATTTTTGAAATCTCATAAACTCACATCCAGATAAAACATTTTAAGTGCTTAATTGTGGTACATAATTACCATCATGTTTAACCGTCCCCACACCCAATTGTTCATAGCAAAACCTACCCAACCTCAGAGTTTATTGAGGATTCACAAACCCCCAACTTGAGGAACCGTGCAACACTGCTTTGACAACCACATATTTCTTATTTTCTTGAATTATCGGTTGGTGATCAGGTCGGCCGTATAAGCACGCAGAGAAGACCAACCGAATAATTTTCTTTTCTTTTTCATTTTCTTTTTCACAATTTTTTATATATTTTCTTTTTGAATTCTTTTTCTTTTTCTTTTTCTGTGGTGTTGTCATTTACAGTGTAAACATGGCGTGTGAGAGAGTGAATACTAGGTAAATACCACTCTCAACCCATTTTTGTTGGGTCTCAGTTTTTTAAAACTATGTAAACTAGGATGGAAACCTAAACATATATAAGAGTTAAGATTACTACACTTACAATGGATGATCATTGTTTTTGATTTAGCTTACCGAACATCATCTTTGAGACGTCTTTCACTTCTGCCTTACACGTGTCAGTCTCTGATCGTCATGGAAATTTATATCACTTCCAACCAACTCAAGGCAAACAAAAGACATCATAAAAACCTCAAACAGATATTTTTTGAATTTTCTGAGACAATTATATTTCTTCCCCTGTTTTTATGAGGCTTTTGAAAACAAACACTATATATTATTTTTTTATAAATTTTCTATTTTTATATATATATATATATTTTTTAATTTTCTTAAAAACAAATATTGACAAATAAAAGTTGATCAGATCATTCCTCGAAGGCAATCATCCGAAGGCCTTCGACACACATTTCAAAATTTGGTCGCGGGAGGGGTTTTGTGAAAATGTCCGACACATTCTGATCGGAGCATACCTTTTGAAGCTGAATTAGCTCCTGATCATAGCAATCTCGAATGAAATGTACCTTTATGTCTATATGCTTGGTTTTAGAATGTTGGACAGGGTTTTTCACAATTTCTAGAGCAGCAGCATTGTCGCAGAAGATAAGAGTGTTAACGAATTCCATACCGTAGTCTGTGAGCTGGTTTTGGATCCATACTACCTGTGAAGTACCGGCAGATGCTGCCACGTACTCTGCTTCAGCAGTTGATTTAGATAGGGTATGCTGCTTTTTGCTCTGCCAGGAAATAAGTCGATCGCCCTGATATTGACATCCTCCAGTAGTTGACTTCCGATCCAAGTCACTGCCTCCATAGTCACTGTCAGTATATGCATACAATTGAAAGTCAGTGTTCTTTGGGTACCAAAGACCAAGCCTAGGCCTGCCCTTCAGATACCTAAAAATACGTGTAACAGCATTTAGATGAGAAAGTTTAGGGTTAGCCTGATAGCGAGCACACAAGCAAACTGCATGCATAATATCTGGCCGACTTGCTGTTAAGTATATCAGCGAACCAATCATTGATCGATACGTGAATTCGCTCACTGACTCCCCGTCTGCATCTGCTGACAAAAGAGGTCGGGATGCCATTGGAGTTGAAATTGGCTTTGAGTCTTGCATCTTGAATTTTTCTAGAATCTCATTCACATATTTGGCTTGGTGAATAAGACTCCCAGATTCATCTTGTTTTACTTGCAAGGCCAGGAAGAAACTCATCTCCCCCTGATCGCTCATTTCAAACTTTTTCTTCATAATCTCCTCAAATTCGGTGCACAAACCGTAGATGATGTCATCTACATACACTTGCACCATGATTATGTCCTCACCCACTCTCTTTCTAAACAAAGTTTGATCAACAACTCCTCTTGTATATCCATTCTCCACCAGGTGATTGGACAACGTTTCATACCAGGTACGAGGAGCTTGATGCAAACCGTACAAGGCCTTATCCAGTAGATAAACATGATCTGGATTTTCTTCATCTATGAACCCTGGTGGTTGAGTTACATAAACTTCTTCGTTCATCTCTGCATACAGGAAGGCAGTCTTCACATCCATCTGATGGACTGTAAAATTGAGATACGATGCCACAGCCAGAAAGATCCGAATTGCTTCCAATCTCGCCACCGGAGCGTATACCTCGTTATAGTCAATCCCGTGAACTTGCCTGTGACCTTGTACTATTAACCTCGCCTTGTTTCTTACAATGATTCCCGAGTCATCCTTCTTGTTCTTATAAAGCCACCTCCTGGGAATCACCTTCTTGTCATCTGGACGCTTCACAAGTCGCCACACTCCCAGCTTTGAAAACTGATTAAGCTCATTGTGCATGGCCTCTATCCAATTCGGATCTCTGAGAGCAACCATCACATTCGGAGGCTCAATCTGGGAGATAAAACATGAGTACATGCAGAAATTGATATCCCCTGTGCGGCTTCTAGTTGAAAATCCTGCAGACACTGGTCCAAGAATGTTGCTGACTGGATGATCCTTGTTGATCCTTGATACCTGAATCTCTGGCACAGACACAGAAACAGGCAGATTAGAGCTAACAACATTATCATTTAAATCATTCATACCTGAGCTTTGTGGAATTTCTGAATCATTAACACATGTTCCTGAAGTTCCTGGAGCATCTGCATTGACATTTGTAGGAACTGGAACTGATGCCTTCTCACAGACTCTTTCAGTGTGAGGTCTTGATTCAGATGGCTGTGTGATAATCTCTTCTTCTTCACCCAAATTGTGAAGCTCATTTGAAAACTTGAATCCTT
Organism: Deinandra increscens subsp. villosa; assembly: GCA_039602395.1. Lineage (NCBI taxonomy): Eukaryota > Viridiplantae > Streptophyta > Magnoliopsida > Asterales > Asteraceae > Deinandra > Deinandra increscens. The sequence continues at coordinate 75,024,373 of JBCNJP010000027.1, forward strand.
CAAACAGAGACCCATAATTAAAAATCCAATTCGGTCCGGTCCCTGCATCCGACGGATTGTCTTCAAGCCAGTCCACGTTGAACGCTTCAATGATCAAACCGGTGGTCTTGTTATAGACACGATAAGCACTATTTCCCGAATAACCAACGAAATAACACTCATCAGCTTTCGCCTCGAATTTCCCTACGTCGGACTGTATTAGTACCGTGCACGGACATCCAAATGTCTTAAAATATCCCACCGTTGGCTTTTCTTTATAGACAATCTGATATGGTGTTTTCTCATGACGCTTGTTCAACAAAACGCGATTCTGCACATAGCACGCCGTATTGACCGCTTCAGCCCAGAAGAAGATTGGTAGTTTAGCTTCACACATCATTGTCCTTGCCGCTTCAATGAGTGTCCTATTTCTTCTCTCAGCTACTCCATTTTGTTGAGGGGTGTAGGGCGCACTGAACTGTCTATCTATTCCCTTAGCCCCACAAAACATATTCAACTCAGCGTTCTTGAAATCCGTTCCGTTATCCGATCTGATAGCTTTGACCTTCTTGTTCAGCTGATTCTCTATGAGAGTGACAAACTGTTTCACTAGGGCTGGAGTTTCATACTTGTTTGACAAGAAGTAGACCCAAGTAAAATGTGAATAGTCGTCCACAATCACGAGACAATAGGAGAATTTGCTGATGCTCTGAACTTGCATAGGCCCAAATAGATCCATGTGTAGAAGTTGTAGAACTAATGACACAGAGTTTGCTATCTTCGGACGGTGTGGCAACTTGTGCTGCTTCCCCTTCGCACATGCCACACATTTTTCAACAGTTGAGAAGTCTTTAATCGGCAGCTTTCTGACATGCTCTCCCTTCGCGAGCTTGGTCAGGTTCTTCATATTTGCATGCCCCAGACGACGATGCCACAACATAGCCAAATTTTCGTTTTGTTTTGAGATGAGGCATGCTTCTTCTGACGTTGGAGGATTGCCCATGTTGAGAAGATATGAATTTGAGCGTCTTGGAGTGCGCATCAGTATACACTCCTCGGGAATCTTCACGCCTGGCTTCAAAATAATGCATTCCTTCCGATTGAACATCACAGAATAGTCTCTGTCACAGATCTGAGAAACACTCAGCAAACTGTGAGACAGTTCCTCCACATAATGTACGTCAGAAAAAGACAGATTTCCACTTCTCACAACACCTTTCTTGCTAATTCTACCACCCACACCACCTGCAAATGAAACTCCTCCACCATCGAAATCCTCTACATCTTCCAAAAGGGACAGATCTCTGGTCATGTGTCGGGAGCAACCACTATCAACGTACCAGAGATTGTTGATAGATCTTCTTGGCTGTCCCTACAAGAATCAGAAATTAATGAGATCCAGGTACCCAGGCCATAACAGATCTGGGCACACCTTTTGCATCAATGTAGTTAACTAATTGACGAATCATTTCAGTCTTTGATCCAGACACATTCTCATTTTGAATGTTGACTTTTGGTTTCCATGTGGTGGTTTTCTCTGGTTTCAACACAGTTGTTGAATTGTTCACAGTCACAGGTTTCTTTTGTGGTGAAATGACCTTTTTACCAGTTGGCTTTTTAACCGGTGTCCACTCAAGTTTCAGTTTAGTATACACAAGTTGTTTTGTTTGAGTGTCACCTTTTTGTTTCAAAACCTGTTGCTCGGCTTTCGCTTTGCCATTAGGTTGATTAGCTCTTTTTACTTTAGCCACTTGTTTTTCAACAAATTCTGGTTTTATCTTGTGGTAAACTCCTTTAGATACATAAGTTTGTTTTGGAGTTCTGGTCACATTCCACTTATCAACAACAGGCTTTGTCACAGGTGCCTTTGTGTTTGAAACCTTAGACTGTTCAGTCATCATTGGTTCAGAACACTGCTTCCCCTGAAACACAGCTTGTTGTTTCTGCTTTTGTTTTTGCTTCTCTCCGGTCATCATTTTCTCCAACATACTAGTCCGTGGGTTTTGCGGATAGTATGGTTGGTAAGGTTTATTTACACAGTTAGCTGCAAAATGTCCTGGCTTTCCACATTGAAAGCAATTCATGAGTCTAGGCCCATTGACATGACTACAGAGGTACGAACGTCTTGGGTAAGACGACTTCCACTCTGGCCTATCATCCCATTTGTGTATAACACGTTGTTTATCCTTATCAGATTGTGTAATTAAACAAAATTGTTCCGATTTAGATTTGTTTGTTCTGTTAAAAGCTGACACAACCTGGGGATAAGCAACAAATTCTTTGGGCTTAGTCTCACGACCTATTTTGTGTTAGGCACACGAATTTTAAAACCAGACACTTTTTCATTCGATTCTGAAACATTTTTTAACAACGATACAACTACTTGTTTTGACTTGGATGTTTCTAGTTCTGACACAAGTGCCATTACATCATCCTTAGGTAAACACAAACTAGAACTACTAGAACTACTAGAACTACTAGACTCATGACTCTCTGCCACTCTCTGACACTCTGCATTCTCCTCAGACATGTCTTTGATTTCTACTTCATCTGCACAATAAATAGATACATCAGAAGCGCTCACACAGTTATTCAGAGAAGTATTTGATGGACCTGCTTCACACGCGTCTGTCATCACACTATCCTTATTACTCAAGCCATAAGTCATGTGCTTTTCATTTTCAATTTCCTCTACTGTCATAGGCTTCACTCCAACCAAGACACTATCTAAAGGAGGTCCTTCTTCATACATTTCCGATGCAGATCTATCTATCTGATCCTCCTCTAAGATCATTCCTATCACATCTCTAGTTTTATCTTGAGGAACAACGTTCTTGTTTGCAAAGCTAATTCCTATTCCACCTTTATCCTTACTCATTCTAACCTCAGTTATGCAAGTATCTAGAGATTTACTAGCCTGTAGCATTCTCTTGCTTCTCATAAGGTTCATGTCAAGCTTAACCTGCAACTCATTGTTCTTATGTTTAAGGTCATCTATCTGCTTACTCAGCTCAGCTATTTCTAACTTAGCGTTGTCATACAAATAGGCATTCTCAGTTGCAAGTTTCTTATATTTCACTATATCTAATTTCTGGGCTTTAACTTTTTCTTCATTCTTTTGCCATCTACCCTTAAATGAGCTTCTTTCACATTTTGTCTCAAACATTTCTAATTCAAAGTTTTTGCAAAATTGTCTAAGACCAGTAATTATACGATGACAAACAGGGTTAGAACATACCTTGGTGTGGTCAGCTGCCATAGCTTCACTCTCCTCAGGTTCATCTTCAGTCACGACAAATGCATGCTCTTCCTCATCATCATTATCCATAGCAGTCATCATAGCATGTGTCAGGCTCAGATCATTCATTTGGGAGGTCCAGTCATATCCTCCTCCTTCCTGCACCATTAAAGCACTTGTCTCGGCCTTTGCCTTCCCATCAGCCGGCTTCTTCATCTCTGCTTTCTCCTTCCTTGGCTTGCTACACTCTCTAGCAAAATGCCCATATTCATCACAATTGTAGCACCTAAGCTTCGTCTTATCAAACCCCATTCTGATCTTGTCTTGATCCTTCCAAACATTTCGCCCTGTAGTAGCCATGAACTTCTTAGCCCTGAACACCGCCATAACCATTTGCCAAGAGACATCCAACATCTCCACATCCTCTGGATTAATCTGATTAAGCTCCCCCGATAGGATCTCAGAAGGAATTAGTGTTCCGGCCATTAAAGCATGGTAACTGTTCATGAATCCCATACCCAGTGCAAAATTGGGATCGTTGGCAGCCTCAGAATTGTCACCTCCACTCGAACTAGATTGAGGTTGTGCTACAAATGCATTCGCTTTAGTCACAGAACTTGATCCACCTCCAGCAGACTTTCCTTTCTGCTTCACATCTACTTCTTCCGACAACAAAGCTTGATTCAGTTTCCCAGCTAAACTAAGAGAGCTTATGTGATTCAACTCTCGTTGCTTGTCATCAATAAGCTTGGACTTCAACTTGTTGATCATTTCATCAAGAGACAGCTCACTCAAATTGTTGTTGTCCTTAATGATTGAGATATTAGTGTTCCATGACTTTGGTAAACTGTTCAGCAGCTTCAAATTCTTGTCTTCCAAATCCGGCTCCACACCATAACTTGACATTTCTGCCATCAGAGATACAAACCTTTGTACTTGCGCTTCAAATGATTCACCTTGGATATGGTTGAACAAATTGAATTTTTGCTTCAACATTTGCTTTCGACTTGCCTTAATGTCCGGATTTCCCTCATAGGAACAATCAAAGCATTCCAGAGTTCCTTCGCCGTCTTGCAATGCTTAAACCCTTGAGCAATGTCAGGTGTTAGTGCCATGGTCATAATTGCAAACGCCCTCTCAGCCTTGTTACACCTTTCCGAGTCCTCATCTTCAAACTCTTCTTCAGTCTTAGCTTTTCCTGACTTAGCTCCTATCTCCATGAGTAGGCACATGTGGTCCATTCAGCACTGCTCTCCACAATCTCAAGTCATCACTCTTCAAGTGGTTTTCGAACCTATACTTCCATTCCAAAAAGTTATCTGCCAAAGTAAGTCTAGGTGGACGTGTAATAGACCCAATCTCGAAGTCCAATTTCTGATACATACTTGGTTCAAAATCCATTACGATAGCAAAGGGAACCTAAATCTAAAGTCAAAACATCCAAAAACAGAGATTACGATAACAACCACTTGATTACGATCGTAAAGGCTTGATTACAATCGTGAACACCGTTTCCGATCAAACTCACAATCGCAAACACTTAACCGACTGAAAGTATCGTAAACACTGATTACGATACCCGATTACGACTCTGTTAGTCGTAAACCTTGATTCCGATAAGACGAGATCGTAAATGTCAATTACGATCCAATTGATCGTATACTCCGATTCCGATCCAGTGATTACGGTATGACAAAATTGTAAACACAGATTACGACCAAGCAAAGTCGTAAACGCTAAACTCTCGATCGTAAACGCAATAAAAATGACTTCTTGAAGTCGTAAACACGAGAATACAGCAGATCTTCAATCGATGAACTCGTAAACACGCAGAAACCCAGAAAACTCAATCGAAATCACGAAGAACAGTAGCTGCAGGAATCGTAAACGCCTAGAAACCCTTCAAATCTTCAAAAACAAGAACTATAACCCAGAAATCTGCTTGAATCAATATCGTGTGAGCCTCGAATCAATGATTCTTGGCTCTGATACCAATTGTAGGTCCGAGATCAAACCACCTACACGATATATGATCGTAAATGAGTGCGGAATCCTCAAATACGATTGATTCAAGAAACAAGTAGATGAAATAGATTCAATCTAAGATAAAGATTGAATCTTGAATAAGATACACCACTTGGAAGATGATCGTAAACAAGAAGAACCAAGAAGAAATCGTGAACTTGAAAGTTGTATTGAAAAGCTTACCAAAATCAAAAACACATGAGGCTTATATAGTTCCTCATGTAAGCCCTATTACAAGAATCGTAATCTATTAAAGAAGCCCACATGGCCCAATAGTAAACTACATTAAGCCCAATAACTTAATAAATAACAAGCCCAAAACTAAGTTAAACTAAGCCCAATACTAATGTTCATGCCTTAAATAAATCTAGCCCAACATGGGCCAATTTTCTTTAGTTTATGATTGGGCTTATTGTGTTTACTATTGGACTAGGGTTTGTAAGAAGGCACTATATAAGCCTTTCATGTTTATGATTAATGCAAGCTTTTCAAACATTGTTTACGATTTCTGTGCTCATTGCTAGTTTACGATTAGCTTCAACTTGTAGTGATTCTCATTTAATATTAGATCTTTACCTTAGATCTAGTCTATTTCTTCTACTTGTTTCTTGAATGAATCACACACGAGGTTTCCGCACTCGTTTGTGATTAGATATCGTGTTCGTGATCAGATTTCGGACCTACACTATGTTCACTTGATTTTAGACAAAAATGTCTAGTAAGGGTACAACCTTGTTCCCAACCTATTGTGTAATCCCTTTACCCACTTACACACTTGATAACTTTGTCTCCTTAGCCCCTTTTTTCCCTCTCTTTTAACCGGCTTATGCACCCCTCCACACCACACCTTGATTTATTTTGGAACCAAGTAATCAAGAGAAAGCAAAGTGGTTCAACCCTTCTCCTTTCTCCTTCCTTTTCTTTCGGTTCTACACCCCAAAACCGAACCCATTCGGTTCATTTAAAACCGTAACCCTAGCTCTACTAGATCACCTCTCATATTACTTAAACATCTAATCATTTCATCACAAAACACAAACACATTCACTCTCTTTTTCTCTCTACCTCTCGGCACTCAACAAACCGCCACCACCACCTTGTTTTCTCCATCATTCAACCCCAAATCCAAGCTTCTAATCTTCCATCTAGACAAGGTAATCCAGCAACTACTTCCATTTCATCATTACTCTTTCACTTCTTCATACACTACTACAAAAACTGGCTTTCTTGACGTACATTGCGCGTCAAGAAAGGGCCTTCTTGACACGCAAATGCGCGTCAAGGATGCGGGGGTCAAGAAGCTTCTTGACGCGCAAAATGCGTGTCAAGAAGCTCTTGATGCGCGAACGAAGACGCGCTATCCATGACACTCCATTCTTGACACCCATTTTGCGCGTCAAGAAAGGCTGTCGTCTGTGTTTAATAATTTTTAATTAATTATATATTTTTAGTGTCGTCTGTTTATGACACGCAAAACTGCGTGTCATGCATTTTATGACAAAATTAAAAAAAAAAAATTTTGTGGATTTACTAATTTCTACAAATAATGATAATTAATCTGATATTACAAAATAAAAATACATTTAACAACAATACAAAGTAATCATGAGTTTACAAATAGATTTAACAATAAATCTATAATAATAAATCTAGCCAACACAATATCATTTACAAGGAAACGGTTTTTCTCCTATCTTTCTCATACGGACTCCAATTGAGGTTCCTCATCCTTGAACAAGTCTGTATGCGCAGGTCTGTATGTACCTAAACCAGTTCAAACAAATTCAGAAACTACCTTATATCCCCAAAGGCACACATCTAAAATCAAAGGGCAAATCCCATACAGTCATGATAAATGTATTATTTTGCTATAATTGGTTGTCTTAATGCAACCTAAACTAAATCACTCATACAAGCCAAAATAACAACATAACACAACAGCAAACAGAATTACTCACCATTGAGTTGACCCATTTGAGTTTACTCTTCTTTTTCTTTGCTTTTCTTTGTTTATGTAGCATCTGTATCAAAATTTGTTACTGTATATTTTGTTACTGAAACTATTATCTGTTTAAGGTCACAGGAATGTACCTAGTTCTTCATGTTCATGCCTCTTTGGAGTCTTAGCAGCAACATGGACCTGCAAATACAAAGAACACATACAATTGGATATAATACACATGCACAAACCATCAAACAAAATAATATTACCTGCCCTTCAAAACACAGCTCCACATTGAACAAAAATTAATCTCATAATACAAAGTAAATTACCTAAGGCAGCCAACTCTTTGGCCATAAAGACCCATATAATATTATAAGCACATGTGGCCTTTGATCTCGTTACTTATCTGCCTCCGAAGATTATCAATTCAACCTGTACCAACTACCAAAAGTACCCGCTTCGACCAATTATTCAACCCGTCCATTTGTCACCTCTAATTCTAATATCTAGAATACAATGAATTGCTATTTGGTACACATCTCAAGTACAACCAAGGCCAAGGCATACAACACAATTTTATCCAGATGGAAACTTAAATTGCAATACCTTAAGAAATAAGCCTAGTTGCATCCTCCCCCCATGCTTCAAATGATGATCCTCTCGTAACTGGTCATATTTGGTGATGATAAGTACAAAAACTAAGCAAAATCTTAACTAATAACATCAAATTAACATGAAGCATGAGTCATCCATTGCATAATATCACTTACTGTGCTAAAGAGGTGTTGCATACACAAAGGAAATGAAGTTCTTGCTACTTGATCGATGTCTTTTAAAGATATTTCACCAACTTCTTTGTCCTATAAAGATAAAAAAAACTAATAACAAACATACAATAAAAAAAATTCAAAGTTTAAAGTATGATACAGTAAAAACATGTTAGATACTGCCCAGACTCGCTTGACGTGAATGCAAATTGACCATGTGTTACATTCTCCTTATGGTGAAGAACGTTTCCATAAGGTGATGTGACCTGCAAAAGTAGCCGAAACCATAATAAAAGTCATTTTGTTTTCAAACACATGCAAAAAAATCTGTACTTTATACTGATAATCCTGGTTACATTCAGACTAAGGACAGTAAATACGCATTACCTACCATAAAACTGGACTTTTATAGAAATTGCCAAAAAAAAAAGACTTTTTTAAGTTGGACCATAAAACATGCAGCAACCATATACACACACAAACAGAGTATAACATAAAGGCAGATACATGTGCCTTGTACACATGAGAGAAAAGATGCTAGGATTTCATTGCAATTCAAATTGAGCAAAACAAAATTGGCCCATGTCACTTGGCCCTGTGAAAGATATGCATTTGCGTCAGGCCATTCTAAGAAATGTGAATATAACAAAATAGACTATTGCGCGAACCAAGCCATCGCTACGTAGCACGCTATAGCGACCGCTATAGTTGCTATTGACATCAGTCGATTAAAATGTAATAAACATGATCTATATATAACAACCAAATTTCTAGATCCTAAGTGATTGCATACTTTCATGTCCAATACCACTTTCTTTACAGAAGCCATGTATAATGTGGCTATAAATTATTATAATGTTACGATTACTTTATGAAAATCTAAGAAACTATTTCATTATAGCAAAAGAAAAAAAGGCTTCAATCCTAAAGTCGTATCAAGTAACTATAAATCTTACCTGTTCTCATGGCATAGAACAAGAAATTCTGAGCTAAAGCCTAGCAATTCATGTCTTTTTCTTATATATTTATGTGTTCCTAATATTAATCATTTAAGGACATCCGTTCAATAGATGCGGAGCTTGAAATTTTGACAACAATACAAGCAAAATAAAAGGACGAGAAGTTAAATAACTTACCAACTTAAAGAAACAAGTAGCACGATTGTTATGACATATGGACCTAATTTCAGAAGAAGATGACATCTCAGGTGCGAGTTGGATAGCATAATCATACTTCAACAGTGCCTCTTCATACATACCATCTCCAAATAACCTACTTCCTTCAACTTTTGCTTCATTCATTTGTGCCAAAATTTTCTTCATGTGTAAAGAATAAACATAAACAGAGGAAGGTGAGATAATTCTGTTCTAGAATCTGTATAGAAATCAGTTATAACCACATGATCTGATATGCATTCTAACAAACAGGTGAACAATAATGAACAAACTTGGTAAAATAAAGTTCCTTTCTAGAATCTGTATAGAAATCAGTTATAACCACATGATCTGATATGCATTCTAATAGTGGCATATTTCATTGCTAAAATGATGATCAACCTCAAAAAAAAGACTAGCACTTACAATTTCTTATCAGTTAACTCTATTAACCAAAGGATCGTAGGCCTCACAGTACAAAGGTGTGTAGGAAGGGCGTACTTCCTCAAGTCGTTGAGGGTTCAAGTCCCATGGTGAAAAAATGTGTAGATTTAGAGTAGGATTCGAGGGTCAGTGATGTATAAAAAGGTTAACTCTATTGTGTGTGATTGGGTATGACAACATTCAATTTATGTTGTTAACACCTGATACAAAGAGAGAGGAAGGCGGACTGGGACAATTTCACACAAGGTGAGCACAAGACTATATATAATGTTCCCATATCAGCATAATTATTATTAGCGTCACATCAGTTGACTAACATATGTACTCGCCACCTTGCCCCACAAAGTGACCTAACATATGTATATCAGAGGACACCCATAGCCACTTTTTACCCTTACCTTTATAGAAGTACATAAGTCACCAAACATATCATGATGGAAAAAGATAATTAAAAAGTTCGAAATGAACTAAATAAAAAGTTAAATTTCCCAAGGAGAGATTCAAGCTCTTTAATTCTGTACTGAAATTGTGTTACCTGTGTTATGCTTTTAAAGATTTTTCCAATTAATCAAATTCATCAATACATGCTTAATTTAAGCACAACCATCGATATAGAAGTACATAAGTCACCAAACATATCATGAAAATCTAAATTTGTCCTTCCAAATTGAATGACACGTTAACAAATTCAATCAAGCCGAGGCCCCCAAGGAGTTTAAACACCTATCTTATTCAAGAATTGACAATATAGGGGCATCACGAGTATGCATTTGCTAACTCTTTTTTTGTCTTTTCTTTCCTTGAGTTTAACAAATGATTATGTAAAACTCTAATTAGCTACAAAACTGTGAAATGAGCATTTGTTGTTTCGATAAAACATCAAACAAGCTACAAAAATCAAACCATTCCACCAAATATAAACAAGTTTAAAAAGAGCAATCGGTAAAATTACCGGCGGTGACGAAGCGGCGGTTGTACTGAATGCGCTTGTGAGCACGGCCACGTGGCTGCTTCTTCTTATCTTGCTTCGCGACCTTAGGCGTTTGGCCTCTAACCTTACCGGCACGAGCCAATGATCCGTGCACCTTTCCTGCAAACAGATTCAAACCAAATAACATCGTTCATTTCTCGATTCGAGATCCAAAAATTTTAGCAAAATCAGAAGAAATAAAACGGAGAATGCTTGATAAATTTGAAGAAATTGCAGGTATTTCGGATTTACCCATGTTGAATGGATCAGCTGCCTCTGTTGTTCGGTTCGGCGGGCTCTAGGGCAAGGGTAGACGATTTGAATTAGTTTTGTGAGACTGATGGCAAAATCTAGGGCAAAATCACTTCCGCTACGAGTCACCGTCACTGATGACAAAATCTAGGGCAAATAGACGGAGCAGAGAATGGAGGAGACCGATGGGAAAATCTAGGGCAAATATACAGAGTGAGATGGAGGAGACGGTCTCGAGTTAATTCGTTTCTAGATTAAACGGAGCGAGATCGGGTGTGGGGGAAAATAGAGGCTGAAAATTGAAAATTAGGGCAAAATATTGGGGGGAAATTTGGAGCCAAAAATTAAAAGACGACACTTTCTTCTTGACACGCGGTTTTTATATGTCCTCCGTGTTTTTTTTTTTTTGAAATATGACAGAAATTCTTGACACTCAAAAATGCGCGTCATGAATTCTTAGGAATTACCTATAAATGACATTTTATTTTGACACTTCAGCTTTTGCACGTCAAGAATTATCGAGTGTCATTGTTCGCGGGTCAAGGAAGGCAGTTTTTGTAGTAGTGATAATCTTTCATTTCAAACCTTACTAACTTTTTGATTCTTTCAATCATGTTCATAACCATCCTTTTATTCTTTCATCATCATCCTAAATCAAGATCAAGGGTGGGTTTAGGAGCTTAACCGGAAGCTAATCAACACCCATCAATATCACATACCGATCCGGATGAAGCTTAAGTGAGAAACCTTAACTTTTCCTTAAGCTTATCATGATGGTTACCCATATTATGTCACAAAATCATATTCATGATACAAGTATTGATGTTATTACTTGATGATCCACTAGCAATGCTTGTTAGTAAAATTTCATACACTTTGATGGAATTAGATTATGGTTACACTTGTGATTTTTGAAAAATAAATATGATTATGATTATGTCTTAACATAAGTAAGATTATGTTGTAAAAAGATAAAAAAATCATTATGAAACATAATAATCTAAGAAAGTTAGTATATGCTTGTTTTGATGAAAAGTCATAAGCATAGACATATATTTTGACAAAATATATATATGTTACAAAGTGTTACATAATATGACACTAGAAAATGTGTGTCATAAAATATGTATTGAAAGTCCACATAAAATCCTACAAATTATCATTTGTTAGTATTTTGACAAATCAAGTAATAATAGTCATTTTATAAAACATAAAATGCTATTTTGTTAAAAGAAATACTAAACATAAAGATATATTTCAAATAACGACTTTCATGACTTAAAAATCCTATAATATGGATTTCTAGTAAAAAAATGACCATGACAAATCTTATGATGTGTTTGAGGCTTTAAAAATGTGTGTTTATAAATTACCTACAAGATTTTAAAAGTCGCATTTCGACCCAAAACGTTATACGTTTAAAAAACGGGATATTCGGGACCCGATATATATACAAGTTTACTAACCTAATTAATATAAAAATTCGGACACATTATGGTTCTGGTCCGAAGCCTAAAGTGTGATCGTTTTATGTATAAAAATGTTCCATGAAGTTCAAAAATTGAAAACAATGTTTTAAAGGCAAACCGGACAAAAACTGTGACTTTCGATAACTCAAAAATACTGATTTTTGCAAGTTAAACCACTACCGACAAACTTGGTAATCTAAAACCATAAACCACATTAAAACAGCCTCATAAACCTTTCCTAAGTGCTTAGGAAACTCGAAACATCATAAAACGAGTCATTACAGTCAAACCGGTGAAATCGGCTAAATACCGAAAATCGTCACTTAATTTTACCAAAATATAACTTCTTATATTTTTGGAAACATTCCTTCGCACAAGTGGAACGTTTTCAAGTGTCAAAATTCTTTTCATAAAACGCGACAAATACCGTGTATTGACGCGCGGTATACTACGCGCGCTCGAACCCTAATAAATGAAAGATCTTATTTATTAACTTAAAGGGGTTCAAAACCTTTCAAATATTTAATAAATTAAATATACGTGACGATTTATGAAAAATAACATATATTATTCAATATATATTTCAAACGCGAAAATTCAATTATTATTTATTTATTCAAATAAATAATAAATTCCATCAACTTTGATATTATTTATTAGCCAATAAATAATATCCTAGGATTTCCATCTCTGCCATCGGGTAATAACAGTTGAGACTTAACCTTGAACATGGGGTGACATATTCACTAACCCATATAGCCAGACCCCTAAGACGTCTTAATATTATATTGTAGACGCTTGCTAGGCTACTTCATTGAACTCATATCTGTCAGTCCATCTTCATATCAAGTGAGTTTCACGGCCCCTTTTTCTTTTCTGTTTTCAAATTATGGGGGAGAATTCAATGAATGCCTTTCAAATTTCATTTTGTCTGATATTATGATTACTGTAAGACGTATTGATTGCATGTTCTTTTCATAAACCCCAATCTGTGTATTCATGTTGATTCATGTTATATGCCTAAATTCCCACTATTAATTGAATTCAATTAGTTCATTCAAAACGATATCTTGTGAATATATCTATTTGGGTTGACGACCCTGCCCCGACTTGGTCGCTCCAGTCCTGACGCCACGGAAATAGTCAAGGGGTACATTAGTTATTCTAGTCATTCGGTGTACATGGGGTTGGACACCAGGAGTGGGTAAACAGTAAGTTTTGAATTCAAGGTTCATGCTTGATCTTTACAACATCAGAGTCAACAAAAATAATATCATGACGGCCAAATATTTCAAACATTGTTTCAAACATTGATTCAAACACTGTTCAAACATTTTCATGTGTCATCAAACCTGTGAACTCACCAACAATTCTGTTGACTTTTTAAATTTCTTGAATTCTTAGGTGATTAAGGATGCAATTCAATGTCTTTCTGTATAGATCCTGCTTGTCTCATATCATGGTCTGACTGCTGCATGTTCATTCATTCTTTTGGAGATTTAGTCACATTACACCTTAGGGTTGTCTTGTTTTAAAAATATCATAACGTCGTCTTTTGAAACTTAACATGTATTTCCACTACTAATTTTTCCGCTGCCACTATTTTAAATATTTAGATAAATGTTTAAGACTTATGTTTTCAAAAGACAAATGACTTTTCTAAGCATTCACTTAGATGTCAATCATTCATAACCATGACCATGATGCCAAATCAGTCACATGCCCACATTTAGCCATTCTCGGGGTGTGACAGAATTCCAATCCATCAAGGAGAGCTTATGAAGCTAGTGGGAGCGTTAGGATTATAGGATGGAAATTAGTTAGACTTTAACTACAAGAACCCTCTACTTGTAAATATAACCCTGCGGAATTAAAGTTATATTTCACTTTACTTAAGCTGATTTTAGTTCTCTTGTATTAGGTAGTGTTTGATTTGCATAAGTATAGTAACAACGAAGTAAGATATACTCGGCACTATTTGAATTAACTCAAAGTTACACTATTACATGGTGATCAAGAACCGTGTGTAAACTAGAGCTAACTAATGATATATATAGTGCAGATGAGATCAATGACAACCATTGATCTCGAACGATTTAATCTAAACCGTTAACTACAAATTCAAATACAAACTACCAAAAGAATAAACTTCGACAATTGGAATATCTTGAGTGTCAATAGCAACAACCTATATTTGGAGAGCGGCTTTGATAGATTTGGAAGCAACTGAGAAGCTTTTACAGGATTGGACTACTGAAAAGATATCTCAGGAAAAGTCCGGTTGAACTCATTATCTGGTGGATAATCGAGTTCACCCGGAATATTCGCTAACAGACAAAATTGCTTCTTCAGCTTGAACTGCCGGTTCCGCTCGAAGTTGAGACTTCCGCTTGAACTTCAACTTCAACTAGAAAACATAAAAAATGGCTTTCAGCCGGAAATATCCAAAGGGATATTCCTTGCAATCTACCCCTAAGCTGATGCTTTCAAATTATTCTTCAACTTCAAAGTCTATCTTCAAAAACTGACTTGTACCCAAAAGAATTCTTCTCCTTGACTTACTTGTCGAAGGATTTGATACCTGCATTCACATCCTTTGAAAGAATATTCATGTTAGTCATGGTGACTTTCATATGTTTAAGATCTTCCCAATCTTGTTCAGTCCACTGTTCTTGAACATTGATTGCTTCATGAGTGGTAAATGAGCTATCTGCCCTGTGCACATAGAATAGCTTTTCTTCTTCTTCCCAGATAACAAATTTTATCGGACTGGTAGACACTTCTTCAATATCAACATCGCCCTGAGCTTTAGAAGGCATTCCATGCTCGAGCACTTTGGTTTCTTTGCTCATTCTCAGTAGGAGCTCTGCTCTGGTAGGACTCATGATGTCTCTCAGTTTGGCATAAATGTCTGTTAGTTGGAAGATGTCAAGCATTCTAGTGGCAAGATGTGCATTAACCACTCTAGAAGTGCCATTTAGGAGTTGAAATTTGAAGTCAAAGTTGTCTTCAGTTACTGTCCACCCAACAATTTTGTTTTTCCTTGGGGGACCTTTCTTCCTGGGCCTTTGTTCTTTCTTTCTTTTATGATGCACCAGTCTCCTCTTTCTCATTTTACTTTCCTCATTGGACTCATCTGCTGATTCCCTTTCAATTGGAGGCAATGATGTTTGAGTTGGTGGTCTACTAGCATCGGGTGTAGGGCTGGAAGGAGGAGTTGATAGGAAGATATTTGAGAAGTCTATAGTAGGGGAAAGCTTCCTTTTGAAAAAGGGACAATAGGAGTGAAGTTATCTGTTCTATACATTGGGTTAGAAAGTTTGGTGGCAACCTTCTTGGATATTGAGGGTGGCTTATATGGTATGATGGCAAGTGACTAGTATGTTGATGGAGTAGCTGTAGGTGTAGGGTTCTGGTTAAAGAAGAAAGAAGGTGGAGGTAGAATATATGCATTATCAGTGAATTCCGGTTTAAAATTTAAGATAGTTGCCATACCTGAATTAAATTCTGAAGGTGGGGGCAGCACCAGCTTTGGGTTCACAGCAGCTACATCTCCTTTGAGCTATTGAAAGATTGAGTCAATTAAATTGCACAACTCCCTTACCTTCATCTGAGCAACCTCTTCCTCTGATTTCAAATTTTTGACAACCAGGATCCTCTTTACATTTGTTAACAACAGGTAATTCTCATCATTCTTCACCAGTTTGGTGGGCATCTAAGAGGCAATAGAGATTAGCCTTTGCCTTTCAGCTTCAGTCATGGCATCCAAATTATATTCCCTCAATCTCCAGTTGAAGGACCTCTGCTTAGCTTCTTCAAACAGGCTTTATACAACTCAGTCCTGTGAAAATAGATCCAATTCCTCTTGAAGCTCCCATGCTATCCTTTCATCTTCAGCAGCCATTCTAGCATCTTCCACCATTTTATTCATAGCTTCAGATTCAGGAATTTGAACAACCTGCTAAATGGTTCGGATGTTTGCAGGTTGAACTGGCTTTTCAACTTGAACTTGTTATGTGCTCCTCAAAGCTATTAATGTTTCTGCTATGCCTCAGCTTCATCACTCAACTGTTCTTCCGGTTGAACTACAAGGAGTTGATCGGACCCGAATATTGAATGACCAGGGCCATGTACTGGATTAGGGGTATTTTCATCGATCAGAATTACCTCAACCTGTGTTTTCGGTTCTGGTTGAACTTCCGCTCCAACTTCTTGTAGACCTTCAGTCACCACCTGAGGTTGGGTGACTTCAGGTTCTTTATCAGTTAACTCTAACACTTCAGTTGTCATAACTGGAATTTTTTTTTTCCTACAATCCAGTCAATTAGCCAACGCTACCTCAAGCGTTACCTTAATTTTCGGGACGAAAATTCTTCAACTTGGGGATGATGTGACAACTGGTAATTTCTAGGTTAACCCCATTAATAACTTTCGTTATCTTTCAATAATGTTCGTTACCTCAGTTAACTAGAATAGTTATACGAGCACTGCACATGAGTCTAGACGTCGGCTAACCATATTATAATTTTATACAAATTATATTTTAAATGATTTCATGAGAACGCTTTTTTCATTGTGTGTGACAACTATATTTACGATTTTATGTGGTATATATATGTATATATATACACATGTTATTTTATGATTTTATGTGACAATGTGTCAAATAATTATACGTAATGTCTCTATAATTTTATAGGAATTTAAAATATAGAGTTATGGATTTATAACTATGATTTTACATGAAGATCTAAGGTGCATATTTTTTTTATATAAACGTCAAACGTTAGAGATGCGTTGATATATATACTTGTTTGATCATTGCTTACGTGCCTTCCCTTAACTCCGTTGGATGCCTTTATCGTTTTGTAACTTTGAGGGACTCTTTCTGCCAATTCCTAAACTCATCCTAACTAATAAAGTTGTGGGGGACTGTTTCTGTAATTATCTGTAAATTGCATCCACCTTTGAAACTCTTGGAGGGGCTAATTGTGGCAATAGCTAATAATCTATTTAAATGCCAATTACGTGAATTTAAGATCCCGGCCGTTCATCACCATAGTTCCGGCGGTCTCGTCTTGTGCCATCATGTTTGATTTCAATGTGATGCAAACATCATTCACACCACCAAACACAACTCTCACACCCTCTCCCTCAATCGCTCCCTCTCGTTTCTAATTTTTCCGGCGACGAAACCATCACACACACCACCATCCGATCACTGCTTCAGCACCAGTCGACCCCCACTGTGACCGTCGCCATCCTCTGAGCAACCCAGAGATATCAGTTGCGTGAAATAAGCAACAACAGGGAGTTCGAGTTCGAGTTTTGTTCGAGTTACGGGTTTGTTTCGGCGTCTAAAACTCATCGTTTCTCATCCCCGATTCGAGGTAAGCGATCCTCTATGTTAGTCGCATCGTTTTTGAGTATCTTATCCGTGTTTTGCGTTTTTCCGGTGACCGGAATAAAACTCCGATCACCGGAGTTTAAATGAAGAAGATGATGACGCGTCCGTATTAAATATATATATTCTTTTCTTGAAATAGACACGCCTCAAGGCCTGGCCGGATGGCTAAGGCTTGTAATCTGCATCCTCGGCGTCGCAAGTTCGAATCCCAGTTGCCCTCGAACTTTTCTTGTTTTTTTTAAATACCCGATTTCCTGCCACTGGATGGATTCATATGAACTTCGATCGGGAATACCACCAAAAAGGGTCGTTGGCTGGGTGGTTTGGGTGCTGTTAACTTAATTAGAGGTCACAGGTTCAAACCTGGTGACCTCCAGTTTTGCTACTTCATTTTATTTTTGTGTTTTTGGTCCTTTTCTTGACTCAAAACCTATTACCGATCATTCATCATGTCGTTTTGGACCCGTAGAATTTCTCGTAGGCTCGCTATCTTGATCGTTATCTTATGGGTTTATATAAATTATATAAATTTACGCATTTAGAAATATGAAATGAAAGTTATAGTAACATTTGCACTTGTGTAAGAATATACGTATTTTACAATATAAACGTTCTAAACATTTGATTTATATTCACATAAATATTTATAAACCCATAAGTACATTTTGGAGTACTCGTTATTAATGTAACTATTATTTGATTACGAATATATGTATTTCTATATATATATATATATATATATATATATATACAATATTTTCCTAAACGATTTCATGAACCAATATTATTAATAAATAATACACTCTTGTCGACCTTTGTGATTGCTGTGATTTTTGGCTACGTGCCAACCTTCGACTCGTTTTGGATTTATTGAACCTTCGTCATGTCATAGTTTGACATTACCTAATTTCATCGTCGGTTTAAGCTTTGCCACTTGCAATCTTTACATGCACTTATATATATATATATATATATATATATATATATATATATATATATATATATATATATGCTCGTTACTGGTTGTTGTTATTTATCTGGAATTTGCTGTGCACCCGAAGGTGAGTTTCACGGCCCCATTTTACTGTTTTAAATCCTGTTGGGGGAGATTAACATGCATGAACTATACAACTGAGATAATTAGACTTTTATATATCACTTGAAGTACTTGAAGCACATATACAACAAAGTCCTTCCTATGGTACCGTTAATATTAATGACGATAGCGGGAAATATATTGTAGTACTACTGGGTCTGACAAACCCCACCCGGGTCAGTCGCGCTGACTCGATTGGATATCGAACGGGTGTTATATTCGTCCTAAACACAACAAGGCAAACTGCACAAACTGTAAACAACTGTTAGCTTCGGTGATCATCAACGTGCGAAGTTTCATGTATATAGCCTAGCTAGCTATTTGATATATATTAGTGATTATGCTCTTACAAATTGACTGTTGTTGAATAGTCAATCTTAAACTCAACTGACTGTTGTTGAATAGTCAATCTTAAACTCAACTTGATTGTTGTTGAACAATCAATCTTAAACTGAACTTGAACTGTCGATGAAAAGTTATTTTACACTGAACTGGGACTGTTGATGAACAGTCAATTTACATTAAACTGGAACTGTTTTTGAACGGATAAACCTGTGAACTCACCAACCTTTGTGTTGACACTTTTTAGCATGTTATTTCTCAGGTTGCAGATGTTCGAGTATCACGAGTACGCATGCATGAGACTTCGAAACCCTTTTATTGTCTTTGAACAAGTCACGCCACCTTGGGTGGCGGTGCTTTTACATTAATACTTTCAGTGTATTACGCTTCCGCATTTGTAAAACTCTGTATCTATATTTTAATGAAATATACAACCTTTTCATTTATTACTGGTCGTTTCGTGTAACTAATGGACGGCGATCCTGGTTTGTCACGCTCCCTGCGGCGCGTTATCGCGCGTGAGATTTTTGGGGGTGTGACAGATTGGTATCAGAGCCATTGGTTACAGCGAACTAAGAGTCATCTTAGACTGTAACTGTTTTGCATTAGTTGCACACCTAAACATTTTTCTCATGCATCGTGATACTCACTCTTGCACGCACCTGGTTTACGATATGTCGTTTACATCATCCAATACCCTTATACTCACGGTAAGGAACCGGTTAGTCTTGAGTCACTTTTTTTTAACCTCTCTAAGTTGTGTGCCTCTTGGTTAACGTTCATGTACGACGAGACGTAGAATCAGATCGAAGGATCACGTTTATACTTTTGACGAGCTAATTGCTACTCGGGATTATTCTGGATTGAATAACTGGGCGTAGTGTTGATACTATGGATGTATGCTGCATAGGTAAGGTGGTGTAATACCTCTTCTTGTCCTTAAACATTTCCCATAACTTAGGAGGTTCTTGTTATAACTGCCTTGCATGTATTGCGCAACTCTCATGTTTAGGGAACGTAATCATGGCGTGCTAATATCGTGATCATCAAACTTTCCGTTGTGGCAACATTTATTGAATTCGAGTGGTTGCTCAAGGGGCACTTGTATCCGCCTCTGTTACCCTGATCGTTTTCACATTTGCCTTGATATTTTAAGATCCTCCTCTTCTCGTTTCCATCGCGTTGGGCGTCGAGATGATACAACTTGGAAACAACTCTTATAACCTCAACGGTACCTGATGTGGGCCGACTAAAGTGTTCTCTTTATGTACCAGATTGTGTTTAAATCGGTATGCGTGATAAACCCTATTCAGATCCTATTAAGTTAAGTTTACGGCCGACTCGCTTTGGGTGGGTCATTCTAATTAAAGCGAACATTTTACCCTCAAAACTTGTCTCTTTAACAAATTCTGGTCAAAATAACCATGGGTTAGTGACCACATCATACCTGGTAGCTAAAGTAAGAGGAACTAGGGTAATCATATAAAGTAAATCACAGTTACGGGTGCACACGTAAATGTAATTTGCAGTGTATGGAAATCCTAGAGAATCCTACTAGGCAAGCTCATGCTTGTAATTGGGAGCAAATTTCTATAATTTTTTTCTTCTCGTGAGGCTTGATGTTAAGCATGTTGAAATTTCGATCGGATGATCGAAGTCATCTATCTTGTAAACGCTATCGCGCATGATCTTATCTCTCCTATATATGGATTCTAACCCCTTCGTGAACTCTTTTGAAACATATTATGAATGCTAATTCTGAAGGGACATCGTTTCACTCGTGTACTTAGATGACAAGTTTTTCTTGGCTACGAAAACTCTTGATGAAATCTTTGACTGGTTTTTTTGATTCATCTTGAATCATTACTCTACTCTTACGACCTTATCTACCCTATCAATCCCTGGAACTTTTAAGGTAGTGAGACAACTTAGACGAACCTTAACCAGACGAAACCCAGACAACACTTGATAAATGAACTATATAAATCATATATCGCGAACACTGGAACATATTTCTTGAGTGAAAACTCTTATGAAATTCCCTTTGAGGATTCATACTGTTGATTTTCTTGTGCGAAACAAAAATTGTTGCCAGCAACATTGTCACAATTGTACAAACTGCGTACCCCACCGCAAGCACATTTGTCTCTAATGGGGTAATGATTAGTGAAAAGTCTTCCTGATTTTCAAATTGATGACTTCCAGTTCTAACGTAATGACTATTCCGATTGATTTCTATCTACATGATTCGAACCTTATCGATTTAACAACCAATGATTTCTAATTCTCGCGCTTTTGGAATCCTTTGTGTCTGGGATGAGCTTTCAAGCTTTGAACCAGAGAGTGTTACACTTTTGGTTAGCTTTTCAAATGGTTAACACCACTGATGACGAGACTACTATGTGCCTCAATCACAGTAACAATACAAAGCTTTTATGAAAACCCTATTTACACCCATCGAACATGAACTTCTTTTTATCGATAGCTAATTGTGATATCAACCTGCATTATCCCATCATACTCATTGAGTACACCAAGATATCCATACATTTGTATATTTATTAATGCTTGTGTCATATCAACTATCGATAAATTTCTGGTGTGCGAATCCGCATCGTCCTTTTCAGAAAACTTTCATTGATGAACTCCCAACTTAAATTTAAACCTTGTGGCCTATTTAAATTTTGATCATCTCGAAATATGAGGCTTTATGGTATTCACATTGCGTGTGCCAACCTCTCGACGATCTTCACTAGAATAACAAACTTTACGCATCTTACTAGTATTGTGAATGGAAACTCTTACGCCTTCTGTTTGCATAACGTATTAAGGTTTAATCTCTCATCCCCTTTACATTCAAGCGTATGGGAGAAACTTGACGTCTTCTATTTTCGATAAAATATCCAATGTGGTGTGATGGTAGGTAGCTGGTATGCCTTCAAGGTGCTGGTAGTGTGGTGGGTTAGCTGCGGTACACCCTATATATAAGCATTAGTGGCATGTTAAATGTGGGACCAGAACTGGACCAAGGATTGACTTTAGACTCACACGCAATAACCTCTTCTTGAAAAACTCCATCTAACGGGACTAGGTCCTCAACAAAGCTGCTTAATGCTACTTTCTCCAAGATTACAAATATCCCTTACGTATTTTTTTTTTTTTTACCAAAAGAGACATGCATGAAATATCCAAACTTCATGCTTTCAATCGTCCGGACACAGAAGGAAAAATATCCTAAAAGCGAACTTCTGCTACGAATCAGATGTGAGTTGACTCAGATGATCATCAATGTTTTTTTTTTCTTTTTTTTTTAAAAAAAAAACCTGAGATGTTTCCTCTTATGAATGAAAAACCGCGTGATCGAATGAAACAACTCTAACTTTAGAAGTGTGTGTTAAGAAGCAGATCGACTTTTGTTGAATGGAAACTAATTTTCAATCGACGGGCTTTAGATAAATTTTCTGGCATTCACGGAAGTGATACCTCCCCTGATCCATTTTTATTCAACACCCGATATGACATTTCGATCTGCAGTACACCTGCTCTAAAACCTAACCATAACCCATATGTACAACCATTGAAAGCCAAAACCACTTTGGGATATCCTTATTTTTCTTTTGTGTTTCGCAGACACCCTTTTAAAACACTTTTTTACCCTATCTTACTTTTGAAGACCATTTGAACCGATGTTTTGACAAGAGAGGAATCATGACGCACGAAGCGCAAGAACATCAAGGAGACTGGACACACTGTGAGCTTAAACAATGAAGATTTCCGTAACGAGATGTTTACTCTATTAGATTGTATAACCGTGGGCACGTTCATTTCGATATTTATTTACGCGAATTCCTTGCTGAATTATGTCAAGCACGTTGTATATTCTCTCTGAATTTTATACCATCCATTACTTTATTTGCAACCTTCGTGCTGGTATCTTCACCAACGCCAGTTTAAACTCACATGTCATTCTTGGAATGTGTAGTTGCGACTATCATAAGCGTGTTATCCCATTGCTTACTCGAATTCACAAACTAAGCCGTTGGCGCTTTTCCTTTAATTGTTATTTTCATGTTTGGTGCCATGCGTATTTCTGCAGAGCACTTTTCGATATTCGGCACCTTATAGTTTAAACTTTTATTTTGTTGGATCTTCACTTTATGTTTTTGTACTCTTTAGCAAGGTAAGGTGCATGATGATATGTTGTATGATATTGAAATCCAACTTGAATTTGAACCTAAGTGTCTATGTGATTTATTGAATAATTCTTAACAGAATTGAGTAATTTTTTTTTGAAACAAACTGCTACGTGTTACCTTTTAAACGACAATTGACTCTTGATTGGATTTCTCTTTAGACCTCAGTCTAATCGTCATAAAATCAGTGTGTTACCAGTTATATCTTAGTATGTGAGCAACTGTTGAACTATTTTAACTCTGAAAAATAGTTTGTTTGCTTTTGACCTTCTCATGAGAAATTTTTACAA
Source organism: Deinandra increscens subsp. villosa (assembly GCA_039602395.1). Lineage (NCBI taxonomy): Eukaryota > Viridiplantae > Streptophyta > Magnoliopsida > Asterales > Asteraceae > Deinandra > Deinandra increscens. Next base: position 75,047,944 of record JBCNJP010000027.1, read on the forward strand.
AACATATGTGTTTATGCATGCTAAATTTGAGAATCTAAACCTATGTTTAAGGTATACAAACTGAGTAATCATTAAAGCGATGGTTTAAACACGAGTTGCGTAGAATTGCATGATTATTTATGTGTATGAAACGTGTTAGGAACCATAAATGATATGATTTGAATGTATTAAGTTGATTGCGTATGAAAACCATACACCATACAAGGTCCTAAGTCTCCTACCTCGGTGGGAATGACAAGACTGTGTGAAGTTGCCACGTCAACTTTGCACCGTATGGGTTGTGTTGGTCAATTTATGAACTCATATGCTAGAGATATGCCATGTTAGGTTTGTATGCTAGTGTATAAGGTGTTGGGACAAGTTTATGCGTTGTATGGTAAAACCTTAAAACCTTCATGATGAGATTGCATGCTAGTACGAATTAACAACATCAACGATTAAAACAAGCCTTCATAGAGACTCAAATGCTATCTAAACCGTTATTGCATGAAATATGAATTTCAAGGTTATTATGAGTCATGTGAACTTAATTGGTCATAAATGCATAAGGCACTAAATCAACCAAGGGGTCCTCACGTTAACTCGATCACTCGTGTGTAATTCCATACTATTTGCTAGTTGGTAGGCAACTCTAGATCTTTACGTTTTCATAAAACAACGGGTCTATTAGACAAAAAAAAAACTGATTGCCTTGATGCACACATAATTCTCTCATACCCAAATTCCACTCTCGCCGATTCACCTGGGCTATTGGTGAATGTAATTGCCTTCTGCGAAAACGAGACATGGAATGAGAATCTCACTCTTAGCATTCGGTACGATAGTTGAAGGCTACATGGACATATGAAGGTCCCTTCATCACGTAAATTCTTGACTCCATACACTTACGTTATCATGTTAGCTTTGTCACTCGACACTCTTCCCGTAATACAGTCGGTCGACTTTTTCTTGTAGAAACTCTTGATCGGAAAAACCAATTTCTATACTTTCGATTTGAATTCTTTTCGAAATCCTGTGAACATTTTGGCACCTCCTCAATTCATTGCACACATTCTGGGACATAACGACTATCACTCCTTTTGGAGTAAAGAACCTGAATTCTTTCGCTATATTTTTGTCAAGATCGATTCTTGTAACAGTTGAAACTGATTAAATTTCGGGACGAAATTTCTTTTCAACTTGGGGATGATGTCATAACTGGAATTTTTTTTTTCCTACAATCCAGTCAATTAGCCAACGCTACCTCAAGCGTTACCTTAATTTTCGGGACGAAAATTCTTCAACTTGGGAATGATGTGACAACTGGTAATTTCTAGGTTAACCCCATTAATAACTTCCGTTATCTTTCAATAATGTTCGTTACCTCAGTTAACTAGAATAGTTATACGAGCACTGCACATGAGTCTAGACGTCGGCTAACTGTATTATAATTTTATACAAATTATATTTTAAATGATTTCATGAGAACGCTTTTTTCATTGTGTGTGACAACTATATTTACGATTTTATGTGGTATATATATGTATATATATACACATGTTATTTTATGATTTTATGTGACAATGTGTCACATAATTATACGTAATGTCTCTATAATTTTATAGGAATTTAAAATATATAGTTATGGATTTATAACTATGATTTTACATGAAGATCTAAGGTGCATATTTTTTTTATATAAACGTCAAACGTTAGAGATGCGTTGATATATATACTTGTTTGATCATTGCTTACGTGCCTTCCCTTAACTCCGTTGGATGCCTTTATCGTTTTGTAACTTTGAGGGACTCTTTCTGCCAATTCCTAAACTCATCCTAATTAATAAAGTTGTGGGGGACTGTTTCTGTAATTATCTGTAAATTGCATCCACCTTTGAAACTCTTGGAGGGGCTAATTGTGGCAATAGCTAATAATCTATTTAAATGCCATTTACGTGAATTTAAGATCCCGACCGATCATCACCATAGTTCCGGCGGTTTCATCTTGTGCCATCAAGTTTGATTTCAATGTGATGCAAACATCATTCACACCACCAAACACAACTCTCACACCCTCTCCCTCAATCGCTCCCTCTCGTTTCTAATTTTTCCGGCGACGCAACCATCACACACACCACCATCCGATCACTGCTTCAGCACCAGTCGACCCCCACTGTGACCGTCGCCATCCTCTGAGCAACCCAGAGATATCAGTTGCGTGAAATAAGCAACAACAGGGAGTTCGAATTCGAGTTTTGTTCGAGTTACGGGTTCGTTTAGGCGTCTAAAACTCATCGTTTCTCATCCCCGATTCGAGGTAAGCGATCCTCTATGTTAGTCGCATCGTTTTTTAGTATCTTATCCGTGTTTTGCGTTTTTCCGGTGACCGGAATAAAACTCCGATCACCGGAGTTTAAATGAAGAAGATGATGACGCGTTCGTATTAAATATATATATATATTCTTTTTTGGAAATAGACACGCCTCAAGGCCTGGCCGGATGGCTAAGGCTTGTAATCTGCATCCTCGGCGTCGCAAGTTCGAATCCCAGTTGCCCTCGAAGTTTTCATGTTTTTTTTAAATACCCGATTTCCTGCCACTGGATGGATTCATATGAACTTCGATCGGGAATACAACCAAAAAGGGTCGTTGGCTGGATGGTTTGGGTGCTGTTAACTTAATTAGAGGTCACAGGTTCAAACCTGGTGACCTCCAGTTTTACTACTTCATTTTATTTTTGTGTTTTTGGTCCTTTTCTTGACTCAAAACCTATTACCGATCATTCATCATGTCGTTTTGGACCCGTAGAATTTCTCGTAGGCTCGCTATCTTGATCGTTATCTTATGGGTTTATATAAATTATATAAATTTACGCATTTAGAAATATGAAATGAACGTTATAGTAACATTTGCACTTGTGTAAGAATATACGTATTTTACGATATAAACGTTCTAAACATTTGATTTATATTCACATAAATATTTATAAACCCATAAGTACATTTTGGAGTACTCGTTATTAATATAACTATTATTTGATTACGAATATATGTATTTCTATATATATATATATATATATATTATATATATATATATATATATACAATATTTTCCTAAACAATTTCATGAACCAATATTATTAATAAATAATACACTCTTGTCGACCTTTGTGATTGCTGTGATTTTTGGCTACGTGCCAACCTTCGACTCGTTTTAGATTTATTGAACCTTCGTCATGTCATAGTTTGACATTACCTAATTTCATCGTCGGTTTAAGCTTTGCCACTTCCAATCTTTACACGCACTTATATATATATATATATATGCTCGTTAGGTGTTTGGTTGGGTACACAAGACCTGCTATTTGTTACTGGCTGTTGTTATTTATCTGGAATTTGCTGTGCACCCGAAGGTGAGTTTCACGGCCCCATTTTACTGTTTTAAATCCTGTTGGGGGAGATTAACATGCATGAACTATACAACTGAGATAATTAGACTTTTATAAATCACTTGAAGTACTTGAAGCACATATACAACAAAGTCCTTCCTATGGTACCGTTAATATTTTAGACGATAGCGGGAAATATATTGTAGTACTACTGGGTCTGACAAACCCCACCCGGGTCAGTCGCGCTGACTCGATTGGATATCGAACGGGTGTTATATTCGTCCTAAACACAACAAGGCAAACTGCACAAACTATAAACAACTGTTTGCTTCGGTGACCATCAACGTGCGAAGTTTCATGTATATAGCCTAGCTAGCTATTTGATATATATTAGTGATTATGCTCTTACAAATTGACTGTTGTTGAATAGTCAATCTTAAACTCAACTGACTGTTTTTGAATAGTCAATCTTAAACTCAACTTGATTGTTGTTGAGCAATTAATCTTAAACTGAACTTGAACTGTCGATGAACAGTTATTTTACACTGAACTGGGACTGTTGATGAACAGTCAATTTACATTAAACTGGAACTGTTTTTGAACGGATAAACCTGTGAACTCACCAACCTTTGTGTTGACACTTTTTATCATGTTATTTCTCAGGTTGCAGATGTTCGAGTATCACGAGTACGCATGCATGAGACTTCGAAACCCTTTTATTGTCTTTGAACAAGTCACGCCACCTTGGGTGGCGGTGCTTTTACATTAATACTTTCAGTGTATTACGCTTCCGCATTTGTAAAACTCTGTATCTATATTTTAATGAAATATACAACCTTTTCATTTATTACTGGTCGTTTTATGTAACTAATGGACGGCGATCCTGGTTTGTCACGCTCCCTGCGGCGCGTTATCGCGCGTGGGATTTTTGGGGGTGTGACATCAGTTCCTTCTCCTTCTCCAATCATATTCTCGTCACCTCCTTCAGTAGTAGTTCCCACTGACAATGTTTCAGTGCTATCTTCCAAATTTTCAAGTGTTGCCTTGCTGGCGGAAGCAATGCTTTTCTCCGCTTGATCATTGGCTCTTTTAGCCAGAAAAATGACTTCTTTCAGCAGTCTGGTGATCATGTTTATGTGTTCAAGGAGAGCACCAGCAACAAACATGGAAGATTGAACTGACTCGGTAAGGTTGGGGTCTTCAAATAGAGAAATGGCAATCAGTTGACTGCTCTTCATATTGACCCAACTTTCTTCAACTGTGAAGAGATTGACACCAGCTTTCTTGCAGGCTGTGGCTCTAACTTCAGTCGGAATTCTGTCTGTTTCTTCTATTTCGATCATGGCAGGTGTTGAAGTCAACTTCTCCCCCAATATGACAGTATCAACTTCATCAGCATCTTTGTTTGGGTTTGAAGGACCTGCCTCAGCATCAGTAGGAGCAGCCTTTACCAAAGTAGGAACAGTGGCATTCAGAGAGTTAACCTGTGTTTGAAGATTTAGGTACAATTTCGTCAATTCAGGTAGTGTATGGTTGTCCTCAACTGAGATTGATCAACCCTGGTACCTGTGGCTTCTTGGCACCTAGGATTCTCTTTTGCTGTCTCAACAACCCTTGGTTCCAATGAAGGACCCGTGGGTGCTGATTCAGAGAAGATTGCCACAGTTTGGGTCTTATCTATGTTACTGCTGACACCAGGGTCCAGTGGGGACACATGGGCAACAGCAGCCCGCTCTGCATGAATCTCTTCAAAACTCCTGAGATTCACCTCCGGTGAGGAGTGGGGGTTCAGTGCAGCAGGGTCTTGATCCATCAGTATGTTCTCATGTAATGAGGTTGGTGAGTTAATAACACCCTCATTTGGATCAAGAATGGGTGCACAGTCATTCCTAGGTGATAGGGGTTGCACGGGTGAAAACCTTGAGGATGGGGATTATATCCATTTCTAATGACTCCCCCTCAAAATAAGGTTCATCCCTAAGAGAATATCCCACTTTGACTAGTTTCCGCTTGGGCTTTTTGCCTTTTGTGGGGTTTGAAGCTTCAGGTTGGTTAGTGGTAATAGGTAGAGGAGACCTAATAACCACATTTCACTGTCTTTTGAAAACGACAGGAGGGGATTCGAATGAGGAAAGGGCAGTGATAGTTTGAGTGGAGGCTTTCCTCTTTTTGGAATGATAGGTTTTAATGGTAGAGGAAGCAGGGACACATGTGGGATCAGGAACTATTGGGTTTGTAGTCCTGTCATCCTGAGTAGGTTGCTCAATTGCAGCCACAGTTTCTGGTTGAACCTCAGCCTGAGTAGGTTCATTAGAAAACTGCCTTGGAATTGGCAGGGGATGCTGATGCCTGTTCAACAGCGAGTTCATCAAACCCGCCTTTCTTGGGAGTCAAGAAAACCAGGAGAGTGTGGGACAAAAATCTCCATTTATATGGCAGTTGCCCCTTCTTGATGGTTTTGCTTCCGATTGAACCGCCATAACCAATATCTCTGAAGAAAGGTAGGTACACTTGAGAGTCAACAAACACATACCCATCTTCATCCCTTAATCTCAGAATTTTTCTAATTTTGGCTTCGTCAATCTCCACTGTTGTGCCTTGAACCGTTGGCACAATCTTTTCACTATCGTTATCTCCTTCAGCAACCCTAGCATGTGATCAGAATTCCTCCATAATTTCTTCGAAGATCACCGCTTCAACTGTCAGTGCGTGATGAAGATGACAGTTTTTGAGGAAGTCAATCATGCCGTTGTAAATGTCGGTTTTACTGGGTGCTTCAAGGTAAGCCACCAGGTTATGTTCCACCGGAAACCTTGAATCATTGGCAGGCTTTTTGCCACTCGAACTCGCCTTGGGAGCCATTATTGATGTCGAACTTGAGAGAAATTTTATGGTTTTTGGGAAGTTACGGGGAGAGTTTAGGAGTAATTTCGGAGTGGGGTTTGAGAGAAATGGGGAAATGACGGTAATTTAGGGCTTTTTACCGTTTTCCGTCGGTGACATGGAGGAGAGAGGTTTTGACCAACCATTCAGTAACTGATGTGACTGGTGCTTTATGGCTTATATAGTACAACACGTTAAAGCATGTCATTATCCAAAAGGATATTTACTGAAACCTCGGATATTTAATGGTTAAAAATTCAATGGGTAATTAAATGTGTATCCGCTTAAAAAGATGTGCCCTCCGGATAAATTACTGAAAGATGATTTTGACTAGTTGACCCGGAAGTTCAAGCGGAACCCATTTTGTCCTTTATTTTAAAAACCAAATTTCTTCCGTTTAAACTTTAAGCGGGTAATTTTTCCGCTTGGAAGAATTGTTTTCAAAAACATTTTTCCACACAATTTACAAAGCATTTTTCCGGTTGAAGTTCACCCGGGGATTTTCAAAAGTATTATTATCGCAGGTTGAACCGGAACTTGGGCCAGAAAACCAAAACACATGATATTTGAAAATTTGTGCTAATTTTTCATAGTTTGACAGCAGTTATTGACTATGAACTGAAATGTTTTCTAATTAACACAAGAAATTTTCATTTTTCTTTTCTTTTTGTATCAAGAGACGAGCTCTTGAGCACATGCCTCTTTTTTATTAAAATTGTGAAAACTTTTGTATAAGTCAAAGTTAATCATCCCAATGGCTGTGATAAAGGTAGAAAAATATTGCCTCATCAAAAGCTTTGGTAAACAAGTCAGCCAATTGATGATCAGTATGAACTTTAATAACTTAATCAGATTCTTTTCTACACAATCTCTAATAAAATGATACCTTATATCAATGTGCTTTGTTTTGGAGTGTTTGACTGGCTTGTTGACGATAGAGATGGCACTTGTGTTGTCTGCAAAGATTGGAGTTTCCAGGAAGGTGATTCCATAATCAAGCATCTGATTTTGAATCCAAAGAACTTGACTACATCAGCTTGAAGCAGCAATATACTCAGCTTCAGCAGTTGATGTAGAAACACATGTTTGCTTCTTGCACTACCAGGAAACAAGTCTTTCACCCAGAAGTTGACATCCGCCAGATGTTGATTTCTTGTCTATGTCACACCCTCCATAGTCACTATCGGTGAATGCCTTGAAAGAGAAGTCAGAATTTTTGGGATACCATAAACCCAGTTTTGGTTGACCCTTCAGGTACTTGAAAATTCTTTTGACAGCTAGCATGTGTGACTCCTTTGGTGATGACTGATATCTTGCACATAAGCAAACATTAAACATGATGTCAGGTCTACTTGCAGTGAGATACATCAGTGATCCTATCATAGCTCTGTACATGTGTACATCCACTGGCTTGCCACTTAAGTCATTGGTTAACTTGTGGGAGGTGGAGATAGGAGTTTTAGCACTTGAACATGTCAGCATATCAAATCTCTTCAGCATGTCTTGAATGTACTTTGACTAGTTCAGAAAGATCCCAGCTGCAGTTTGCTTTACTTGTAGTCCTAAGAAGAAGGTTAATTCTCCCATGGAGCTCATTTCAAATTTTGACTGCATCAATGTTTCAAATTCCTTGCACAACAAAATATTAGATGAACCAAAAATAATATCATCTACATAAATTTGTACCATCAACATGTCTTGTAGGATCGGTGTTAAACAGATTAACTTAACAAGAAACCCGTCTACTTGCAAATATAACCCTGCAAAATTAAAGTTATATTTCACCCTACTTAAGCTTATATTAGTTCTCTTGTATTGATGTGAATGCTTGATTGCATAAAGATAGTAACCTCGAAGTAAGAAATACTCGGCACTATTTGCACTAACTCAAAGCTACACCATTACAAGTTGTTCGAGAACCGTTATGCAAACTATGAGCTAACTAAGCTATATTTAGTGCTAATGAGATCAATGACAGCCATTGATCTCATGCGATATAATCTAGACCGTAAAATATAAAGTCAAATACAAACTACCAAAAGCATAAACATCGACAATTGGAATATCTTGCGTCTAAACAGCAACATACTACTTTAGGAGAGCGGCTTGAACAAATTTAGAAGCAACCGAGAAGCTTTTGCAGGATTAGACTTACTGAAAAGACATCTCAGGAAAAGTCCGGTTGAACTCATTATCCGGTGGATAATCGAGTTCACCCGGAATATTCGCTAAGTGACAAAACTGCTTCTTTCCGCTTGAACTGCCAGTTCCACTCGAAGTTGAGAGTTCCGCTTCAACTTCAACTTCAGCCGAAACTTAACAAAATTAGCTTTCAGCCGGAAATCTTCTAAGCGCAATATTCCTTACAATCTCCCCCTAAGCTGATGCTGTCAAATTATTCTTCAGGTCCAATGTTTATCTTCAAAAACTGACTTGAACCCAAAAAATTTCTTCTTTTTAACCTACTTATCCAAGGACTTGATGTTGGCATCCAAATCTTGAGAGAGCTCTTTAGAGTTTGTTTTGGTCACCTTCACATATTTGAATGACTCCCAATCTTTTTCATTCCATTCATCTTGAACAAAAATTGACTCATGAACAGTGAAGGTGCCATCGGCTCTGTGAACATAAAGCAGCTTCTCAACTTCTTCCCAATGATGAATTTGATTTCAATGACAGGTTCTTCCTCTTCATTGTTCGTGTCACCCTGGGATTTGAAAAGCATTCCACATTCGTTCACTGTTGTCTCAATACATAACCTTAGCAGGTGCTCAGCCCTTGTTGGACTCAGAATCTCTCTTAACTTTACATAAATATCAGTCATTTGAAGTCCAGATAGCATGCTGGTGGCTTTGTGAGCATTCACTACTAAAGTTGTGTCATTTGCCAAGGTGAAAGTGAAGTTAAAGGTTGTTTCATCTGCTGTCATACCCACAATCTTGTTCTTTCTGGGTGGAGCCTCTCTCCTTTTCTTCTGGTCTTTCTTCTTCTTAGCATGCATCATCCTCCTCTTTCTCTTCTTTTTCTCCTCATCAGAATCAGTTTCTGATTCTTGTACAACAGGTGCTTTGTCCTTTGATGAGGGAGAAGAGGGATCAGGTTGGTCTTCAATTGGTTTGGTGATGGTGGCAGAAACATTGGTGGTTGATGGTTCTTTGATGGTGTCTACTAGCTTCTGGTGTGGGACTGGAAGGTGGAGTAGGTGGGAAGATATTTGAGAAGTCAATGGTAGGTGGAGGTTTCTTCTTGAGAGGGACAATAGGTGTGAAATTGTCTGTTCTATATTTTGGATTTGCAAGCTTGGTGGCTACCTTTTTGGAGATAGAGGGTGGTTTGTAGGGTATTAAGGCAAGTGACTATGGAAATGATGGAACTGTTGTAGGTGAGGGGTTTGGGTTATATATGAAGGAAGGTGGAGGTTGGATATCTGCATCAGCAAGCTCAGGTTTAACATTCAAAGTTAGATGATGTACCTGAAGTGAGCTCTGAAGGTGAAGGCATCACCAAATTTGGATTCACAATAGCTATATCCCCTTTAAGCTCATGAAAAATTAAGTCTATCAAGCTGCAAAGTTCTCTAACTTTCAGCTGAGCTACCTCTTCTTCTGTCTTCAAATTTCTAACCACAAGAACCCTTTTTACCTTCTTCAGCAGTAGGTAATTCTCATCATTCCTTACCAACTTGGTAGGCATATGAGAGGCAATAGAAATCAACCTCTGCCTATCAACCTCAGTCAAAGCATCCAAATTGTATTCCTTTAGTCTCCAATTAAAGGATCTTAACTTAGCTTCTTCAAGCAAGTTCTCAAAAACTCTAATATGTGAATATAGATCAAATTCCTCTTGAAGCTATTTGGCTAACCTCTCATCTTCTGCTGCCCTTTTGGCATCTTCTACCATTTTCAACACAGCTTCAGCTTCAGGAGTTTGAACCACCTATTGAATGGTTCTAACAGTTTCGGATTAAACAGGTTCTTCAGCTTGAACTGGTTTTGTACTCCTCATAGCTAACAAGGTTACAACTATGTCTTCTGCTTCTTCACTTCTCTGTTCTTCCGGTTGAACCACTAGTTGAGCTTCCGGTTGAACTTCCGGTTGATTTTCCAGTTGAACTTCCGGTTGAACTTCCAGTTGAACTGAGTTTAGAACTTTAGTCACAACCTGAGGTTGGGTGACTTCAGCTTCTTTATCAGTTAACTCCAGTACCTCTGTGCCTTCTCCTTCATCAATTACATTTTCATCACCTCCTTTAGTCATAGTAACAACTGCAACAGTTGTAGTGCTTTCTTCAACATCATTTACTGCCTTACTGGTGGAGGCAAAGTTCTTCTCCGCTTGATCACTGGCTCTTTCAGCCGGAAAGATGACATCTTTTAATAGTCTTGTGATCAAATTTATGTGCTCAAGGAGAGCACCAGCAATCAGCATGGAAGATTGTACTAGTTCAGTGAGGTTGGGATCTTCAAAAGGAGAGATAGCAATCAGTTGACTGCTCTTCAAATTTACCTAACTTTCTTCCACTGTGAAGGGTTTAACACCAATTCTTTCGCAGGTTGTGGATCTAACTTCAGCCGGTATCCTTCAATTTATTAACTTGTGCTTGAAGATTAAGGTACAATTCCGTCAATTTGGGTAGTGTATAACTGTCCTCAACTGGCCTTTTACAGTATCCTTGGACAAAACCAAGTTATCAATCCGAGATTGATCAACGGTGGTACCCATGGCTTCTTGGCACCTGGGATTCTCTCCAACCATTTCAATAACCCTTGGTTCCAATGAAGGACCCTCGGGTGCTGATTCAGAGAAGATTGTCGCATTTTGGGTCATAGTTATGTTACTGCTAACACCAAGATCCAGTGGGGATACTTGGGCAGCAGCAGCCCTCGCTGCATGAATCTCTTCATGACTCCTGAGATTCACCTTCGGTAAGGAATGGGGGTTCAGAGGAGGAGTGTCCTGATCTATCGGAATGTTCTCATGTAATGAGGGGGGTGAGTTAATAACACCTTCATTTAGATCAGGATTAACTGCACTGTCATTCCTAGGTGATAGGGGTTGCAAGGGTGAAAGTCTCTCATATGGGGAATGTATATCTACTTCTGATGACTCCCCCTCAAGTGAGGATTCGTCCCTAAGAGAATATCCCAATTTGACAAGTTTCCGCTTTGGCTTTTTGCCTTTTACGGGGTTTGAAGCTTCGGGTTGGCTTGTGGTACTAGGTGGAGGAGACCTAATAACCACATGTCTCTGTCTTTTGAAAACGACAGGAGGGGATTCAGATGAGGAAGTGAGAGTGGTAGTTTGAGTGGATACTTTCCTCTTTTTGATTGAAAGGTTTTTAAAGTAGAGGAAGCAGGGACAGATGTGGGATAAAAAATATCAGAATGCTTTTTCTCACGAGGGTGTAGCTTTACAATTCCAAATTCATCATGTCATAATGCTTTTTCTGCTGAATCAATGGATGATTATGCCAAAATGATTGTTGCTTTAATTTCATCATCATTTGGTCTGGTTATCAAAAATGTTGTTGATGCATACTTAACAAGGGATGATCTTGATGCTCTTGATGATGATCAATTGACTGAATTGGATATTTCTTGGCAAATGCTATGATGAGTCAAGATCAAAGAGATTTTTCAAGAAGCATGGAAAAACTACTTCTGATTTTAATGAGAAATTAGGTTTTGACAAGTCAAAGTTAAAATGTTACAAATGTTCAAAGCTTGGACATTTTTGCTAAAGAATGTCAACAAGCACAAAGTAGCAAGCCTGGTTTTTCTCAACCATCTTCTAGTAACACGAGCAAGACAACTGCTTTAACAGTTCAACATGATGCTGTTTATGATTGGGGTAAACAGTTTGGGTATGATTCATCAGCTTTAATTGTCACTCATTTTAAACAAGACGAGTATTGTTCTGATACTAATTCAGATACAAGTTTAACACCAAGTTCCTATGAATCTACTGAAAATTTGGGGAGTTTATTGAAAGATAATGCTTCATTATTGAATAAAATTCAAAAGCTTTCTGAGGAATTCCATTTGATTAATTCAAATTTGAAGATTTTTAAAGAACATGAAAAGGAATTGGTTTTGAATGAAGTTTTAGAGATTTCTAAACAAGATAGAAAGATTGTTGAAGCTGCAAATGAAAAAGTCTGTGAAGAGAGGGACAGTGTCACACCCCGCCCGTAGGGGCCCTAGAAGTGACCGATTGATAACATTTTAGCAGCGGAAAACGAAAATTTTCATATCTTATAATCATCACACCAACTTAAACTCTCTAGCAGCTTCTTATGCTACTATATTCCATTACCATCTCCGGGATTTCCTTTGATACACATTTTTAAAACACAAAACACGTCAGCTGGAAATGCTGGTGAGTCAATATAAAAAAGACTCTTCTTGGTGTTTATAAAACATAGTCTTGATTATGTAGGCCTGTTTGTATGTATTCAACATATCCTACCCAATGGTTAACATCCATTGAGTTAAACCCCATACATTACCCTGCTCCAGTCTTATGCACGGCTGCTGAGATCCTACCTGACTCAGTCTTATGCTCAAGGCTGCTGGAAACCTACGGGCCCCACCCGGAATATAATGGTACCAATATATCAATGTATAAAGCCGGTATGTAACACAATACAAAATCATAATACAAGACATTGACATTTAATAAAACATGTGTATCAAGACTATATCAACTCACTTTGGTTACAACGAGTCTCTATAAAATTGACAATTACTTGATAGCTTTATCTAATCATAAGCAAATCCTAAGATTAGTCCTAATTAAAATCTAAATATATATAAACTAATAAATAAAACTTAAATATTCTAAACGAAAATGGACATACCCAATTGCTCTCGGATGTAGTGATGAAGCTTAAGAATGATATTTCTACTTGATCCTATACTCATTTATATAGGGAGCCTAGCCGACCTTACGTACATGAATATGAATTAAATATTGAAAGATAAGGTAGACTTGCTTCCCACGTTAGCCGCGTGTCCATATTTTGCCTTGTTATCCACACATATTAGATTAGTCTCCACGTTAAATGTAAATCTTCTAAATGTAAATATCCCCATTTTCTATCATACATACACAATCACACGTGCACCTGTCTTTGATTTTCCTTTACATTTATTAGATTTGTGCTTTTAATTATTTAGTATAAGTATTGTCAGGACCGATTTCACATCGAGAATCCCGATCTTGAGCAAGAACGAAGGTGAGATTGAAGGAGGAGACGGGATGATGAGAATCAAAGATAAAACATGACAAGTAAATGATAAAACAAACGATTCATTGATTATTGTTGAATGATTACAACGAACCGAATGATTACAAACTCGTCATTGGAAATCCATGGTCACATTGGGTTGAGCTCAAACCCAAAGTGTGACTCTCTCTCTAGAAAGTGAAAGCTCACATCACTCATTATTCATAATTATTCATCATCTATCTAATGAGGCTATCCCTTCCTATTTATAGAGAGCCCATGTGCTCACTAGCCCACTAACTAGCTAACACACATACAAATGAGCAAATACAAATAAACAAATGACATAATTATTATTAATTAAATCAAAGATGATTTAATTAATATGAAGCTTGACTCGCTCGAACCGATCTTCCGTTGACTTTTACGTTGACCGTTGACCCGAACGGTTGCCTTTTCAAGAAAACGTCTTCGGTCCAAACTTGCAAGCCTCGAGCATCACAACCCGCGTCTCTGAATCAAATCACAATGGATTCTTCAACCGAATTATTCGAGAATAGATTTGATGGCGTCAGTCATACTTATTAAAAGTTCCAACAATTCCCCCTTGACTGACGCTGTCAAATCTGTCATACTGGTGAAGAACCGCTCTGTCGTGCATCTTCGAAGAATAACTGATAAACCGGAATCTTTCTGTTGTAAAGGTTCCCCCTTTGAATAAGCTTCTTCTGTTCTTGTTGCTCCAGTTGAGATCCAAGTGCTGCAGTTCACTCGGTTCACACGATCGGGTACAATACTAAGAATGCTGAACATTAGATTCAAAACCACAACAAACCGAATCAGATAAACCAATCAATCACTGAAAATGCTCCAACTTCAGAAAATCGACTAGATAATCCAAATCCATAGAAGTTCCCCCTTTTCTCTAGATCCCTCTGAAAAACATCCGATGCGGAAGCGGAAAATCAGATGCAGTGAGTGGAACCGTTCCGCTCAGTTCCGAAGAGAAAACGGTACTGAAATCCTGAAATCGGACAATCTTGCGAAAAACCGGAAGCCGTGTGCTAACAGTTGTGAATGATCCATAAATACTGAACTTGTTCCGCGTGACTGGGTTGGATGCGAAAAATAATGTCAAATCGGTGAAAAACTGAGATCCCGAGCATAAACGCCAAATTTTTTCATAACCGGAGTCTTCGTAATTTTTGGTGAAGAAAATCGAGCTCGGAAAAATATTCCGTGAAGAATTCTGAGTCAACCGGTGCAATTTGAAATGAATCTGAGAAGACCGTAAAATTTTATTTAAGTAACGGCCTTCCGTTAGAGATTTAACGGAATATTCCAATATTTAACTGAGATTCCAGTTAATTCGGTTAGATGACATCAGCACTGCATCAGCTAAACAACTTGAAGTGAGACATAACGAAACAGTTGCAGACTTAACCGAGAAGCGAAACCAGTCCGTCAGTGGTCGTTAGCTAACGTGGTCTTGACGTCAACAAAAACTCGAAACCCGGTCAATAAATGAAATAAATCCATGGCCACTAAAATATTTTCAAAATTTCGCTTCGGCGTTATCTCGTTATTTTCGTAAAAAATTGATGAGAAAAACCCCGCATTTAACGAAAAATATAAAAAATTTATTAGTAGATTAAATCCCTAATAAAATCCATGATCCATGTCTTTAAAATTCTGACCAATCAAAATTCAGCAAGAGAAAACCACGATCCGTGTTATTTGGAGCTGGCCAATCAGATAAAAGGCAGAAAATGCCATCTACGGCTGATATTAAAGGAGATCAAGGGCTGTGAGTTGGATCCGTGTGAGGCTGAAAAAGGCCAATCAAGAGGCTACAGCGCACAGCCATTCAACAAATTCTTAAGTCAGCAGGTCCCACAAGAATGAAGTCAGCCAATCAGAGGCCAACAGCGCCTCATATTTCAACGGTTATTTTATTCTCGCTGGTCCCACCAGAATTCAATTCAACGGACTTTTGAGGAGACTGGGGCCCACGTTTTTGCTTCTAGCCTATCACAGCTCGACAACATGAAAGAGAGAGTTGAGGTTGACTTATCTCCACCAATGACAGCGCAACAGCCATCCCATTTCCAACGTTCCTTAGTCCAGGAGGGGCCCACACACTTCACTAGCGACCAATCAGCGAACGACAACAAGAAAAAAGGAATGTGTGCTTGTCGACAAAAAGAGGAGAAAGGCTGACAAGATTATTTCCATGCAGCCAATAACCTCTCGCCACGTCATCAACCGGTCCCCACCTGCGCCTTCTTCCTCGCGAAACCCTAATCTGGTCGGACAATCTCACCGGAAAATCGAAACCCTTGCCGGAAAACCGTAATTCAGCCATAACTCTCATGATTCTCAACCGTTTTGGACGAATTTTATACCCCTGGATTCGTAGCTCGATGCTCTACAACCCTGGACGATCAAAAACGTCTGAAAATTATTTGAATAAAAACCCAATTGTTGAGATTCAGTCGAGATCGCCAAAGAGATCGAAATCGCCAACACTTATTCGAGGTCGCCAAGGTTATTGGCGAGATCGCCAAGTCCAGATCGCCATGAACAAACTTGAAATCGCCAAGATATGACTCGAGATCGCTAAGGACAAACCGAAATCGCCAAGGACAGATTCGAAATCGCCAAGTACATATTCAAGTTCACCTGAGATCGCCAAGTACATCTTCAAGCTCTCTCGAGGTCGCCAAGAACATCTTCATCAGCAGTGAGATCGCCAAGGCAATCTTCATAAAAAATGAAGAACACCAAGAACACCGTGAAACACACACTACTGTGTGTTTCTCCAGATCTGCCCAAACCGTTGCGTTTCAGACAAAACCGATGCTCCTAATGGATCCGGAATGCGTTTTCCTTCAAGATTCATACTTTATTTCATCCAAAAACACTGATTATTACATCAAAAACTCAGAATCAAAGCTCGAAATCTTCAAGAACACCCAAAAACGTGAAAACTCAAACAGCTTCGTTTTTCAGCCTCAGATCTCGGATTTCTTCACAGATTTGAACATATGGAGCATGAAATCATATCTAAATGAACCCAATAACAAGAATCTATCATCAGATTCATCCAGAAATCATCAATCAGCTCCAAAAAATAAGAAAAAGTAGAAAAAGTCTCCAAAGTGGGTTTTCAATCAGCACCTCATTCAAGCTCAAAATCACAGATTCGAGTGACCAGATTCACGGTGAGATGAATCTGATCGGTACCCGCTCTGATACCATTTGTCAGGACCGATTTCACATCGAGAATCCCGATCTTGAGCAAGAACGAAGGTGAGATTGAAGGAGGAGACGGGATGATGAGAATCAAAGATAAAACATGACAAGTAAATGATAAAACAAACGATTCATTGATTATTGTTGAATGATTACAACGAACCGAATGATTACAAACTCGTCATTGGAAATCCATGGTCACATTGGGTTGAGCTCAAACCCAAAGTGTGACTCTCTCTCTAGAAAGTGAAAGCTCACATCACTCATTATTCATAATTATTCATCATCTATCTAATGAGGCTATCCCTTCCTATTTATAGAGAGCCCATGTGCTCACTAGCCCACTAACTAGCTAACACACATACAAATGAGCAAATACAAATAAACAAATGACATAATTATTATTAATTAAATCAAAGATGATTTAATTAATATGAAGCTTGACTCGCTCGAACCGATCTTCCATTGACTTTTACGTTGACCGTTGACCCGAACGGTTGACTTTTCAAGAAAACGTCTTCGGTCCAAACTTGCAAGCCTCGAGCATCACAACCCGCGTCTCTGAATCAAATCACAATGGATTCTTCAACCGAATTATTCGAGAATAGATTTGATGGCGTCAGTCATACTTATTAAAAGTTCCAACAAGTATATTATTTTATTATTCTTTATAATATGTATCTATAACTAGAGATTGACCGCGCGTTGCTGCGGTAACTCAAGCAAGTATAACAAACGTGTTAATAAAACAAAGAAGTTATCGGTTCCTTAAGAAGATGTAAAACATACCTGCACGAATAAAAATGCTTACTTCAACCATGATCTATTGTAGATATTTTACAAACAACAGTCATTTCAAGAACCAATTTAAAAAAATAACAACCAAAACATTAGTGACTCTTGAATTTTATAATTTAGGTAATATAAGAACCTTTAACAACAAAACAATCTGGCAACAGGTAAGACATTCTTAGGACACACAAAAGCTAATGTTCAGATACAAGCTTTACTATTAGCGCGTTACCCTTTTTAAGCTCCGCCTTGAGCTTAACCTTCTTGTTGCTGCTCTTCTTCTTTTCCGACGTAGATGATCCGCCTGCTCCCACGTTTAAAAGAACCATGTGAGGTAAAAACACATTTAAACCTAAACCAAATACACAGCAAATGCAGTAATGAAATGCTAAAGGAAACCATAAGGCTGAAAAAGAAAAAAAAAACCTAAGGTATAACTGTCTTGCGAGTTCCTAACTGCCACAAACCTTCATTTTTTGTTAACACCATGCTGATAAATTCGGCAATGGTCATTATTGAGAGTGCTAAATCCTAGACAACTATCACAACCCTTATGTATAATACTAGTTGGCGGGATGCTTCCTTGCTATGATGAACCGCATAAACGTTATATTTTGGCCAGACATTTTTTATTTGCTAGAAGTCAACCAGCAAACCCACCTAAAATGAAACCAACCAGCCTAGTAAAATAAAGAGACAACTAAAGTTCCTATATAGTTATTTATCATAATACCAATGAAATACCTAAAGCATAACTAACAAAGGGATTGTGTAACCTTAATACATTTAATGGAAATGATGATGATATCAACCCTTCCTTAAATCCTGCAAAAATCCAGAGAAAATAAGGTTTAATTACTGCTGCAAGCAATAAGTCTTGAGATATGTTCATCTAGCAATGGATATGCTTAAGAAACATTTTAGTTAAAATCTAATACAAAATCAAGATAATTAGATACATTATGCTTAAGAAACATTTAGTCAAAATCAACATAATTGGAAACTTAATCTATTTGATATTTTTTTTACTTGCGAGATATGGATTAAACTATTTTTTATATACATAATACAACTTCTAAGAAGTATTATATTAGGATTCTTTTGGAACAAACATACAACATCAATCAGGCCTTCAAATGTCAGTAGTTATTGACTTGTTGTAGGTGTTACTATCATACAATAACATCATTCATTTTCTTTCAAATAGCAAATTCTCCTCAATCTGAATAATTATTTTTATTTTCCAGCTCATCTTATGGTACCATACAATGGTTCAGAAAAATTATATCAATTGAGAGTTCTAGGCAGAATCTAAAGCCTTATTCTTTATTAGGATTTAATCAGCCGCTTCAAATTAAACCAAAGAATATTCAAATTCGTCCAAACCAAAGAATTAACCAAAAACCATACCACATGTTTTAGCTTTGTTGTCACAGATCCCCTTTGAATCTCCACCTCAAATATGTGTACCCCTATGGAAATTGTCACACATTTATAACAAAATAAATAATATATTAGAAAACGAAAGAATCAATCTATCTTATAACCTTGAGCATATCACTATCCTCTTCATAATTCAAATTATAACCTTAATTGCTCCTGAAAATTTCATTCTCATGCTTCTTAACAAAACAATTTCCAGTAAAGTGCATTAGTTAAGCACTAATAAACAATTCGAGCAAAGAAAGCATAATAACTTACCATCTGTTCCTGATGTTGCGCTTTGTTAATGGTGTGTATTTAGGATCTTTGTATACCACCCATGTTTGACCTACTGTAAGTCAATTGGCAATGAAAGCAGACATGTTTGACTTTCTGGAAGTGAACCAGCACATAATTCTTGTATTTCTTCCTATTTGAAACTGCACATACTATAGTCTACCTCCTATTTGAAATTCCACATACTATAGTGTATTTGAAATTGACCATTTAGTTTTTTCTTCTAGTAAAATTGAAAATCAAGAAGATAGTAAGTTAGATGAGAGATCTACTTTCTAAACATTCTTGTTCATCTAAACTTAGATAATAGAATATACACCAGCAATATAGATGCATCTAAGGTGTGCAAAAAATATTTGAAAATGGTACCTTTATGTGCAGCTCAGTACACCTATCACCTATGGCATAAGGCTTCTTACTGAAGATTTTGTGCTTCCTTTCTCCTCTTCTTCATTATGTTGCAAAATGCGATCACTAATTATTATACAGTACACCCGGTTAACAATTAGATTATAGAAGAAAAACATAGCTCAATTTGGATTGCGTTTTATTTCAAACGGATGAAATTTTGAAAGAAAAAAAAAGCTAAATGGGGAATAGTGTAAAAAATAAGCATACACGTCTTCCTAACCGCTTCATGCCGATCGTCACACACTTTATAAGCAGAGATGCGCTCATTCTTTATCGGAGTTTTATTTTGACCTCCGATGAAAAAGACCGCTGACCACAAAATGTAATTGTTAAATGTGGAACACACAGTTCAATATGTTTACAGATGTCTCAAATCTAAGGGTGGGAGGTATGCTTGATTTATATATGGTTTAGGCATGAAAATCTGACCAATGAGGTGATGCCAATAGGAGAGAGAAGATTGATGTAGAATTGGTGGGTATGCATGATTGGAAGTGGGTACCATAAAATCTCGGTAAACTTGGAAGTGGGCACCACCTCACACACACAAAAATCTCGGCATACTTCGGCATTCAAATGCCGAAAAACTTGTGATCCATACCGATGCCGAAAAAAATTGTGGATTGGGTATACATGCCGATTCGGCATGTTTGGTGCCGAGCTTGATGCCGAGGGTGGCGGCATGTATACCGCCCAACCTAAAAAATGAGATGCTCAAGTTTAAAATTTGGGTGATCCATACCAACCCAGGGATTCTAAATTGTCAACAAAAAACAGTAAAAATATGCAAGCACCGGCATTGCAAAGCGACTTCTAACAGAAACAACAATAATAAAAAATCACAAATACCTCAGAATCTCGCTACGACATTTCTTCTCGTTTGACGAATGGGTTTACATCTTCCGCTTCATCTACCTGCGCCCGATGAAGTCAATTCCTCCCGGGAAATACAGGCCCAAATCGGAGCACACGCCTAGATCCTAAAATTCAAGAACACGAACGTTCAAATTTAGCGAATCGAGAGACATATAACCCCAAATCGGAAAATCAAGTTCAAATCGAAACCATACCTGTAAATTTTCGACTATATGTCGGACGTTGGAAAGAGCGGAGAATGCTTGAAACAACGACACTTTCTGAAAGAGGGAGACATGCAGTCAAAGGTATGGCGAGGAGAGGAGCAGGTATGGGAGGTATGGGGGAAATGTAGGCAGGTACTTCAAAAGCTGTAGTTCAAGGTTGCATATGGGACTTGTAATCAATGCTTGGTTAAATGTAAATAACAGTAGGAAACTATTCATTTAAGTTTACTGTTCATTTAAGTTTCCTATTGTTTATAGGTAAATTTGTATGGGTGAGTTTACCTTTCCTGCCTAGGCTTTCCTCTCCGTATCGCTGTTCTGCGCCTCAAAAACCACAGATGTTTCTCATCTTTAGCGGCTGCTATTCATCAGGAAAAAAGGTTAGCGGTTTAGTCGTTAGGTGTTCCAGATCACGTTTGCAGAATGTTTATGGCAGCGACATGTTTACCTTCTTCCGGAAAGAGTTCCCTCCTTGCCTTTCTTGGTTGCCCGTTTGTTAGGTAAAGTGGGTCTTTACCCTTTGATTCAGGTGCGCTAGAAGCACGTGCTCTTGTGTCTTGAGGTTGTTGCTTGGAAGTACAAAGATTTGAAGAGAGCTCGTCGACGCTGACCTCCTCGCTCCCTCCTTCCATGCATAAATTATGTTCTGTTTTCCTTCCTTTACTGATTTGATAGCTCTTGTATGATCGTCTGGTAAATCAGAAGAAGCAAGATATTTATAAATTCAGCAGGCAAAGATTGGGTCTATTTTTTTATCCATTTTCAGTAACCTCATGCCTATAGATTATATATGATTTAAAAACAGCTACATATTTAACTATATGTACTCAAGTTAGTTATTCCCTTTTTAAGTTAATCACATCAACATAGTAAAAGGTTTGTTCTATACATTATCTTTGGTCAATTTAATGTAAAATCCACTTCCTTTTACTCTTTGAGGTCAACACTCAATTATTTAACCTCATAATACACTAAAGTCCATGTTACCATCTGAACTTTATTAAAAAAAAAATTATTTTAGGAGTAAAAAAAGGCTGCAGGTTTCATTCTTTTACAATGGTAAATCAGAACACAACTTTAAGATGAAATAGAAGTAAACTCACATAAAAATGACAAAATCTGCTCTGCAGAGAACTTAAACGGAAACAAAATTTGAGAAATTAGGTAAGAAAACAAATGTTAGTTGTGTTAAATACACCAGAACAGAAGACGAAGACGAAGTGAACACGATCTTCTGAAAGCAACTGCAATTACAATTTTAATAAAAAATAATCATTAGCTAAACATCAAGATTTCTGAATGAAGAAAATGGTACCTTCCTGTCTCTAGAGGTCTACATAATTGATATTTTTTTAAAAACTACATCTTGAATAAATAAAAATTAAGGGTAATTTAAATTTGACCTTACGAATGTGTGTTTAGCAAATGAATAAAAGGTGGCTGGGAAAAAAATCTAGTCTGAAAACAAACAAATGAACTCAAGTTAATTGTAAATAATAGTGAGAGCTGAGAGGTGATACCAGAGGTTTTGGACCTTACATATATATCTTTTGGAAGAAGCGAAGATTTCTCGCAGTCCTCGGAACCCAAGTCTCTAAACTTAACAAACATGTAAAACAAACCATAAATCAAAAGAACAAACGTAAACAAATAGTGAGGCTCTAAGAGGCCTCGTTCAGATCCCATGGATAACAATCAAAGGCACGCGTGTTGCTGCGTGCATGAAGAAAATTAACATCCTCGAAGAATAACAAAAGATGAAGTTCAAAATGTTTCATTGATCTAGTAAGATTTAGAAGAATGCAACTTGTATTTCAATGAGAACGGTTGAAGAACAATGTGATATCAAACAACAGATTGCATAATGAAGAGAAAATCTTTATTTGTCGACATGTGTAACTAAAATAATCATAGCCAAATAACTAACCTTTATGCCTTTAGAGTGTAGATGTCTGAACCGAATATTACTCGATTAAATGCGTCTACCACAACTCCTAAATTACAAACACCAACACCCATTCCAAAGTTGTATAAATCAAATAATAGAGAATGAAGAAAACATACCTGGTCAAGTTGAATGAAACATACACCAACACCCATTCCAAAGTTGTATAAAATCAAATTATAGGGAATGAACAAAACATACTTGCTGAATTTGAATGAAACATACAGAAGTACATTTGGCTTTAAGAGATAAGTGTTACAAACAATAAAGATCACATGTTTATATACACTACCAAGATGGGATATAACTATTTCAGTATCTAATATAAAATATAGATGCATCATAGAAATTGGAAATCAGAATGGACAATTTTACAAACATATGTAAGCTCCTCAACCAAATTACTTAGCTATATATGCATATTATCAAGCAACTAAAGGAATGAAATAACTTGCATCAACCATCCAAATCTGAAGTATATTATCGAGCAACTAAAACAATGAATTAAGCTACAGCATCCATCAAAATCTAAAGGTGTAGCAGTCCCAGAAGCTGAAATCCATGAAGAAACAAATCAGCAACAATTAACTGCATAATTCATTAAAGGTATATATAATTATGTGCTGATTAACAGCAGATATATTGTTGGTCTACGCCAAACTGAAACCTATACTTTATTGAACCCTCACTAAACTGGTTAACTAACTATTCTCACGTAAGCACCAAAGATAAAGAACCCAAACAAAGAACTTGATAATCACTGCAAAACAACCAAAAAAAATAAATACATCCTATTGTTTAAGAAGAACCAAAGTCAAAAAGATTTTTTTTTAACAAACTGAGATGGTGGTGAACTCATAAAAACGTTTCAATCTTAGGCACATATCAAGTGGAACAATAAATGTAACAACATTCATCACAATAACATTTTTAACCAAAGGGTAGGAAGCAATTAAAAGTCATGTAAGCCCAAAAAAAGGCATGCAATAGATATCACAATGACAACCCTATAAACCAAATTCAAATAAATGTCCAACGAAAAAGCGATCAATACCTATAGAACAGATCTGTTCCGAAGAAGCCAGCAACTATGCAAACCTGTAACCCGTACCAAAACAAAAGGAAGGAAAAGAAATCACAACGCAGTTCGAAATGCAGATCAGAAGAAACCCAGGCATCAAAATATGAAATCTTCAATTGATGAAGAAACTGAGGCATAAGATCTGATTTGCTTTTAAAATATGAAATCGTTATTGACCTATGTAACCTTGAACACCATGAATAATACGATCTGATTTGCTTCATGAAGCGTTTGAGAGAGGGGAAGGATTAACCTTCAAATTGCTATTAAGGGTGCTAATCCAACTGTTGCTGGATATTTCATGCCCCAATAAGCAGCCACTATGTTTACCCGCCTGTGGAATAGTCGATGGTCAGTGACTACAAACAACACAAACAACTTGAAACAAAAGCGCCTTCAAAAACAAAGGTTAGATCGATCAAAATTAGAAAGACAAAGGTTATCAAGAACAAAAAATGAGAAATTCCGATCATAAGCGCCGAAAGTAATTGAATGCTAAATCAAATTCCAACAACACATTTGAACAAATCAAGAACCTAAACCTTGATTCTAGCCCCAGCGGCGATTCGAAGCCAACACAGAAAAGGAAAGATCGATCAAAATTAAAACCCCACACGAAAATACATTACCAGATGCCTAGTGGTCGGTGGAAGCAGCGCCGGCGTCGGCGACCTCTTGAAAAAAAACCCTAGAAAACGAAATCGTCCTTCTAATCGATTGTGTGAACGGCGAGGATTTCGATCGTCGTTCTTGAGGAAGGTTCAATCGTTCTAATGGTTCTAATCGTTCTTGAGGATTTCTGATTGTCGTTCTTGAGGATTTCGATCGTCTGTGTGTGTTTCGAGAGAGAGATAGAGAGGCAAAAAGAGGCCGCTTGATTTAGCCTCTCTGAATAAAGAAAACGGGGAATAAAATAGATCTTTTGGGCACGAAATCGAGGAAAAAACAGCAAAAAATGCCTATGCATGGTTTCGAAATTGGGACCTCCACTTTAAAGAGCCAGATACCTAACCACATGCTCTACACTCAATGTTTGGTTTTTAATTGAACAACAATATATATATATATATATATATATATATATATATATATATATATATATATATATAAATTGGTTTTTTTTTTCCTGGGCACGGATCCATAAGTCGATCTCTCTAGTGTATATATATACAATATGTCTTATATAATTAGTATTTTACGTTGGCCGTCTTAATCGGTAAACGTCATATTTGAAATTATATCAGTTGTATAATCGACTAGAGCTATTTTAAATTTCTAATAAACGTATATGTTACCTAAATTTTTTTAGGGTGTTACATTCTCTCCTCCTTATAAAAATTTCGTCCTCGAAATTTAGAATAGATACGGATATTTCTTGATCACAATCGTTGAGAGCTTCATTGGAAGCTAACTATGTGTATCTTCTTTCTCATCATATTCACCTCACTTCATAGCTAAGCACAAGCTAGAGTGGTAATATACCTCCATCAATGTTTGTGATATAATCCTTAATGGTTTCTAAAATCTTCTTACTACGATTTCTATCTACAAATTTTATAACGTCTAATTATTTTTATGGTAAACCTTTTGTGTTTAGGTGAGGCCTAAACGTAGTGGATACAAAGCTTTCATTTGCTTCTGAATCAAATAACATGCTGGCATAACATCTACTTTAGCCTCATCTAAATTTAGCATGAAAGCTCAACCTTAAACTTTTTAAACAATAGGATATGATATTATATGTTGCTATCTTGTCTACAGCTTCTTAGTGAAATCTTCAAAGTATGATAGCATTCATTTATTTACCTTTGTTTACATGATCGAACACCGGTTAATGCTTGAGCATTTAAAAGAAATGAAGTTTATTTCATTTCTATGTCATACGCATATCGCAATGCACACGTGCACTCTCATAGAATTAGAATAACATTATTTTGATATTATCATTATTATTATTATTATTATTATTATTTTATTTATTTATTTTTAGATGTTATATCCTTCCCACCTTATAAAAATTTCATCCGCGAATTTTAGAATAAATGAGGATGTTCTTCTATCATTTCTTCCTCTGTTTCCCATGTTCGTTCTTGACCGTGTATTAAATTTCATTTTACTCTAAGTAACAGAATTCGACTTTTTCTTAGTTTTTGATCTGGTGGTCCAAAATTTAAATATGTTCTTTGGTATATTCTTATTTATGTAACTTTCTTCTCATGGTAAACATGTCTTAATTTCAATTTAGAAGATAATCTCAACCCTCAGAGTCGACCCACATCATCGATTCTTGATATTTAATAATTATTCTTAATAGGGAACTTAATATGACTAACGCGTGTATATATATGTGTGTCGATCCATCTTTGTTAACTATGAAGAGAATTTTTAACAATGAAGAGAATTATTAACTATGAAGAGAATTAGAGTTTTCTAAGAGGAATAAGCTAGGCCATGTAAAACCTTTGTTTAAACAATTTTTGTACTTATTTTAAGGAGTGCTTACATCTTTGTTGATGCTAGACGAATTGAAACCTTCATAAGGATTGAAACCTTCGTAAGGATTTCATGAATCTTAAACGTATCCTTAATACCCTTGACAAGTGCTAATTAAATCGGGTAACTCTGCCCTCGTCTGATTTGAATCTTTACGGTTTCATCTATCTTACGGGTGTTCTTGATTTGCTTATAGTCCGTGAACCAACTTCTGATATATCTATAAGTCATCTAGGTTCTAGAAGTCATATATATATATATTTTGGTGACAAGTCTCTACTAAGTGAATGTTCTATAGGTTTTAAATTCGATAGACATATATCAACTTAATTTTGCCTTGTACGATTCACTACGTGTTAGGTTTGGACGAGAGTTGTCTTAGTAAAATAAACTATACATGATACCTTTGTTCCATTTCCAGAAACATATAGCGTCAATACTTAAGTCATCATGTCTTAGTATTGAGAACTTACTGGTAATACTTAGGCTTCTTACCCTACTACATAGGACCCTTAGCATGTCTCTGTAAAATAGGGTTCACCAGGTTCTTCGTACACCTATGGATTAACAATCACGGTGATAGTCTTGTGATCAATTTTATGTGCTCAGGGAGAGCACCAACAATCAGCATGGAAGATTGTACTAGTTCAGTGAGGTTGGGATCTTCAAAAGGAGAGATAGCAATCAGCATGGAAGATTGTCCTGAGATTCACCTCTGGTAAGGAATGTGGGTTCAGAGGAGGAGTGTCCTGATCTATCGGAATGTACTCATGTAATGAGGGGGGTGAGTTAATAACACCTTCATTTAGATCAGGATTAACTGCACTGTCATTCCTAGGTGATAGGGGTTGCTGTGGTGAAAATCTCTCATATGGGGAATGTATATCTGCTTCTGATGACTCCCCCTCAAGTGAGGATTCGTCCCTAAGAGAATATCCCAATTTGACAAGTTTCCACTTGGGCTTTTTGCCTTTTACGGGGTTTGAAGCTTCGGGTTGGCTTGTGGTACTAGGTGGAGGAGACCTAATAACCACCTGTCTCTGTCTTTTGAAAACGATAGGAGGGGATTCAGATGAGGAAGTGACAGTGGTAGTTTGAGTGGATGCTTTCCTCTTTTTGGATTGAAAGGTTTTTAAAGTAGAGGAAGCATGGACAGATGTGGGATAAAAAATGTCAGAATGCTTTTTCTCACGAGGGTGTAGCTTTACAATTCCAAATTCATCATGTCATAATGCTTTTTCTGCTGAATCAATGGATGATTATGCCAAAATGATTGTTGCTTTAATTTCATCATCATTTGGTCTGGTTATCAAAAATGTTGCTGATGCATACTAAACAAGGGATGATCTTGATGCTCTTGATGATGATCAATTGACTGAATTGGATATTTCTTGGCAAATTCTATGATGAGTCAAGATCAAAGATATTTTTCAAGAAGCATGGAAAAACTACTTCTGATTTTAATGAGAAATTAGGTTTTGACAAGTCAAAGTTAAAATGTTACAAATGTTCAAAGCTTGGACATTTTTGCCAAAGAATGTCAACAAGCACAAAGTAGCAAGCCTGATTTTTCTCAACCATCTTCTAGTAACACAAGCAAGACAACTGCTTTAACAGTTTAACATGATGCTGTTTATGATTGGGGTAAACAGTTTGGGTATGATTCATCAGTTTTAATTGTCGCTCATTTTAAACAAGACGATTATTGTTCTGATACTAATTCAGATACAAGTTTAACACCAAGTTCCTATGAATCTACTGAAAATTTGGAGAGTTTATTGAAAGAGAATGTTTCATTATTGAATAAAATTCAAAAGCTTTCTGAGGAATTCCATTTGATTAATTCAGATTTGAAGATTTCTAAAGAACATGAAAAGGAATTGGTTTTGAAGAATGAATGTTTAACAACCGAGATCAAATTGATGAATGAAGTTTTAGAGATTTCTAAACAAGATAGAAAGATTGTTGAAGCTGCAAATGCTAAAGTCTGTGAAGAGAGGGACAGTGTCACACCCCGCCCGTAGGGGGCCTAGAAGTGACCGATTGATAACATTTTAGCAGCGAAAAACGAAAAATTTCATATCTTATAATCATCACACCAACTTAAACTCTCTAGCAGCTTCTTATGCTACTATATTCCATTACCATCTCCGGGATTTCCTGTGATACACATTTTTAAAACATAAAACACGTCAGCTGGAAATGCTGGTGAATCAATATCAAAAAGACTCTTCTTGGTGTTTATAAAACATAGTCTTGATTATGTAGGCCTGTTTGTATGTATTCAACATATCCTACCCAATGGTTAACATCCATTGAGTTAAACCCCATACATTACCCTGCTCCAGTCTTATGCACGGCTGCTGAGATCCTACCTGACTCAATCTTATGCTCAAGGCTGCTGGAAACCTACGGGCCCCACCCGGAATATAATGGTACCAATATATCAATGTATAAAGCCGGTATGTAACACAATACAAAATCATAATACAAGACATTGACATTTAATAAAACATGTGTATCAAGACTATATCAACTCACCTTGGTTACAACGAGTCTCTATAAAATTGACAATTACTTGATAGCTTTATCTAATCATAAGCAAATCCTAAGATTAGTCCTAATTAAAATCTAAATATATATAAACTAATAAATAAAACTTAAATATTCTAAACGAAAATGGACATACCCAATTGCTCTCGGATGTAGTGATGAAGCTTAAGAATGATATTTCTACTTGATCCAATACTCATTTATATTGGGAGCCTAGCCGACCTTACGTACATGAATATGAATTAAATATTGAAAGATAAGGTAGACTTGCTTCCCACGTTAGCCGCGTGTCCATATTTTGCCTTGCTATCCACGCATATTAGATTAGTCTCCACGTTAAATGTAAATCTTCTAAATGTAAATATCCCGATTTTCTATCATGCATACACAATCACACGTGCACCTGTCTTTGATTTTCCTTTTCATTTATTAGATTTGTGCTTTTAATTATTTAGTATAAGTATATTATTTTATTATTCTTATATAATTAGTATATTACGTTGGCCGTCTTAATAGGTAAACGTCATATTTGAAATTATAACAGTTGTATAATCAACTAGAGCTATTTTAAATTTCTAATAAACGTATATGTTACCCAAATTTTTTTAGGGTGTTACATTCTCTCTTCCTTATAAAACTTTCGTCCTCGAAATTTAGAATAGATACAGATATTTCTTGATCACAATCGTTGAGAGCTTCATTGGAAGCTAACTATGTGTTTCTTCTTTCTCATCATATTCACCTCACTTCATAGCTAAGCACAAGCTAGAGTGGTAATATACCTCCATCAATGTTTGTGATATAATCCTTAATGGTTTCTAAAATCTTCTTACTACGATTTCTATCTACAAATTTTATAACGTCTAATTATTTTTATGGTAAACCTTTTGTGTTTAGGTGAGGCCTAAACGTAGTGGATACAAAGCTTTCATTTGCTTCTGAATCAAACAACATGCTGGCATAACTACTACTTTAGCCTCATCTAAATTTAGCATGAAAGCTCAACCTTAAACTTTGTAGACAATAGGATATGATATTATATGTTGTTATCTTGTCTACAGCTTCTTAGTGAAATCTTCAAAGTATGATAGCATTCATTTATTTACCTCTGTTTACATGATCGAACACCGGTTAATGCTTGAGCATTTAAAAGAAATGAAGTTTATTTCATTTCTATGTCATACGCATATCGCAATGCACACGTGCACTCTCATAGAATTAAGATAACACTATTTTGATATTATCATTATTATTATTATTATTATTATTATTATTATTATTATTATTATTATTATTATTATTATTATTATTATTATTATTATTTTATTTATTTATTTTTAGATGTTATACCCTTCCCACCTTATAAAAATTTCATCCGTGAATTGTAGAATAAATGAGGATGTTCTTCTATCATTTCTTCCTCTATTTCCCATGTTCGTTCTGGACCGTGTCTTAAATTTCATTTTACTCTAATAACAAAATTCGACTTTTTCTTAAAATTTAAATATGTTCTTTGGTATATTCTTATTTATGTAACTTTCTTCTCATGGTAAACATATCTTAATTTCAATTTAGAAGATAATCTCGACCCTCAGAGTCGACCCACATCATCGATTCTTGATATTTAATGATTATTCTTAATAGGGAACTTAATATGACTAACGCGTGTATATATATGTGTGTCGATCCATCTTTCTTAACTATGAAGAGAATTATTAACTATGAAGAGAATTATTAACTATGAAGAGAATTAGAGTTTTCTAAGAGGAATAAGCTAGGTCATGTAAAACCTTTGTTTAAACAATTTTTGTACTTATTTTAAGGAGTGCTTATATCTTTGTTGATGCTAGACGAATTGAAACCTTCGTAAGGATTTCATGAATCTTAAACGTATCCATAATACCCTTGACAAGTGCTAATTAAATCGGGTAACTCTACTCTCGTCTGATTTGAATCTTTATAGTTTCATCTATCTTACGGGTGTTCTTGATTTGCTTATAGTCCGTGAACCAACTTCTGATATATCTATAAGTCATCTAGGTTCTAGAAGTGATATATATATATTTTGGTGACAAGTCTCTACTAAGTGAATGTTCTATAGGTTTTAAAGTCGATAGACATATATCAACTTAATTTTGCCTTGTACGATATACTACATGTTAGGTTTTGGACGAGAGTTGTCTTAGTAAAATAAACTATACATGATACCTTTGTTCCATTTTCAGAAACATATAGCGTCAATACTTAAGTCATCAAGTCTTAGTATTGAGAACTTACTGGTAATACTTAGGCTTCTTACCCTACTACATAGGACCCTTAGCATGTCTCTGTAAAATAGGGTTCACCAGGTTCTTCGTACACCTGTGGATTAACAATCACGTTAATAGTCTTGTGATCAAATTTATGTGCTCAGGGAGAGCACCAGCAATCAGCATGGAAGATTGTACTAGTTCAGTGAGGTTGGGATCTTCAAAAGGAGAGATAGCAATCAGTTGACTGGTCTTCAAATTTACCTAACTTTCTTCCACTGTGAAGGGTTTAACACCAATTCTTTCGCAGTCTATGGATCTAACTTCAGCCGGTATCCTCTGAGTTTCTTCAATTTCAGTCATAACAGGCCTTGAGGGCATCTTCTCCCCCAATTTGACAGTATCAGCTTCATCAGCTTCAATAGCTTCATCAGCTTCTCTGAGAGGGTTTGAAGGCCCTGCTTCAGTGTCAGTAGGAGCAGCCTTCACCAAAGTAGCAACAGTTGTATTCAATTTATCAACCTGTGCTTGAAGATTAATGTACAATTCCGTCAATTCGGGTAGTGTATAACTGTCCTCAACTGGCCTTTTACCAGTATCGTTGGACAAAACCAAGTTATCAATCCGAGATTGATCAACTGTTGTACCCATGGCTTCTTGGCACCTGGGATTCTCTCCAACCATTTCAACAACCCTTGGTTCCAATGAAGGACCCTCGGGTGCTGATTCAGAGAAGATTGCCGCATTTTGGGTCATAGTTATGTTACTGCTAACACCAAGATCCAGTGGGGATACTTGGGCAGCAGCAGCCCTCGCTAACACCAATCTGTCATATTTATGTTACTGCTAACACCAATCTGTCACACCCCGCCCGTAGGGGGCCTAGAAGTGACCGACTGATAACATTTTAGCAGCGGAAAACGAAAATTTTCATATCTCATAATCATCACACCAACTTAAGCTCTCTAGCAGCTTATGCTACTATATTCCATTACCATCTCCGGGATTTCCTGTGATACACATTTTTAAAACATAAAACACGTCAGCTGGAAATGCTGGTGTGTCAATATCAAAAAGACTCTTCTTGGTGTTTATAAAACATAGTCTTGACTATGTAGGCCTGTTTGTATGTATTCAACATATCCTACCCAATGGTTGACATCCATTGAGTTAAACCCCATACATTACCCTACTCCAGTCTTATGCACGGCTGCCGAGATCCTACCTGACTCAGTCTTATGCTCAAGGCTGCTAGAAACCTACGGGCCCCACCCGGAATATAATGGTACCAATATATCAATGTATAAAGTCGGTATGTAACACAATACAAAATCATAATACAAGACATTGACATTTAATAAAACATGTGTATCAAGACTATATCAACTCACCTTGGTTACAGCGAGTCTCTATAAAATTGACAATTACTTGATAGCTTTATCTAATCATAAGCAAATCCTAAGATTAGTCCTAATTAAAATCTAAATATATATAAACTAATAAATAAAACTTAAATATTCTAAACGAAAATGGACATACCCAATTGCTCTCGGATGTAGTGATGAAGCTTAAGAATGATATTTCTACTTGATCCTATACTCATTTATATAGGGAGCCTAGCCGATCTTACATACATGAATATGAATTAAATATTGAAAGATAAGGTAGACTTGCTTCCCACGTTAGCCGCGTGTCCATATTTTGCCTTGCTATGTACGCATATTAGATTAGTCTCCTCGTTAAATGTAAATCTTCTAAATGTAAATATCCCCATTTTCTATCATACATACACAATCACACGTGCACCTGTCTTTGATTTTCCTTTTCATTTATTAGATTTGTGCTTTTAATTATTTAGTATAAGTATATTATTTTATTATCTTCTATTTTAATAAGAGAAGATGTTGATTGCCACGTGTTTACACACCGTTCCCTCTTAGATGTCAAGTTCGCGCCCATTACCCCCTTTTCTCCGAGTCTCCTCACGCCAGTTGACCAGTTCAATCGTCGCTCTCCCTAAATTCCAATATAAGGGGTTTCAGTTTCAGAATTCAATTCTCTCTTTTGGAGTTTAAGAGTCCTGGAGTCGCATGAAAATTCAATGGAGGTCTTCAATTTGATGGACGTTTCAATCGCCACATCGCTTAATCAGAGGCCTTAAAATTGGGGTTTCAATTATACCTCAATGACCATCTCAAATAGAGACTGGAGTGAAGGTCGTTGATTACAATTGAGTGAAAAGATAAGGAACATACAGAGACGGAGCAGGTTTTCACTTAAATTGCCGCCCAATTCCATTGATCTCTGTCCTTTTTTTGCTCTGTTTCGAGTCTGAACTAAAAGAATCCTTCTTTAGATCAAAGACCAAGTCGTTATTTTCCATTGTTGTGTTCCAATGGTTTAATTGTCCGCTTATTATTGTTGATTTTATGAATTCTGATGTTGTTGGTCTTCATAGGTTTTATATTTCTTATCTAAAGTGTTTTTAAGTCTTCATCCTCATATTGCTTCAACTGATAACTTTCATTAATCCGCTAGGTTTGTTTTTTTTTCTTTTTCTTTTGCTGAGCAAATTCAACAAATGGAATGGAACAACTGTTACCTCCTGAATTTGAGACTGAGAGATCTCTTTATCAATTGGTAAGGTGTTTCTTCAAGGCAACTCGCACGCCAAGTTTACCGAGTCAAGTTTTTTCTATTTCAACATCATTTACAACACATTTATGTTAAGTTTAATAATTAGCATCTTAAACACAATTGCAGAAAAACTATAGTGTTATAGTAATATATGAATATCTTCAACAAAACGATATTCTAGGTTCTATGAACTAAAAATACACTCCAGGCTGAGGTGGATTCAGACTTTTGTTTTACATCTTATACTTTTAATCTAACCAACTTTCCACTCATTCTTGTCGGTTTCCACAATTGTTCTAATTTTCTATTAGGTTATGCAAATTTTTCTTTTAATATATTTGATAAATTCTATATCAATAGTCGGTAGGATATTTGAAAGGGCTATTCAGGGAAATGAGATGGGTTCTTGTACCTGAAAGGGTAATAGTTATTATTTTTCACATGAAAATACACACATTTATATACATGCAAATGTTTAAAGAGTCTATTAAGTAATACATAATTAATTAGCATCACTCTGAAGACGACATTTTGCCTTTTGTATGACTTTTGAACTCTATTTATATTGTAATTTGGTGCAGGTACAAATGGGCAAATTTCCTGTTTATAAGACAGAAATGAAGTTGAGCAATGCTGGTTTTTGGCAGGTTTATGTTGGTAGGAGGGTGGCAGTGGTAGAACAATGTATATTAACACAATACCACATTATTAGTTTATGATAACCATTGGCTGCAATAAGTACCAACTACCAAAATTATGTTAATTTTTCTTTCATGATGAATCAAGAAGGAATATTAGGTAAATAAGATTTTTAACCTTTTTTCTGAAGTATAGAAGTATGAATGTCTTATTAGAAAAGCCCTTCAAATTTGAGACATAGTTAGCATGGGAACATGACAAACTGACAATAAAAATTAAAGGGTGTTATTGGATTATTTTTTCTCTTAAAGGGTCAAATGGGTTAAAAAAAGTCGCATAAAATGGATGAAACAGGTGTAGACAAGATAGTATGAGTATGTTCTATGCATACAACCTCCTAACTCATGTTACTAAAAAAATTACTTTATTACATATATCTATATCTATTTTTCATTATACTACACATCATCTAATTTCAAGTATTATACAACTCTTTATAATATGTTTGTTGGTTGAACCAACCCAACATATTCTAAGTGGTGCTAAAACCTACCAATTCAGACCATTACACATCCCATGTTCTAAGCGGTGCTAAAACCTACCCATTCTGACCATTACACATCCCAGTCTGCCACCTCAGACGATTTCTGAAGGGTTTAAAAAAGATAACAAATTTTCAATTGATCACATGTAACTTCATAGAAGGTATTGCCTATTGAGTTATCCTCTGTCATTGTTGGGTCAAATCTACTCTACTCCTCTGCTATCAAAAGCCAACCACTATGAAGAATGATGAGTAATAACATGAGCTCTATGCTAATAAAGTTTATGAAATGATTTTCAAGATAGACACTTTTATTTAAGTACTATATCATATGTGTTTCTGGAAAGAACTTAGGAAATTGGTGCCCATTAATGAAAGACAAAACATAACATCTATAGATGAATCAACTCTGAACAATTTAGAGTAAACAGTATTAGTTTGTAAACTGAATCATCACCAAGTTCTAATTTCCAAGTTGAAGACGACTAATTAATGATCCATACTTTTCAAGAATAATATCATATTAAAGAATCAACAACTTCATGTACTTTAAAATAAAAAAAGCCCAAAATATGTTTCATTCAAATGCATCTTTTTAATGAAAAATATAAATTGCATAACAAATATATCATTCGAATTTCATTATCTTTGGTTTGTAATCAATTGGTTGCACGTCGGCCCGTGTAGCACACGGGTTACAAACCTAGTTTTTTATAATATGTATCTATAATATGTCTTATATAATTAGTATTTTACGTTGGCCGTCTTAATCGGTAAATATCATATTTGAAATTATATCAGTTGTATAATCGACTAGAGCTATTTTAAATTTCTAATAAACGTATATGTTACCTAAAATTTTTTAGGGTGTTACGGACAGATTGATTAAAGATTTAAAGAAATGGAAGGATGAAGCGGAGGATACTGCTAATGATTTTCAAAATTTGTTTGAAAAGTCCAAAATCAAGCTTGATCTGCTTACAAAGGATGCTGAAGAATCTACTGCTAAAATTGCAAGTTATCAAGCGGTTATGGAAAAATATTTGGATGAAAAGCGGGAATCAATTAGTGTGAATAAAGTGCAAATAGCAAATCTGGAGATTCAAAAACGAAATGAAGATAAATTAAAGAAAGATGAGTTTGAGGGAATGTAAAATCTCTTGCAGAAATTTTAGACGCACAAAGTTGCAAAGCGGTTGATAGCAACTGAGAAGGAGTTAGCTGAAGCACAACAACAAATTTCTAATCTCAAGATTCAAGTCATCGATGCAAATCGTTTGTTGAACAATGTCTCTAATTCTCAAGTGTTCACAAGCTTTCTGGCTAAGGACGAAAATTTTGAAAAGATGTTTGACAAAACAGCTTTGCCTCCTGCTCAAATCAAAGAAGCGTTCAAAGAAGTGAAAGAGAAGGTTGAAAAGTTTGATTATTCAAAGGTTTCATCATCTACTTATGAGGAAGAGAAGGTTGTGCAGAAAAAGAAGACCAAGAAAGGCAAGAAATCTGAGATTCCTCTGGCTCCAAAGTTTGTTTCTGGTTCGTCATCTACTGACAATGAGAAATCTGCTACTTCAGGTGACAAGATTTGTTCTCAACCTGAATTTAATGAGACATTCTTCTTTGAAAAGACAAATCTTAAAGATACCAAAGCTAAATTTTCTAAATTGGCAAAAGACAGACACCAGAATTTACATTCTAAGGAAAAAGTTGTGGAAAAGCATGTTGGTTTGGGCTTTAAAGCAATGAATGTCAAACTAAGGAGGTTCTAGCATCATCATCCCAAGATTTGAAGAAATTGAAGATGAACCAAGTGAAGAAGGAAGTCTTTAAAGCTGAGAAGGTTCAACCGGAGCGTTTCTACAAGCTCAAAAGTTCCGACCAGATTTTTTCCGACAAAGAGTTTCCTCTTTATTGTGTCGATGCTCGGAAAATCATCGAAGTTTTTGAGAAGAAGGCTGATTCAAGAACCTTGAAGAATCAAACTGCCAAATGTTATTCTGATGGTTCTTATTCTCGAAGCCCAACATCTAAATGGGTGCATGATCATCGCCGACAGGTATATGATTCTATCCCTGATCATGCTCGAGATATTCATGTTTGTTGTTCTTCGCATGTACCTCAAAAGTGGGACAAAACAAAACGAATATGTTATATTTGCTGCCGAACATTGCATATGGCAAAAGATTATCCACTGCCTGCTGATTCACCTCAGCGGTTTCACAAGAAACCAGTTGTTGGTAAACCTGCCAAACCAATGTTTTTTAATGAGCAAGGCAGAGTTTTTGATGAAGTTGAGCCTACATTCTTCTTAAAACAAAAACGTTTTGTTCCAAACTTTCAAAAGACACAAAATGTAGGTTCATCATCATAGTCACCTGTGATAACTTCATCAAAATCTGAATTACCAAAACCACAACAATGAAAACCTAAGGTGGTTTCTAAGCAAAATCAGGACACTGGTCGACCGGAAGCAGTCGCTTCAGGTCAAGTTAAAAACTGATGAGTTTGACTAGTGTGCAGGTACTTCTAGAAGACCTATCAACAATTGCAAAGTTGTTGATGGAGGAGTATTCTGTTTAACTTAAATTTCATGATATATCTTTCTAACCTGCAAATTTTTCTGACAATTCTAAAAACTGCAAAGATATCCGTGTTGATTGATCAATTTTACTTTCTTTATATTTTTCCTTTGATACAAATCAAATATAGCGTCGTGTTTTTTTGTAAAATGAAAATCCAAAAATAGAGTTTTCATTTTAAGGGGGATAAATTCATGTAAGGGGGAGAAATTGTGAAAATGCATGTTATGGGAAGAAGGTGAATACATGCCAAATATATAAGGAAGGTGAACACATGCACAATATAAAATTTGAGAAATTGATCATTGGGAAATGATGGTACATTGGCTTACGTATTTGACTCATGGATAGAGTGGATGAAAGAGCCATAAGATCATTGTTTGATATGTTTGGTAGGCTCAGCAAATCAGAAAGTATTCAGATGTGATATACACTAAATACTATTTCTTGACCATGTGGATAACATCTTGATGCGTATTTCATGACAAAAAGGAAAATAAGTGTGAAATTCGAAATGAAAAGTCATTGTCTATACATGTGTTCATTTTGCAAAGATTTAAACTTGTTTGATTTTCTTTATTTTGTCAAACCATCGGACATTCTTTGCGTGTCCATAAGACCGACCTGATCGTTGTTCGTTTGACGTTCTGCTTTATTTTCTTTGGTGTTTCGTATAACGCATCCGACTTTCTCTGCGTGTGCAGGAGTACCAACCTGATTGTTGTTGGGTTATACAATTTTAACTTCTTTTATTTCTTAATTTTGTTTAATGCGAGGCCTTATCTGCGTATCGAAAGATCGACCTTAAGGTAGACGATTTAACGTTCTTATTTCTTTTTTGCATGGAACACAGTTGACGATATCATGAAAATATTATACTTTGTGACAATTCACAAGTGTAATCACACAAAAACAAAAGGCAAAAGGAAAGGGAAAAGAAAATGTCTGAATATGTCTGATAGTGTGGGATACACTGGTCGAAGAAAATCTAATCAATACCTTAACATATCCAGATGTTATGAGTATGAGTTTAAGTTGGAGAAATTATACCGGCAATCAGTATGACTTATGTGTTTCAATTAGTTGAAATTGAAGTGTAGTTCAGTGCTTTATGTCCAATATGATCCCATATAGTGATCTTTCTCATACCAAAAAAATAGATTTTGATTATGTATTGCATTTCATTTCATTTCACGAAAAGTACAAAAAGATTTTTGGTGTGTTTTAGCATAAATTTTCTAAAAGCCAAAAAGATTTTATTTCTGCTTTATTTTTGACCTAATCAACACGTGATACAAATTCAATTTTCAAAATCATATCTTGGAGTCTCGAAGAGACGTTTTGCACCAAGATTATTTAAATGTTTGAGCAGGTTGCTAAAGTGCAAGATATCGCAACTTTAAGTCTTCTGAAGCTGTTAATAAAGACCGGAGATACACTAAACATCGTCAAGTATTCAAGATCAAGCAACAATTCAGTTGAAGAAGAGTTTGTTCGAGGATTCATTTCATTGAACGAAGAGATTCTACATTTGAGGGGGAGCTTGATTGTAGATACAGATTTGAAGATGTTGAAGTGATACTACACACAACAAGGGGAAGTTTGTTGATACCTGATATGTGCGTCGTGTGAAGTATAGAGTTACATCAAGTCAAAGAACAAGTTTAAGACAAAGGTTGACAGGCCGAACTTGGTCCAAACCTGAGGTTCGGACCTGCCGAACTCAGAGTTCGGATGGAGTTCGGCCAGTGCCTATAAATAGCTTGTTGTTCTTTGTAATCAACACAAGTGAGGGTTCTGAGCTTGAGCGATTTCTGTCAAGTGTGTGTTTCTAAGGTGTTCTCTTTGTGTCAAGTTTCTGAGTGTTAGACTGATTGTAATTGCATCTTTGATCAATAAAACAATCGGTTAATTACTTTTCGATCTCTGTTATAGCTAGATTGAGTAGACGAGCTGATGCTCTCGGATTTTTAGTTTCAAGATTTTTGATTGGTCAACTACTGCAGATGTGCTTGCATTCCTGACTTAGGCTTCTTGGTTTCAACAGATTTTTCAGTGCTTGACTGCGATGAGTTATCATCAACAGTGTGACTAATTTTACATTCTGTTGAAAGGGCTTTGATTGGTTCAATTGCGGGTGAATTTTCAATTGGTGGCTCAACACTGTTATATCCAACACCGGTTTTCCCATACATCCCTCCCATCCACAATTTCTCAGCTTTCTTGTTAGTGGTTTGAAATTTACCACAAGTGAACAAATCATCCAGTTCTGTTTCAAGAACATAGTTGGTTTGCTTCAATTGTTCAAATTCCTTGTTTAATTTGTCAATCTTAGAGATGTAAGATGACTCAGTTTTCTTAAAGCATTCCTTTAACTCATTTAAGTTTGAAACTTCATCAATCAGATCTGAGTTGTGATTTCTATATTTTATCACTTGTTCAATGCAGGCAAGACTACATAAATTTTCTAGAACCTTTTCAGGAATTGAATTTACCTGATCAGAAGGAGAATCTTTCTTGGCCATTAAAGAATGGTTGATAGGCTCGAACTTAGCTAGGAAGTCTCCCCATTCAACACATTCAGTTTGGTTAGCTACAGCAGCAACCACATTCTGATGGTTTTTGACTTCCAGCTGGTTTTGGTTGGGTGGGTTGTTGTCCTGAACTATGAGCGGCATTGTTGCTTGAATTTTTATGGTTGTTTCCACCATGATTCTTTATCTGAGTTTGACTCTGATTCTGTCCTTCCCTTCTTGGTTGGGAGCACTCTCTTGCAAAGTGACCCAACTGTGACAATCCAACTTTTCAGGTCGCTTTCTAGCATTAACTGAACGTAAAACGTATTAAATGTTGTGTGAACATTTATGTGCTTATCTGCGTTGACTTTAGCCAA
Organism: Deinandra increscens subsp. villosa; assembly: GCA_039602395.1. Classification (NCBI taxonomy): domain Eukaryota; kingdom Viridiplantae; phylum Streptophyta; class Magnoliopsida; order Asterales; family Asteraceae; genus Deinandra; species Deinandra increscens. The sequence continues at coordinate 75,088,292 of JBCNJP010000027.1, forward strand.
TTAGGGCTTTGTGTGACCAATCACTACGGGCATGCACGGAAGTTTAAACGTTTGAAATATCATGATTCGTATCTTATGATTTTATGTGATATTTGTATATTCACATATTGTTCATTGATTATGTGAATTAAATAAGTATATATTTAATTCTATGATTTTTTGTGGAATTAAATACATATGCATATAATATGACTAAATGAGAATTATGATTTTATGTAATTAAATTGTTTTAATCACAAGTTATTGATAATAGAGTTGTTATACACAAATTTAAGTGATTTTAATAGGTAAGTTATGATTTTATGTGGTTTAAATATATAAGTGTAGACTTATATTCCATAACTTATTTAGTAAAACGAGATTTATATTCTCTTACTAACGTTACACGATTTTATATATTTTGACGTTCCTCGTATATTCATCGTTCATTTGTTCCTCCGTTAACCTCCGTTAGAGCCGTTAGATTGTTATAAAACTTCGGGGGGTTATATTGACATTTTCCTAAACCTTTTTATGTCTAACAAAACTGTAGGGACTGGTTTTGTTATTTCCAAAACTCAAGACCACCTTTGTAAATCCTTGAGGGACTATAATTGTCAATACCCGATCACCGGAATCCTTGTATGAAGAAGATGACGAGGGACGGGATCGGGTTATATATTTACGATTCCGGATATAAAACAGATGCCAAACTGGCACGGTTGGCTAAGTCGCTGTTTCGGTTAGTGAGGGACGCGGGTTCGAATCCGGCCCCCACCCTTTTTGTTAAAACCCTTTTCTTTTTTCTTAAAACTGATCTGGCCGCTTGCTTATGCATAAAAGAATTTCTGTTCCGCTCATAACCAAATCGAAGAACTGCCCCGGTGGTTGGGGCTCTGTATTGCAAGCGGGAGGTCGCCGGTTCGAACCTTGGCGACCTCTGTTTTATTCTTTTTATTGTTTTATGGAGATTTAAGGCATTAGACCATCTAAAACTCATTTCTAAACGTATTATCGACTACTAGACCCGTAAATTTAGACGTTTTGAATCCAAATATAGTTTTAATAAATCCACATGTAAATATATTATATATATTTATTTTAAACCCGAGAATCATGGTTTTATGTAAATCCTAAAATAAATATACATATTTTAAGTAGATTCATATATAAACGTATATCGTTGGATTTTAATGGAATGATCAAATATTTAATGAAAATCTTCAATATATATATATATATATATATATATATATATATATATATATATATATATATATATACACATACATATATATATATATATACACACACATACATATATATATATATATACATTCATTGTCCTCGCAAATTCGTTATTAACGTCACTCGAACATTTAGTTAAATATATAAATATATCTATTTTTTTTGAAATCCTTGAACTATATAATATATATTAAAGTTATATATTATATTTTTCGCGCTATTTCGATAATCGCTCGGATTTGGCACACGTGCCATCCTCGACTTATTCCGGACTTCACGATCCTTCGTTTTTATCGTTTACGTTAGATTTAATAGTTTAGAACACACACTTATACTCGTATGCTCGTTAGGTGATTGATTGCTTGCACAAGACTCGTTCTTGGTACTTAAATTAACTGTTTTATCTGGAAACTTTGCTGAGCAATCTAAGGTGAGTTTCATGGCCCCATTTGACTTATTTTAATCCTGTTGGGGGAGATTAACATGCAAACACTTGAACTGTTAGATATATATCACATGAATGATAGTGGCACACTTATGATAAAGCCCTCACTTTATAGTTACTGTCAATGTGACAACAGCGGGAACTTATTTAGTAGATCTACTGGGTTTGACAACCCCACCCGGGTCAGTCGCTCTGGCACGATTGGATATCGATCGGGTGTTATAAACTTCTTAGTCTTAACGAGGCACAATTGAACTTGTTAAGCTTCAGTAACTGGATAGCTAGTTTAACTAGTCGAACGTGCACTGATTTCTTGAAAATAGCCTAGCTAGCTATTGATATATTATCTGGATTTCACCGACTGTTAAACTGATGAACTGATTAAACCTGTGAACTCACCAACCTTTGTGTTGACACTTTAGCATGTTATATCTCAGGTCGCTAAACTGGATTGTCTGCCACGAGCTAGGATGCACCACATAAGGATTACTATTACCATGCATGCATCATAGACTTATTTATTTATCGAACTTATTAACTTTTGGTTTGCGCATGTTTTGGCGCTTGAACAATTATTACAACTTTGTCGATTACGCTTCCGCATTTAAAAACGCATTTACTCTGGTTTTACTTTTACATTGCATATAGACTGTTCGTATGGCTAATGTGTTCGATCCTGGTTTGTCACGCTCCCTGCGGCGCGTTGTCGCGCGTGGGATTTTTGGGGGTGTGACAGATTGGTATCAGAGCCATTGGTTATAATGAACTAGGTTTGCATTAGTGGACCGACTATAGCCTTAGACACACCTTAGTCATACACTCGAACACACACACTAGTATGTGACTATTTGACTATGTGTTACTTGTACTTATATCTATACTATCTTATTATGCATATTATATTCAAGTGGTTGAAAATTAAGATGTACAACTTATTTATGCATAAGGTACAAGTGAAAATTAAGAGGTACAAGGCTTTATGCATGATGTACAATGGTTTAATGCAAATTGTTGAAAGTTGTAAAAGGTACAAATGGTTAAGCATGATTTACAAATGTTAGAGCATATTCCTATGCTAACGTTGTGTCTCGTGTATTGTATCTAGTCAAGAGCGTATGTGTGAGTTAGTTAGTCATCTGGCCGGATCACATGATCCGCCGGATCAGTTGATACGGCGGACCAGATAGTCTGCTGGTGATCCGCTGGCTTATGACTAAGTAACTATAAATAGTTCGTGTTAGAGAGAGTTAGAGTTCTGTCATTTTCATATCTCTTAACTGTGTGTAACTGAATGTGTTTCTCTCTCTACATTGTAATCTCTGAGTGAATCAATAAAGCAAAGCTTTATTTACATCTTGTTGCTATCCGATTACCGAATCATGCTGTAGTAAGATCATCTCGTGGTTTATCAAGTGGTATCAGAGCATTCCAGGTTGCTCTACTGCTGTGATTTGGTAAGTTTTCGAAATTCTAGAGAGAGAAAGTTTGGGTTTCCTACGTTTTTCATCAATTTTTCATAATTCTGAGTGATTCCGAGGATAAAAATGATTTCTGGATGTTCCTGGAGTGTTTTCGCATCATACTGATCCAGTATCTAGCTTCAATTGTCGAAATCTGTGAAAATCAGTCGATTTTTGTGTTTTCTGCATCTGGTCCGCCCGACGAGCAATTTGATCCGCCGTTTGATCCGCCCCAGCAATCTTCATAAGCTGATCCGCGACAGTTACAGCGTATCAGTCTGATCCGCTGACCAATCTGATCCGCCGTATGAAATTTGGTCCGCCGGACGAAATCTGATCCGGATCTGGTCCGCTAGTACAAATCTGATCCGCCTCGTTAGTTTGATCCGGAACTGGTCCGCTGGTAGTATTTTGATCCGCCAAGTTGTGTTGGTCCGCTGGCAGAAAACATATCATCACTAAAACTGACGTAACTTGCAAACCGTTTGGAGTTACGGAACCCAATACCAGCCAAAACGTTCGTCTTTCCGAGATCTAGGACGTGTACCAGCCTATGGCCAGTACCGAGCAGTTTTGACCCCCAAAATCCGCTTGGAAGACGCCCGTTTTTCAGTTTTAAGTTTTCGCATTCGGTATTGAAATTTCAAAATGAGCGACTTTCACGCTTTTTCAGCTGTTCAATCATCAATGCAAGCCATATTGAACTATGATAACGAGATAGGAACAACTCAGAAAGTTCCTAAGTTACTTCGATTGGAGGATTATGAGAATTGGAAGCAACGATTTGAATCATTTGTTAATGCTCTTGACATTGATTTGTGGATTTCTATTGAACAAGATTATACATATCCTAAGAAAAATGGAGAACCAATTCCACGAAGTGATCTTGATGAAGATCAAAGGAAAGTCTATGCTAGAGAAAAGAAAACTTATGCAAATCTCACAATGGCATTACCAAGAGAACTTTTGCATCAATTCAAAAACTGCACAACATCAAAAACCTTATGGGATGCATTAAAGGATAGATGTGCAGGAAACGAGCAATATAAGAAGAGTCGAAAGAAAGTTTTGTTAAAGGAGTTTGATAACTTTCAGCATTGTGAAAAAGAGAGTATTGCAGATTTGATTTCTAGATTTTCTCATCTGATTAATGAACTCGATATTGTAGGAGTCCAGAAAGAAAAAGATGACTTGAAGGAAAAATTTCTGGAAGCTTTACCGGAAACATGGGAGAATTTTGTTATGATGCTTTCTAATGATCCAAATTATTCAAGTTGGACTTTCAATCAATTGTTAAGCAAGTTACAAGCTCGAGAAATGGAATTACTTGTAAAGAAGTCAGCAATTCCATCGGTTCAAAATCCTGCAGTTTATTTTGGAGAGAATTCTGCTACTGCTCATGCTAAAGCCAAATCAAATTCTATTTCAAGCAGTAATCCACCAGTAACAGCATTTCTTGCTGGAAAATCAGATAATGGTGGGTATTCTTCAGGATGCAGTTTTACTATTCCTGCTAAATCATCAAGTAAGTCAACTTCTAATCAAGCAACCGAAGATCTAGCTGCTTTGTTATCTGCTTTTATATCTTCATCGTCTGGATCGATTTTCGGTCAAGTTAGTGATGCTGGTTTAAGTGGAACTGAGTTAGAACAGCTGGATGATGATCAGTTAACTGAATTAGATTTGCATTGGCAATTTGCAATGATGGTTGAAAAAGGAAGACGATTTATCAAGAAACATGGAAAGAATTCTTTTGTTCCAGGAAATAGGAAATTGGGTTTGGATAAATCTAAAGTAAAGTGTTACAATTGTTCCAAGGTTGGACATTTTGCTCGTGAGTGTTCTCAATCATCATCTGATAAGAGTAAATCTGATAAACCTGACGCAAAAGCTATGATATCTCAAACTGAAGAAGGTTATGATTGGGCTAAAGATTTTCCAGATGAATCTGCATTCGTGGTTCATTCTCAAGACAGTTATGCATTGATGGCAAATATTGAGGTTGAATCGAGTGGGTATACATCTGAGACCAGTAAATCTGCTTCAAGTCATTCTGATTCCGAAATAAGTGGTTATGAATCCGTGTGTGAATTTTGTTCACAAAAGGATAGTCGAATTAAAGGTTTGATAAAAGAAATAGAATGTCAATCTGTTGAAATTAAACGAAAGGATGAAGAATTGGAGAGTTTCATCAAGAAATGTCAGGAATTTAATGAAGTTTGCAAAACAAATGCAGAGTTACTCAAGGAAAAGAGTGTGTTGGTGACAGAATTAGCGAATGTTCAGAAACAATTGTCAGAAAGCTGTATACAGAATGATCAACAAAAGTTACAACTTCAACACGAGAATGATGAGTTCATGTCAAAAATTGTCAAGCTTACTTCGGTCAATGAAAAGCTGGTCAAGGAGGTTGCAGAATATAAGTCTCAAGTTCAAGATGTTAGTGAAGATTTTGAACAGTTATTTCAAAAATCTATCAAAAAGGTTGAAGTACTTCAGACATCGAATAATGAACTTCAGAAGGCATTGGATGAAGTTACTGCTGATAGAACTCAATATCAGATTGTTCAGTCTGAATTGCAAGATACAATCACTTCTTTGAAGAAAGATAAAAATTTATTAACAAGGAATATTGAGATATATAAGGAAAGAGTGGATAAAGTTACCAAAGAAGTGCATGCTGCTCATGATGGGATGAGACGTGAAAAATCATTAGTCAACACCACATCTGAGAAATTGATTCAATCAGAAAAAGTTTTTGCTGAAGCTCAGAAGATCATAGCTGATTTGAAAGTTGAAATTGTCGATCTCAATCGTCAATTGCATAACTTGAAGAATTCTCATTCTTTTACAAGTTATTTGTGTCAAGACGACAACTTCAAGAAGGTGTTTGGAGGAGAAGAATTCAATCAAAATCCACATCTTGTTATTCAAACTGATGCTCTTAATGATTTTAGTTCTCCTGATGCAACACAAGATTATTCTGAGTTTGCAACTGAGAAGTCAGATTTGAAGAATTCTAAGAAATCGACGAAGAAAGAGGCGAAGGAGGAAAGTGTGGTTGATCAATCTACATCAAAGTTTGTTTCTGGTGGGTTTATAGCAGATACAATCATTCTTTCTAGTGGAAATAAAGTTGAAAAAGATGAGAAGCAGTTGAATGAAGAAAGGATTGCAGCAAAGTTGGTTGGAACTAACAAATTGAAGGATATCAAAGCTGCATTCAATCAAGCTGCAAAATCTGGTCCCTCACGTTCGGAAGTTGATTTATCAACACTGCCAGGTTACAAACAGTGTGGTTTGGGTAGTGGAAACAAGAAAGTTGCAAAGAAAGACAAGAAGAACATCTCAAAGAAGGCTTCAAAAGAAAAGAAAGATACAAGCTTGGAACAAATCTACCATTTGGCTCAAGTCTTTATTTCTACCATGGAGAAAGGCTTCAAGGGTAAAAATCAAAAGAAAGATGTCTCTGAAGGTTCTTCTACAATTGGTCAGCAGATCAAAGAATCTTCTTCATCTGGTTCAAATTCTACTCCTCGAAGTCCTACTTCCAAATGGGTACATGCCAATAGGTTTCAAGTCTTTGATGATTATTCTGATAGTTTTGAGTCTGAGGATAGGTGTCATGTTTTTCAGGGCAAACCACAATCAAAACGATCATATCGTTTGTGCTATCAATGTCGCCGAAAGGGACACATGGCACAGGATTGTCCTGAAAATGATAAACAAAAGTTTTCAAACAAATCTGCCACTATAATTGATGAATCTGGCAAAATTTATACCAAGTCTCCATCATCCAAACCAATTTTCAAAAAGAAACAATTTGTCAAAAATGTTTCAATGTCTGATGGTTCATCACAGGATGATGACTCAGTTCATACTGAGAAAACTGTAATGCAGTGGCGACCTAAAGTGGTCAGCAAAGCTACAACTGACTTTGTGGAAGACACTGGTCGACCAGAAGCTGTGTGCTTCGGGTCATTTGAATACTAATGATTTACACCAGTGTGCAGGTATTCCTAGAAGACCCGTTGGTGATTGCAACGTTGCTGATGGAGGAGTATTCTGCGTTCTTAACTTAAATTGAATGCTTCATATTTCTACACTGAATTTTTCTGAAAGCTTAAACTGAAAAGGTATCAGTATCGATTGGTCAATTTTCTTTCTTTTACATTTTGTATGTAGGTTAGGGGGAGAAAATTGAAAAGCCAAAAATAGCGTCTTTTTGTTTTTGTTTGTGTTAAAATGAAAATCCAAAAATAGAGTTTTCATTTTAAGGGGGAGAAATTGGAAAATACAAAAACATCGAAAAACAGAAAAATACAAAAACATTAAAAAATGAGAAATTGTATCCGACATGATTGGGAAATGATGGTACATTGGCTTACGTGTCTGACTCATGGATAAATTAGATGAAAAAGCCATAAGATCATTGTTTGATGTACATGGTAGGCTCGGCATTAAATCAGAAAGTATTCAGATGTGATAAACACTAAATACTAATGCTTGACCAAGTGGACAACATCTTGATGCGTATCTCATGATATCAAAGAAAAGATATGTGAAAAAGAAAATGAGAAGTCACTGTGTATACATGTGTTCATTTTGCAAAGATTTAAACTTGTTTGATTTTCTTTATTTTGTCAAACGATCGGACTTTCTCTGCGTGTCGAAAGACCGACCTGATTGTTGTTCGTTTGACGTTCTGCTTTATTTTCTTTGGTGTTTCGTATAACTCATCGGACTTTCTCTGCGTGTACGGGAGTACCGACCTGATTGTTGTTGAGTTATACAATTTCAACTTGTTTTATTTTCTTATTTTGTTAAATCCGAGGCCTTATCTGCGTATCGAAAGATCGACCTTAAGGTAGACGATTTAACGTTCTTATTTCTTTTTGCATGGAACACAGTTGACTGAATCATGAACACAATCATTATGTGTTTAAATCACAAATGAAATCACAAAGTGTGATATAAAAAGCCAAAAACATATCTGAGTATGTCTGATAGTGTGGGGTACACTGGTCAAAGCAAATCTAATCAATACAATAACATATCCAGATGGTATGAGTATGATTGTGCCTGAGTTTAGAATGGACAAATTATACCAGTAATCGACATGACTTATGTGCTGAAGTAATTGAAATTGAAGTGTAGTTCAGCATGTTATGATCAATATGATCCCAAGTTGTGATCTTTCTCGCAAAAGACAAAAATAGTGTGTGATTCAGTATTTCATTTCTGTATTGCATTTATGTTTCATATCTGAAAAGTTCAAAAAGATTTTAGGTGTGTTTTAGCATAATCTTAGAAAAATCAAAAAGATTTTCGGTGTGTTTTGATATAAAGTTTCAAAAAGCCAAAAAGATTTTGTTTCTTATTTGTTTTCGACCGATCAATACTTGATACAAAATTCAAAATTTCAAATCTATATCTTGGATTCTCGAAGAGAAGTTTTGCGCCAAGATTAAATTAATTTTCAAAAAGAAACGAAAACCGCATTTCTGTCTTCTGAAATTGCAGGTTATCTGAGTGAGTAGACTCATGCATGGTGAAAGGGGGAGTATGTTATATCTTTCGCAAGTGGATCTTGAAGTTCAAAGTTTGTTAAAGATTGATCCAGCCATGCAAGCTCTGTTTCTAACGTGATTTCAAGTCAAAGATCGGATGCAGCAATGTTGCAGATTGAAGACTGAAGTTTAGTTGGAATATAGATACACTACACGTTAAGGGGGAGTTTGTTAGAGCATATTCCTATGCTAACGTTGTGTCTCGTGTATTGTATCTAGTCAAGAGCGTATGTGTGAGTTAGTTAGTCATCTGGCCGGATCACATGATCCGCCGGATCAGTTGATACGGCGGACCAGATAGTCTGCTGGTGATCCGCTGGCTTATGACTAAGTAACTATAAATAGTTCGTGTTAGAGAGAGTTAGAGTTCTGTCATTTTCATATCTCTTAACTGTGTGTAACTGAATGTGTTTCTCTCTCTACATTGTAATCTCTGAGTGAATCAATAAAGCAAAGCTTTATTTACATCTTGTTGCTATCCGATTACCGAATCATGCTGTAGTAAGATCATCTCGTGGTTTATCAACAAACCATTCACCTTTTCCACTGAAATTGGGCGGGCAGACTTCAATTTTTGAATTTTGAAACTTAGAAAGTGGTTTGACTGACTTTATACAGCAGCTTTATACATCTCTCCCCCTGGCTGCAAACTGAAACTATCTCTCTCTCTTCTCTCTCAAAATCTCTTCCGACCACCGCAAGAAATCGTAATCACGCCATTGTTCGAGCAAGATTCTTTATCATATCACGCCATTGATCCATCTTCACCGTCGTTCCGTATTCCTTAGAGGTAAGCTTCATCGTGGATTCGTCAATCAAAATTTAATATACCCTGAATGATTTGGTTCGTCTAACATCCACTTGATTTCCTCTTTCAGGTCGCCTCCTTATTATTCTACGACAACCAAATATTCGATTTTACTGACTATAAAATGGCCTCCATTCTTTTATGATTTATATTAGTATCGATTAGGGCTGATCTGATTTTCTTATACATGGTTAACGATTCCAGGGTGGCCTTGCGTCATTTGTGCGGTTAATCAAAGAAGCAGACACAAACTCGCATCCCTATCCCTTTAGGTTCCACACTTTTGCCTTAATCTTATCTATTTTGTCCCTCCATTTGGGTCGGTTTCTTGCTTTTTTGCTGATTTTGAAATTACTGCCTAATGAAATCAAGATTTGCAGTATTTTTTTTTCTTATATATAAGTCAAACCAAACGATTCGATAACATTTTGCAGGGTTGTAATCAAGATCTGTGTTTGAAGCTAAAACAATCAAGAGTTCTAATCTTCAAGTCTTCCATCATGTTAAAATTGTGGTTCTCAGTTAGCCTCAGGTTTGATGTGGTCTTTACCCTAAGCCCTAAGGATCCATCCGTTCAAACAATACTGGACTACTAGAAGGTAATTATAATCATTCACGTGTGTTCATACCTTTCCATTTATGCTGTGTAGTTCTATCATCAATCGATACACAAATGGTTCTTACAGTTCATGCTGTTTTACATCATTTTTTGGTCCTGTAATGTATAATTTGGTGATTGTGACCAGGAGAGAAAGTGTATATTCTTATGTTTCATAGAAAATCTGCATTCTGCCTTTCAGATCTAGGTGACTTATTGAATTGATTTTGTGTTTGTTGATCCCGATTCTTCTTAAAGGTTTGGAGGAATTAAAGGTTTCCATTGTGTGTTGCAAATTCAAGAAGGATAATGGTAGGAAGGTTGATGTGCAAATTGGTAAAGCTTCAAGTTTAATAGAAGAATTGTATTGATTTACTTAAATGACTTTTTTTTGAAAAACTAAATTTTACATGAACCCATCTTTAGTGGGGCTTGAACTCTTGACTTCTAGGGGAAGGTGAGTAACAAGTTGCAGGTTTGTCTTTGGTTGCTCCTTACTGCTATTTTCTTTGTGTTTGCCTCAAACCCAGACCCATAAGTGTTTATGAATCAGTTGGAGATGGAGCTTCTCTTTGGTTCCTCTATCAACCCGTTAATGAATCAGGAGCACTTCTACATTACTGTTTGAGTTGGAGGTTACAAGAAGTCCAGTAGTTGCTTAGTGTTACTGGTGGAGGTATGTGTCTAATTCCTATTCATGGGTTTAAATTTCTGATTTGGTGTTTTTTTATCCTTTTTTATATAGCAGCACACATCAGATTTGGTTGTTTAAACCTGCAAACAGTTTTTCCTTCATTTTTCTGTTGTTATTATACATACTTAATATTTCAAAAGCTATATTTTTTTTTTCTTAATAAGGTTATTTACAAGGTTTTAAGCATTTGAAGACATTTTGGGTGAGTTTATTTCGACTCTTTGACCCGTTTTCATTTTAGCCATGTTTTAAAATTCATGTGGACGACAAAAGCAAAGACTTCCCATGGGTTGGGCCTGTATACACTATCTCAGATGTATACGTGTTTTATAACCCTTTGAGTGTTCCAGCTTTAAGCATTTTATCATTCATCATATTAACCATGATTTTTTAAGTTGTTGTAATATTGGCCATTTGGAAATAGGCTTTGGTAAATGTTCATAAATGACTACAATTAGAGATGGTAAAAAAAATTAACAGGTTCCAAACCGACCCAATAGCAAACTCTGCTTCACTTCAACCCCATTCAATCTTGATTAGGCCTGCATCGCTTCCTAGCCTTGTATAATTATACCAGTTCCTAGCCTTTGAGATTAGGCCTTATCATTTAAATAACATAGCAAGTTTCATTACAATCATTTTCAAACGATATAACAAATATTTATCAATTTTACTAATACAACATCTATTTCTTGATCTTCAGTTTTTGCATACCTAACATAATGTTTAACTTCTTCTCAAAAAAATATATATAACCTTTACCTCATTATATCTATACACGGACAATTTTAAACTTTTTTCGTGCTCCTCATTTACTAATACCTATTTCAGTTCGACTTCCCAACGGAGCTGGATTTCGATTTGGAAGGTATGCAATTATTCAATTTCACTTTTCAATCCATTCCGATGTATTCTTTGTTGGTGTAATCTTTTGCGTTTTCTTCTTCTGGAACCTACATGTACTAGAAGTCATCTAGAATATCCTTTCTGGTTTTAGTTGCAGTTTAAGCCTAAAATTCCCTGAGCATTTTAGATTTATGCTTATTTAATTGCTCATGCTATTAAGATTTCCAACTTAACTATCAGACATTAAGTTACATGGATTGAATGTCACTGCTTTTACTTTGCTATGGATTCATATATAGATTCAGAGGTTGTTTCTTATTTCATATGTTTAGTTGGTTACTGATACGTTACTATGTTGATTTAGCTTTTGCATATAAACACTTAATACATGCAATTTTTTCCTATGATTTTGCATATAAACACTTGATATATGTTTGAACTTTTTAATAGTTTCATATAAAGTAGTTCTATGATTTTGCAGAGCCAACTTTCAAAGAGAAGAATTTTTCAAGTGTTACCTGTGTAGCATACACCATAAAGAAAGAGAGTATAGAGAAACATCCCATATTGCCTTTGTGGAAAACAAAACTGGGTTCTTTGGCTTATAAAAGAAGGCTTATAAAAAAAATAATAATAATTAGCTAATGGTTTTAGACATTTTAACTTAAACCATGTGCATTTATATATAATAATTTAACTCTCTTCACAGAAAAGGTTCGAGGCTTATATTCAAGTTCACGGTTATGTCATAGTTCTCGGTACTGTTATCAACCGGGTATTTGGTTTACGACCGTAAAGATTTGTGGTTATGTCATAGTTCTCGGTACTGTTATCAACCGGGTATTTGGTTTACGACCGTAAAGATTTGTTGCACACCTCTTGGTTAGTTATCATCGCCGCTAAATCATGCTGGTTTCCTTCTTGGTAAAGCTTGATTTTACTTCAATATTTGCGTTCATCACATATAATAGTTATATACAAACTTAGTGATTTTTTTTATATATCTAACTGTTTAAACACATGGGTTTTTTATATAACAAACTAAACTCAAGTATCACGTTTGTTTTCTCATACAATGCAACGGCATTGGTTGTTGCCGCCAATGAACGCGTATATACCACATTATCAGTTGACACCGGACTGTATTGCGCTAAAAAAAATACCGCGATCTAAATTGTTGCACCGCCATAACGAACAAACAATTGAAGAATAATGCCCTATGAACTGTCGCCGTCGCAATACACGGGTACATTACTATTTTTATTAATCCATATCAAACTTCTGCACATGTTAGATGCCAAGTCAATAAAGTACGAGTGATTGTAAACAAAAAACATAAATATTTATATTTGAATAAAACAAAACTATAAAGAATTTATAAATTACTATTTTTATTAATCCATATCAAACTTTTGCACATGTTAGATGCCAAGTCAATAAAGTACGACTGATTGTAAACAAAAAACATAAATATTTATATTTGAATAAAACAAAACTATAAAGAATTTATAAATAAAAACTGTTAGATAACTAATTGATGAAACTACCAAATTTGATGGGTTAAAACTTAAATAAAAATTGTTAGATAACTATTTCACGGTTGTTTTGTCCGTAATGGATTCAAGAATGACGAAAGAGGTACATTTTCTTTAATTGGTTTTATTTTGTAATTCTCTTGAAGAATGACGAACGAAGCCATCTCTAAATCGACGGGAAGTAACAATAAAAATAAAAGAGAAGAAAAATGAATTTTCATTGAACAAACTAGGAGAGAAATAATGAAATAAAGATTAATTTAATTTTTTTTAATTAAAACCGCATCATTTTAATGTGTTATGCATCTAACTTAGGTGCGTAACAGCCCCATATTCATTTTCCCATATTATATTTATATTAGTATGAAAATTATGATTAGCCTCCTTTTAGCTTTTAGATGATAAATACTTTATATTTATATTATAGTGTGCTTTTAGTTTATAAATACTTTATTAAAAAACGATTATGCGTCTAACAATAAAAATAATTAGTTATAGGAATGAGTAATAATAAAAACATGGGTAGATAAGCTAAATCGATGATACAAATGAGAAAACCAATATACGTACATTCGAAGATATATCACGAAGATATGGATAAACGAACAAAAATCAAGTACTGCGTTCTTGTTTCCCAAATGAATTACCAAACTGTTGTGTGACCATAACGAGCGAACAAATGATGAATAATGCTTATATACTGTCGCCGTCGCAACGCGCGGGTATACCCCTAGTATGTATATATATATATGGTATATATGCAGACATGGCTGGATGGATATCCGCTTCCCAATCATCCTCATCATCATCATCCCCATCCGTCACCAGTAGGCGGGTTACTTCGGGTCCTACTACCCCGACTCATGGTGTTCGGAGGATAACTTCCGAGGGCCACGTATATGGAGAACCAAATGTCGTTCGTGGAAGAGACAACGGCAACTGGGACTGGTACGAGTCACTTGTGGCTAGTTGGGTTCATCGGGAACAAGTGCCACCTACTCCAATAGAGCCGTCGTCAACTTGATTCTTTCTACCCGAACTGCCATATGCCATTGAAAGGGTCGTCGCGGCAATGGTCTCTATGTTTGACCGCACACTCAGGGACATTAGGAAGCTATTTGATATGGTCACAGAACTGCAGGATAATGGGGCTAACACCAGTCTCAGAGTTGCTATCTTTAAGGAAGAGTTGGAAGGGACTAATATGCGCCAGGCCGAGCATCAAGTAACACTAAGTGACACATATTATCAGGTGGATCATCTCTCAGAGCTGGTTCAGGCACTCACGGCTCGAGTTTCTGAGCTTGAGTTGGCCAGGGAGGCTGCGGCTCCGGCTCCGGCTCCGATAGAACCTGTTGAAGAACCCATTGTGGAGGATCCCGAGGAAGAACCGGAGGAGGATCCCGAAGAAGAACCTGAAGAGGATCCCGAGGAGGAACTGGTGGAGGAGATGCCTGATGCATCCAGTGACCATGATAGCACTTGAGTTTATTGTTTTCACTTTTGTTTTGTTCGGTTGTTTGTTTTATCGGGAGGATGTTCCCAAGACTATGCATTTTGAATTTTGAATTTCTGTTGGATAATTTGTGAACGAGTTGCATTTTATTTGAAATGGGATTTACTATTTAATATGTGATTTTCTCTTGTGAAGTAATTTATTACTTATGTGATGGTTGTTGTGATTCATGTTATATCTTATTCTCATTTTGGGTAATTGTGAATTGAAGATAATGGCAGACGGAACTGTACCAAATATGACACCGGCTGAATTGGCAGCACTAATTAACCAACATGTGGCTAATGCTTTAGCGGCACATGTCCAAGGTGCAGGAAATGCAGGGCCACCCCAAGGTAACACAAAACTCGTGTTTTGTTGTTTGATGTGATCACACATATTGGTAATCTGTGATTGAATGGTTGTATGAAATGTGTGTACAAGTAATGCTACACTCAAAACTTTCATGGACTGTAAGCCTAATCAGTTCAAAGGAACTGAAGGAGCTGTTAGCCTACTCCACTGGATTGAAAAAGTGGAATCTGCTTTTGAAATGTGCAACTGATAGAGGCTAGCAAAGTGAAATTTGCCACGGGTACCTTGGAAGGACCGGCTCTCACCTGGTGGAAGACTGAGGTGCAGATGCTGGGGATTGAAGAAGCTAATCCCGTGCCTTGGGCAGAGTTCAAAGAGTTGCTACAAGAAGAGTATTGTCCACGGGATGAGATCCAGAAACTGGAAACTAAGTTGTATAATCTTAAGATGGATGGGTCTGAAATTGAAGCTTACACTACTCGTTCAAATTCTCTTGCGAATTTGTGTCCTAGAATCGCCACACCTGCTTACCGAAGAATCGAGATGTATATCAAGGGTTTAGTGCCCCAAATCCAGGGAATGGTGACTGCTTCAAACCCTGTGACTATTCGTGATGCTGTAAGGATTGCTAATAGGCTCACAAATCAAGCGGTTGACCAAGGAGTCCTACCTCCTATAAAGGAACTTCTGGAGCCTCTGACAACAAAAGAAAGTGGGATAATTCTGGGAATCAGTCTGGAAACAAGTCTTCCAATCAACAGAGCCATCAAAACCAGAACCGCAGATTTAACAATTCCATAAATTTCTCATCCAATTCTCAGAAGCAGAGTAATCAAAATCAAGGACAACAGGGTTATGTGGGCAAGTACCCACAGTGCAACAAGTGCAACTACCACCACTATGGTCCATGTGACAGGTATTTGTGTGCCAAATGCGGTAATAAGGGGCATCAATCCAAGGATTGCCCAGCCAAAAATAATAGGAAACAAGTTCAGGATGCTGAAACCCCTAAAGGTTGTTTTAATTATGGGAAAGAATGCCACATAAAGAGGAATTGTCCTCAGTTGAACGGTGGAAACAACAACAACAACAACAATAACACCGGGAATCGCAATGGCAATAATAACAACAACAATGGAAACAATGGAGGAAATGGTGCCAGGGGTAGAACTTTTGTTATAGGCTCGGGAGATGCCAGAGCAGATCCAAATGTCGTTACTGGTAAGTTTTCTCTTAACGAATACTATGCTCTAGTGTTGTTTGACACTGGTGCCGATAGAAGCTTCATATCTACTAAATTTAGCAATATGATAAATGCCAACATGACTCCTTTAGATGCTAAATACGTAGTTGAACTTGCTAATGGTAAACTTGTTGAGTCTACCCATGTAGTTAAAGACTGTAAATTGGAATTGGCTGGCCAAAAGTTAGAAATAGATCTTTTGCCTATCACCTTGGGAAGTTTTGATATAATTGTGGGAATGGATTGGCTATCCAAGAATCGTGCTGAAATCGTTTGTCATGAGAAAATTGTTCGGATACCGTTGCCTAGTGGAGAATTGCTCTCAGTTCAAGGAGAAAAGTGTGGTACTCTTATGGGTGTGATATCTTATCTCAAGGCGCAGAAGTGTTTGCGTAAAGGACATTTTGCTGTTCTCGCGAACATTTCAGAGAAAAAAAATGAAGAGAAGAGAACTGAAGATATCCCGACCGTGAAGGACTTTCCTGAAGTCTTTCCGGAAGATCTACCAGGTCTATCGCCTCATCGAGAAGTCGAATTTCAGATTGATCTTGCTCCGGGAGCAGCACCTATTGCTCGTGCACCTTATCGTTTAGCACCAAATGAGTTACAAGAGCTATATACTCAACTTCAAGAACTACTTGAAAAGGGATTTATTAGGCCCAGCTCATTACCCTGGGGAGCTCTAGTGTTGTTTGTTAAATAGAAAGATGGAACCTTTCGAATGTGCATCGATTACAGAGAGCTCAACAAGGTGACTGTCAAGAATCGTTATCCCTTGCCCCAAATCGATGATTTGTTTGATCAACTACAAGGATCTAGCTATTATTCCAAAATCGATTTAAGATCAGGTTATCACCAACTGAGAGTCCGCGAGGAGGATATCTCGAAAACAACGTTTAGAACTCGTTATGGTCATTATGAGTTCATGGTTATGCCATTCGGGTTAACCAACGCACCAGCGATTTTCATGGACTTGATGAATCGCGTTTGCAAGCCATATCTCGATAAATTCGTCATCGTCTTCATTAATGATATTCTGATATATTCTAAGTCTAAGGAGGAGCACGAACAACATCTTCGTTTGATCTTAGAGTTACTCAAGAAGGAGCAATTGTATGCAAAATTTTCAAAGTGCGACTTCTGGATGCGTGAGGTGCAATTTCTTGGTCATATCTTTAATGATCAGGGGATTCACGTTGTTCCAATCAAAGTTGAGGCAATTAAGAATTGGCCTGCATCTAAGACACCAACGGAAATTCGCCAATTTCTTGGTTTAGCAGGTTATTATAGACGCTTTATTGAGGGATTTTCAAAGATAGCCCAACCTCTTACGGCGCTAACGCATAAAGGAACGGCGTATAACTGGAATGAAAAGCATGACGCCGCTTTTCAGCTACTAAAGCAGAAACTTTGTAGCGCGCCAATATTATCCCTACCAGAGGGTAGTGATGATTTCGTGGTGTATTGTGATGCATCGAAGCAAGGATTAGGTTACATGCTGATGCAAAAGGAGAAAGTTATAGCTTATGCCTCTCGTCAATTAAAGATTCACGAGCAGAATTATACAACTCATGATTTGGAGTTGGGGGCAGTCATTTTCGCGTTGAAAATTTGGAGACATTATCTTTATGGTACAAAGTGTACTATCTACACTGATCACAAAAGTCTCGAGCATATCTTTGCTCAAAAGGAATTGAACATGAGACAACGTCGTTGGGTGGAACTTCTTAATGACTACGATTGCGCAATTAGGTACCATCCAGGCAAAGCTAATGTAGTAGTTGATGCCTTAATTCGGAAGGATAACCCCAAGCCTAGAAGAGTTCGTGCGTTGCAACTTACTATTCATACAGGATTACCTGATCAGATCCGGAATGCACAACTCGAAGCACTCAAAGATGAGAACATTGAATTAGAATCCTTGCGGGGTATGGATAAGTTACTGGAAGTTAGATCCGATAGTATCCGGTATTGTACGAACCGAATATGGATTCCCATGTATGGAAATTTGAGGGAATTGATTATGGATGAAGCCCATAAGTCTCGTTATTCTATTCATCCAGGCTCGGATAAGATGTACCAAGATTTGAAACTGATTTACTGGTGGCCTAAGATGAAAGCTGACATTGCCACTTACGTAAGCAAGTGCTTGACTTGTTCCAAGGTTAAGGTGGAATGCCAGAAACCGGCAGGGTTACTTCAACAACCAAAAATTCCCGAGTGGAAATGGGAGAGTATCGCCATGGATTTTATCACAAAGTTACCCCATACAGCAAGCAGATGTGATATAATTTGGGTAATTATTGATCGCTTAACTAAGTCGGCATGTTCTTTTGTAAAATCTACATGTTCTTTTGTAAAATCTTTGAGCTTTTACAGACACCATAGCAAGTTGGGTCAAGATATCCATTTCTTCTAAATCATCAGCACCTATACATTTGGTGCTAAATGAATAAGCTGTCTGTATGGTAAAGAAGTGTTGAATCATAATGTGCTGTTTGTTTGGTGTGGGAATAAAACCTTAATTTTTTTCTATCATTTAGTTTGTCCCACATTGATGTGAGAACAAAAACATAGCAAGTTTGGTAAAATTTCCTTCCCGTCCGCGCGACCCGTGGACACGAATGCAGCTCCGAAAAACGGGGTCAGGCACAAGTTTAGTTTTTGGTAAAAAAAATGTTTTATTTTTTAACCAACCCAGCTTCGATCCGCTATGCTTTTACCCAGTAGCCCCTCGTTCGATCCGCTCCGGCTCCCGTTCGCACTCCCTCAGCCTCTCGTCTGGACCGAAAAGCTCCCCCAGTCTTGCTTTTTCGGTCAGCTCCCAAACAGACAATAATGTCTGTTCGATTAATCAGCTTTGTCGAACTAAACACCGTTGAGCTTCTTACCGATTCAGAAATTGTCCCATACAGACCTATTAAGATGAAACAAACAGGCCCTAAATCTTCAGGAATGAAGCCTTGGTATGAGTCAGTGGCTACATAAGCATTATGAGAGTTATCAAAGGAATTTGAAAAACTCTCTTGACACCTTGGTGTCTCAGGGACACTGACTATAGGTGACTGATATGAAAATGAGTTTGAAGATCTCTGGTTTTGAAAATCAGTAGTTACTAGAGCAGTTGAAAACAGCTGAGTTGACTCAGAAGTTGAGTTTTGCTTAATATTTAGTTCCATTTCATAAGCACTGAGTATGCGATGAAGTTCACTAAGCCTCATCTTTTTCAAATTTTTACATTCTCTGATGCTTACAGTGTAAACTGTCCACACAGAAGGCAAAGAACGTAAAAACTTTCTGTTTACATCAACCTGATCTAGTTATACATCTACATTTTGCAGTTCATCAAGTAAGGAAACAAATCTCAAATACTGGTTGGTCATAGATTCACCAGATTTGTAGGTAAAGTTATTATATTTCTGTTCTAAGACATCTTTCTTGTTTTCTTTAACCTCACTGGTTCCTTCATACATTTCAATTAAGGCATTCCACAGGCCATGTGCAGTTTTTTAAGCCTTAAACCCACATAGAATGGAATTGGGAAGTGCAGCCTATATGTCAGGACCAGATTTGAGCAACATGTTCTCATATGATTCATCACACAAGTGCAGAAATCATGTGTGATGGTCGATTCTGAATGAATCTGCATCAATGCTCACCCATTGATGATTCCTAAAGCTCAAGAACACACATAAACACCAAGAACACACACACAAATGCTCTCTTGAAGAATAATCCAGGAGTGCCGTCCCTCAATAGGGTTTTTTCTCAACTATATTTATACTACAAGAGAGCATAGGACAAAAAGAATGTTTGACACACACAATCATTACCTAGAATTCAGAAAATTATTCCATCAGCACAGACAAGTTCTCTAAGCAGTATACAAGTTCGCTAAGAATAAACAAGTCCGCTAACAAGTCCGTTAAGCATTAACAAGTTCGCTAACAAGTCCGCTAAGTACAAAAAGTCCGCTAACAAGTTCGCTAAACATAGACAAGTCCGCTAACAAGTTCGCTAAGAGAAAATCAAGTTCGCTAAGATCAGGAACAAGTCTGCTAAGTAAACAAGTTCGTTAGGAACAAAATAAGTACGCTAAGACAAACATTGAACAAGTACACTAAGTGTTAAACAAGTCCGCTAAGTTCAGTTAATCAGAAGTCCGCTAAGAAGAAAAACAAGTACGCTAGATTCATAATCAAAATGTTTCTAAGTACAAATTCAAAGTCAATTACTAAACAAAGTATCAAATCTAGATAGGACATCAAAAGGTCTTCACCAGCAATACTCAACGGTGAATAGTTTTTGTTGCCAGCAAAATAGGTTCCAACAATTTCCACCCTTGTTGGCAATGCAAACCTTTGAACTTAAGCAACTTGACCGAGCAGCTTGAGCAGGAATCTCCAGTTCTCTCTAGCCACCTCTTTGTCTTTGTCAGAAAATACTTAAATTCCCATATCGTACAGCCTCCAGAGATCTTACCAGACAAGCTTTTTCAGGTCATTAAAGTTGTTCAGCTCGACCAATCTTCTTGCCTTATCAAGGATGACACTCGATCCATGCTCATCTATCAACCAGCAGTTTGCTGTTATTAGGAGTTCTGCGTCAAGTGTGAGTTTACCCATACATACAAGCCTTGTACACCACCAATTTAAGAACATTAAAAAGTAGTTGGCGTCATAGCATTCATATGGTCTCAGTTGAACATGGATGGTCCGCATCTTCTCATAGTACATCAACTTCAAATAGGATCTTGAGAGCAGTCTGAGTTCTATTGCTGCAAAGATTCTGATTGACTCAGCATCGACTCTTTCAATCACTAATTCATATGTCTTTCCCCTGATTATTGGAGCATGTTTCTGATTCTCCGGGATAGGCTTTGTCTTCACCTCCTTCCCAATATCTTTGAACATTCCGCGATGAGGGGCATGTAGACGTTTTTTCTCTTCAGCCATCTGATCTTTTCTCTCTTTTTCAGGATTTTGATTGAACTTCTTGTCCTCATAAGCATATTTGATTAAAACAGCAGCTCGTATACCCTTTTGATGGTTAGAGTGGTTTACCAACTCAGGTACTTCAGCTGTTTGAGCTCCCAAGAGAACAAGCTGAGAACAGCTTTGAAGTCTCCGAATATTTGAACATATCCGTTCCGCCTCTTTACCAGGAATGCATCAAAGGCCTCATCATGCTTCCATCCTAGGATTTTCATCCCATGATTGACTTTTGGGTTGCTTGGCATCTTTCTTAAATTTTTGGCAGCAAATTGTTGCATAGCCTTTAGGTTTGGTGCCATATTTTCCCATTGATCATAGATGGGAGGATTGTCTTTCCTCTTGAGTGCCTCAGCCCGTTCTTGCTCTCTGAGTCTGATCTGTTCAAGCTTTGCCAGACGTTCTGTCTTTCGATACTCTTCCACAAACTCTCATAGACCTTTAAGTTTCTTTCTGTTGTAAGCCTTCTTATCAATATTTCTGAATCTACAATAGTTGCGGAGTGCGTCAAAAGTCATTCTGTTGGTAGTGGCTTTGATATATTCTTCAGAATCAGGAGCTTCATCAGACGAGTTCTCAGGTGGAGGAAGATATGTGTTGCCTATGTCCAGAATAAGATCTGAAAGATGATCTTGGATAGGAAGGAATTCAACTGTTTTGGTGGTGTCAACGAAGATATCTACCAAGGGATGAGTTTCAGCTTCAACATTTTGATTTCGCGGAAGGTGTGAATTCAACCTTTCCTTATCAGTATACAGCTTGGTCAACTCAATGTCTGTAAGACTCATCAGATATTCTAAGGAGAAGTTGTCACTCATTAGAGATCTAACCATGTGAGCTATTTCAGAGGTGTCTTCCTCATCTACATCGGTGCCCTCCAAATTTGTCACTATGCGGATCCTTAGTTCATCTGTTCTTGTTGATGCAGAACGTTCAGGTAAAGTACTTGAGCCCTTTCCATATACAACAGCAGGAGGATGGCCTGATTCATATCTTTTAAGTGCTTCGGCCTTCTCCTCAATCAGTCGGTTTTGTTCACTGTGTGTCTCTTCAATAGGCGCTCGACGAGACCTTTCTTTTTCAGCGTCCCTTTTCAAATGCTCCTCTGCAATCTCTTCAGGGGTCAATATTCTTTTTCCCTTATCCTTATCAGAAGGACCGGGTTGCTCGGTGACAACAGGTTCAGGAGCTGCCGATTCCTTGGGATCAACTCCTCCTTAACAGAGTCAGAGGAAAAGTGTATGAAAGAAGCTTCAAAGATCTGATTTCGGAGATCTTGCTCAGCAGATACACCGCGATCAGTTTGAATTTCAGTTTCTTGACCAGCACTTGTCTCAAGATTGATGATTTCAGCATCAGTTGGAATAGGACCTGGAACATATGGGTTGATGTCCAAGGCAAGAGTTTCTGCTGTAGACATGACGGTCGAAAGAGGCACACTCACATACTCATCGTCTACTTCCATCTTTACTTGGATTGGAGTAGGACAAGGAGGTTTCTCTTGTTCATCATCCTCACTATCGATCGTATCAAAGTCGATGTAGTTCAGAGGATTGGCTTCGTTCATGAGCACGTTCATTCTTTGACCTAGCTCATTCATGTCGCTTTCGTCTCCAAAGTCTACAAAGTACGGATGTTCTTCATAAGCTGCTTCATTACCATCCTCAAGTGTCTCAATGAGAATACCACATGAGTTTCTTCTTGAGTATAGATTCTCGGCATAGTATTCCCTGAAATTGGACATCTCAAAGTCCAAGAAGGCTGGGTCGACGTATATATGACGGATACCTTCGGTCACGGGAACCGTGGCATAGGAGGTAGAGAAATCAGCCTGAACGGTGGGAATGACAGAAAGTTGAAGAGATTTGTTATGTTCAGCTTCAGACTCAGCACTTGTTGAATCCTCAATAGCAAGAACCTTGGATGCCTGTGCAAACCTTGGAAGTTTTAGGTTTTCAGGCATAGGTGCAAGCCTTTTGATCGATTCCAGAGTCTCATCAACAGGTTCATCATGAAGGAGGCTGTTGAAGAAAGAATCTTCGTCATCAGAGAAGTTAAGATCATCTCCTTCTATGACAGTGTCATCATCGATTTCAAAATCACTGTCATGCAATGGGCTTGAGGTGTCTTGAACACCAGTAGAGTCTTTACCAGCAGGAATGGTAGTAGAAGATATGGGGTCTTGAGAATTCCCTCTTTCACTTCTTTGATCAGATTCAGGTTGGTTTTCTGGCATTTCAGTTTCTTTATCACCAGCATCATCATCTGGTTTGTCACTTAATTGTTTGCCTTCACTTGATTTGGCTAACAAATCCTTGAGTCTTTCAATTTCAGCAGCTTGTTCAGCAATGACTTGTGACTGATCATTGATCTTTTGATTTGCCACTTGCAGTGAACAGTTTAGATGACCATTCTGACTCTGAAGGTTGACAATTTCAGCCTGAAGTTCCATCACCTTTTCAGATTCTGAAACTGTTGGGCTGGTAGCAACAATTCCAGTTATGTTAGTGGTGGTGACAACAGCTTCAGCTAGCTGCTCCAGTGGTCTCATATCCATGTCAATTCCTTCAAATTGTTTAGCAGGAGATGGAGAGATAGTTGCTGCAGCTAAGGCTGTGTCCGATGGAGTGCCAGATGAACTCACCAATTCATAATCATCTTGTGTGTCGGGCTTCCTTCTGACTTTGAGTTTTTCAGTACAGGACTTGCTTCTCTCAGCTCTGATGAAGAACTCAGCGGATTTATAACTACCCCCACTAGTTTTTGTCAGAGTTCGTAAAGTAGTCTTAGGAGGATACTCGGGTGGACTATCAGTCTCATCTTCAAGGTTATATTTAAGATCGTCATCATCGAGAGACACTGAATCCTCCTCATCATCGTGTTCATCCTGTGATGGATTATAGCTTTTATCAGAGGATGATTGTGGTGTCGTAGATGAAGAGGCCCTGGAATACTCTCCGGACCTTTGTCTTTTACGAGGATGAATGCCCTCAGGTTGTGTGGGACTAGCATCAGAATCTGAGGAGTCAGACCCTTCATCATCATCATTGTCGTCTCCTTCTCCTTCTTCAGACAGATCCACCAGCATAGGACTTGAGGAGCGTTCAGCAAGCTCAGAAGCTTTAGCACTTGTACCCTAGAGATTCCCACGGTCTTCAACATCATCAGAAGCAGCAGTAGCAGGTGCATTTAAATCTAGCTTAGTGTGGACTTGATCAGCCTCATTATGTTCTACTTGAGCTTCAACAGCTGCTTCACCCATTTGGATATCTCCTTCAGCATCAGCGAGAGCAATCCGAGCAATCATCTCGGGAAAGAAAGGTACAACATCCCCTTGATATTTACCTTTTTGGTACTTGCTGTATGAGCCAGTGTTCATTGAACTTGTAGAGATGGTTTCTCCTTGCTTGATCAAGGTTGGGTAATAATGATCCAAGATAGCCTGGATGAACCTGGGGTACATCAGGAACCTCTTTGCTCTTCCAGTGGGATGCAGATTAGCAATCATCCATTTGAGGAGTTGATGTGAAAGATTGAACCCCTCACCTGTGACAAACCCATGTAGAGCACATGCAGTTTCTTCAACAAAATCATCGGGAGCTGCCGTTCTGATCTTCTCCTCAGTGATCTCAACATCAGTGTTCTGGATCTTAGAGCTTATGATATCTGAACCATCATCAAGCTCTGCAGATTGGGCATTGTTCCAGAATGCTTTAATAATACCCTTGTTGATGACAGGGTTAATCTGCATAGCTGTTTCCCATGTTGATTGTTGCAGTAAATCAATCGCCTGCTCATCAGCACCTTCCCAATTTTTGTTAAACACGCACCTTCCGTTGTGCAAATGACCAAACTCTAAAGCTTCAACAGCTTGTCTGGGAGGCATCTGCACATATAGAATTAAGGATTATATCAAAGTTGACACTAGATGAATGTCATGTCACACTAGACTCGTGATAGTGACAGAGCTTTTCATATTAGGATCAATGACATAAACCAACTCACATAGTGCATATACTTCAAAAATGATCACATGCAACCGGAATATCATGATTAACAAAGGTAAGTATCATAGGAAGTAAACAATTTGTGTGTGTAAAATTTAAAATCTAAAAGATAAGGAGCCAGATCTAAATCTCCATAAATTTTGACTTAAATGAAAGTATTGCTTAAAAACTGTAAATGACCCAAAACTTAGATTTAACCAACCAAATTTTGACTTGTTGTTGGGTCAAAGAGGAATTATTGAAAATTCTACTACTGAGTCTCAACAATAGTCAGAGACATCAAATATAGGAGGTTTTGGCAATCTGGGATAAAAAACCAAATGAATTTAAGTTTTAAATAGCATACTGTGAGGTTTTGAGATCCCAGTTTGTCAAGTTAGTTCAGGTAAAGTCACATTGGGACTTGCTTCCACCCGAGCTTGTGAACTCAGCACTTTTAGGTGTAGGACAGGGAAGTTAGGATATAACATGTCTATCCTATCTAAAAAGCCAATTTGATGCATGTAATGAGTTAACACTAACTTGTCAAATTATCAGAACAATCCTAGTGTGTCAGAAATTCAAATACTGATCTATAGTTATGATGAATTAACTCAAAGTCCTCTAAGCAGAAGAACAAGTCCGCTAGAACTCATTAATTTGCTAAAGAGAGAACAAGTACGCTAGGAACTAAAACAAGTTTGCTAAGCAGGGAAACAAGTTCGCTAGGAACAAAACAAGTCCGCTAAGCAGGCATGAAGTACGCTAAGGACTGAATCAAGTTCGCTAAGACCAGCAGGATCTCACATGCAGATTCACAACACTTAGAGTTAACTACAAAGTGCATAAAACTCATATTAACATCAACAAGGATTGTCTAGAAGCAACAAAGTCAAATTAATACATATAAATATGTAAGAGGTCCTAATGGGTCAAGTGTTCCAATTTGATCATTTAAAGAACAAAAATGACAAATTAAGCTTTATCCGATGAGATGATGTCTTTTCATGTCAAATTCAATCCTATCATACAATTATAAGCACATATGGATTAAACAAAACCAAACCAAGTCACCGAATTCACATTCAAGCAAAGATAGTCACATAAGTCTCATAAAAACAATTCAATGCCAAATTTGACTTATTAAAGTCAAAATGACTAAATAAGTTTTCAATCAGAGCTTTAATACCTAAGATAGTTCATATGAACCTTAGAGGTGTCATAGATCACATCCTTTGTAGATATGCTCTCAATAAATCACAAAGATGGTCAAATTAACTTAGATAGGTCAAGATTGACAAATTAAATCTAACTTTATGTTAAATGAGTCCAAGATCCTTTCACCTGAGTTATAGACTAATTTCAGTTCCATGTGGATCATAGCCAGTCTAAACCACCAGTGTTAGGCTCAATTGGATGTCTACTTACACAAAGAAAGACTTATATGCACATAAGAAAGAAACAAGGTGATGCACTACCTGATTAACAACATGAAGGCCTGTATTGAGAAACTCATACCTTTGTGAAGATCTATGGGTGACTAAGATCTAATCTAAGATGCAATGAGTTCTCAATGGACTCAGTAAGAATAATCTGCTGGGATCAAGCAATTTATGTTAGACATCAAGTAGGCTTCAAATAACCAAAAATTAAGTAAAAATTTGCCCCTGTGTAGCCAAGTTTGAGTCTTAACCCAAATTGCCATTTGATAGAACAACATACCTTTTTGATGATCTAAAATTTTCTAAGATCAATAGAAAAAGATGCAATGCTCTTGATCAATCTCTCAACTTTAAGAAATTCTGTTTTGAGATCAGACAAGCTATGTCAGACTTCAAAATATTAGACAAACACAGAAAAATAAAGGCAAATTGAATTTAAGGACTTAATTGAGAAACTTTAAACTTAATCTATCAATTTGATTAATGATTTGGCTAATCAACAGTTATTGGCAGATTCTCAAGTTTTTAATCTCATCAATTTAGTCATAGACTATTAAGAGTAACAAATTCTAATTGGAGACTAGATAACTTCAACACTATGTGGAATTCATTAAGTCAATCCAATCATTGAGAGAAAACAAATTGAAACTTCTAAGTTGTTAAATGTAGACCCATAAGCATATATGCACAATCAGATTTGTGTATCCTAAAAGGAATTGGCAGCGGCTCCAATGAGTTCTACAAACTAACCAAAGTTCCAAAATTTTGACAATTTAAACAAAAATTCCTAAGTATTCAAATAACAGAGGTCACAGCTTCTAAGTTTATCAATATACCCAACTTCTATGGTTCAAACTAATAAACCAGAACACAGGGCAACCAACTGTTATGAAACACTCAAAGGAATTTTAATGTTCAAACACATTCATACATTCCCCTGTACATAACTTTCACGGGTTTAAAGTGTGAAATTCGAGAAATGAGATTTACATACCTTCATTGCGCTCACAAGAGGAATAGGAGCAATAAAAAGGCAAAGAAATTTGTTTAATCATCAAAATTTCAATATTAGAAACCTAGAAATTTATCTTGCACCTACGGTGCATGAACCTTGACAACCTAACCTAATCGATCCAGATTAACCTAGACAGAAAGTGAAATCGAACCTGTAATCACAAGAGGAGTGTGTAAATCAACCCCAATTGATGATATCACAACAGATTACAGAGAAAATCCAGAAAAATCGATCGAACAGTGGAGATTTTTTTTTGCGTCGCCGGTTCGTGAGAAGAGGAACGGATGAATGATTTGAAAAAGGTGAATGAGAAAAGTGGTTAAGTCTCCCTTATATAGTGTTAGGTTTAGCGTACTTAGAAATATCTATATATTTAAACAAGTTCGCTAAGAACTGTCCCAAGTCCGCTAAGACTGAGACAAGTTCGCTAAAGGGAAACTTATTAAAACAAGTTCCCTAAGGCCTCAGAGAAGTACGCTAAGCCTAAAGAAGTTCGCTAAGGCTAGGAGGTTCGCTAAGCCTGAAGAAGTTCGCTAAGGCTAGGAAGTTCGCTAAGCCTGAAGAAGTTCGCTAAGGCTAGGAAGTTCGCTAAGCCTGAAGAAGTTTGCTAAGGCCAAATGGAACTTATGAAAACAAAAAAATTCTAAGTAAAAAGGAAGTCCACTAAGACAAAAACAAGTTCGCTAAGAATAGTTTAACCTTAGCAGATTTTTAATGCAAGTGGAGAAGTTCGCTAAGGCAAAAATCCTTCTTAGAGGACTTCTCAAACACTTAAACAAAAATTAAACACAGGAGAAGTTCGCTAAGGACAAGTTCAACTTAGCGGACTTCTCACCATTCAAAAGACACATAAATAATCAAGTTCGCTAAGAACAATTTGTTATTAGCGGACTTTAAGAAAAAACACAAAAATTACAAGTCTTTTAAACAAGTTCGCTAAAGGCAAACCTGTTAAACATTCTTAGCGGACTTGCCTCAGACAGAAGTTCGCTAAGGCAATAAACAAGTCCGCTAAAGAGCAAAATTGTAACAAAAGGGTAAAAATGAAATTCTAAAAAATTTCAACATAACCAAAACTTAAAGAAAAGCATGTATGCTACCAGTAACCTACCAGGAAGATAAATTTTGTATTAATAAGTCAAGTACCTGTTAATTTCAACAAAATTGACAATGACCCATCTAGTACCTAAAATTGACTTGATTGGTCAAGAAATTTCACCCGAACTCAAAATTTTCAATTTTCATCCGAGTTGGGCTAATTTTCCACCCGAACTCAAGAATCCATATTCTTTTAAGTTGGTTAACTTCAAACCAATTCCAAGATTGATTTTAGCACAAGTTGGTCAATTTTGCACCAAACTTGGAAATTTAAGCACTTTGACTTTGAAAATTCACCTATTTTTGTATGGTCGTGGTCAGACATGTTTAGAATCATACCGGTCATTTACGTGATTAATAAAACTTATAATTCAAATCACCTTTCGGGTCCGGTACCATAAGTCAGATTGTCGGTATTGTTTATCCACTTAAGCTCATACAAGGTAATTTTCAACCTATCTCATATGATGTATTTATCATGTTTTTTGTCCAGTTCAGAGAAATATTTTGTGTGGTCCTTATTAGGTTGGAAGTTTACAGTATTCTAACAATCATCAAATAGCTTTTCAGATTCAATCACACTTTTAAAAGTAATCTTTCCCCCTTTTCTTTAGTGTTAAGTGACTTATTTCATAGATATAGTCACGAAATCATGATAACCCTTCTTTCATGACTATAGATGAATGAATTTTGGCGGGGTGAGAGCGTCAAGGTCAGAGTCTCCTCAGCAGATGACCTCTCACTTTATTTTATGGAATGATGGAGCGTAAGAACACAAGGTCAGTGATTTCTCACAGCAGATGTGTCTCAGCTTTATTTATGGATGAGACTCAAGGTCAGAGTTTCCTCAGCAGATGAGTCTCATGTGTTGGTTTTGAAATAAGTCAACTTAATACTGAAGAAACAAAGGATGTGTGATTAGAGTTTTCTTACTAGTACTAATGAGAAGTGCCACTTTAAAGAATATGCCACTGTTTAAACTTCCAAGGTCCACATTTCTCAATGAAATTAATGTGTTATCACAGAGACTTGTTTACTTCTCAGTATGTTGAGCCTACCAACACATCAAATGATAGAGTTACCGGTCGATTGGATCATATCGTATGGTTAGATCTACAAGACCAGAATCATATCATGTTCCACACATTTTGTCCGACCACAGACCAGGGATTTTGATTTTTGTTTGTATTTGACTTGTGTTAAAAAAAACACTTAATGAATTACAATAATAAACTCTATTTTTGTTGATTTTGTCAAATTTTCAATGTTTTTGGTTTATCTTCCACGTTGCATGTACGGTAGACTGACACAAAAACATAAATAAACAAGAAAAATCTTTTTGATCTATTAAAAGAGACTTGACACAAGACAACCACAAACAAAAGTGACTAGGTCAAATCAAGGTCAGACAAACCTGAAAAGAAATGACTCAAGGAGTCAAAAGAGTAAAAGACCTGAAAAAATTCAAATATTTTAATATGAACAAAATCAAACAAGCATAAAGAGAAAAATAGATAACACATATAAGATACTAAACCTATGAAGTCAAGATACTAACATACTAGGGAATGGAGAAGGTTCAATCATAATTAATCATGCCTACAACACTAATCAGAAAGTTAAACCTAGACATATCAAATGGCTTAGTGAAAAGGTCTGCTAACTAATCATCTGTATTAACATGGACTAAAGTGACTAGTTTCTTCTCGGCACAGTCCCTAATGAAATGGTACCTAATCTCAATATGTTTAGTCTTAGAATGTGAATGGGATTTTTAACAATTGTAACAGCAGTATTATCTATATGAATAGGGGTACCCATGAAATTCAAACCATAATCCAGCAGCTGATTCTGAATCCAAAGCACTGGAGAGCAGCAGGAGGCAGCAGCAATGTACTCCGCTTCAGCCGTTGAGACTAACACTGTTGTATGCTTCTTGCATTGCCATGAGACCAGACGGTTCCCTAAAAACTGAGCTCCTCCCGTCGTAGACTTACGATTGAGTCCACAACCGGCGTAGTCATTATCTGAGAAGGCTCGAAGGTCAAAGAGCGAATCTTTAGGATACCAAAGTCCTCTGTTTCGATTGGACTTCAAGTACCGGAAAATCCTCTTCACGTCCATTAAGTGCGATTCTTTCGGCTTACTCTGGAAACGGGAACACATGCAGACTCCAAACATGATTTCGGGACGACTTGCTGTCAGATACATTAGAGAGCCAATCATAGACCTGTATAGGTGCTCATCTACACAAACACCCTCCGGATCTTGATTCAACTTGTGGAGAGTGACGACGGGCGTAGAGAAGCCTTTAGAATCTTGAAACCCAAATTTCTTCAGGATCTCTTTCACATATTTCCCTTGGCTGATAAGAATGCCATCAGATTTCTGTTTCACTTGAATTCCAAGGAAAAATGTCAACTCTCCCATTGCACTCATCTCAAATTTCTTCTTCATTAACTCCTCAAATGCATGGCATAGGCCGACGTTGGTTGAACCAAAGATGATGTCGTCGACATACACTTGCACTAACATCATATCTTCACCAACATGTTGAATGAATAGTGTCTGATCGATTACCCCTCGCTTGTAACCATTTGACAACAGATATGTCGATAACGTCTCGTACCACTTCCTTGGGGCTTGGTGTAGACCATAGAGGGCCTTATCCAGTTTGTAACATTTCTTAGGAACATGGTCTTTACATCAAGTTGATAAACAGTGATGTTCATCGATGCGACATATGCCGGGAAGATCCGTATTGCCTCCAAACGAGCGACAAGCGCGTAGACGTCTTCGTAATCAATGCTGGCAACTTGCATGTACCCCTTCACAACTAAGCGGGCTTTATTTCTGATAATAATGCCACGGTCGTCTCTTTTGTCATTGAAAATCCATTTGACAGGAATAGGCTTTATACCCAGAGGAGGATCTACCAAATGCCAGACATTGAGTAATTTGAATTGTAGTAACTCTGTTTGCATGGCTTCAATACAGTTATCATCTAAAAGGGAAACAACAATAGTGGGAGGCTCTACTTGTGAAATGAAGCAGGAATACAAACATGTGTTCAATTCCTTTGACTGACTCCGAGTGAGACATTTATCAACCGGTCCGATGATCTGATTCGTAGGATGTATCTTGTGAATTCGAGTCTCTCAATAGTAGGAGCTGGAATAGACGAGTCCATGTTCCCAATTTGCAGGTCATCGCCATGAGTCTCTCCGGTATCAATCTCTGTTAAGTCATCTGAGTCAGAATCATGCGCAATAACATCAATTTCAACAGTGTTGTCTGCCTCGGTTGTTTCTTGTGCAGGTTCTGCTTCCACAATTACAGGTTCATCAATCTGAATAGTGGGCATTTCAGGTGCTGAAGTAGAAGTTGAAGTGCCATTAACATCACTTGAAGGTGTTGATTGATTTTCCCTTGATAACTCCTTAGGATCAACTGAATAAATGGTATCCAGGATCAAAGAAGTAATAGGAGCAAGCATATCAACGATAGGATTGGTAGCTTCATTTCCTTGATCAACAGCAGCAGAAGAAGTACCTAAATCATCAGATTGAAACACATTAAAAGTTGAAGAAAATGACTCAAGGTCATACATACTATCCGGAGCAGGATCTCTAGTGTTCAGAGTATGCTCATTACAAGTAACGTTGCACGACTCAATAACAACTTGAGTTCTTCTGTTGAACAGTCGAGAGGCCGCTGAGGTCATCGAGTATCCAACAAAATAACCATCATCTGCCCTAGAGGCAAATTTGGTTAACTGATCCGTCTGAATTAAGACAGTACAAGCGTATCCGAATGGCTTTAATCGTTTTAAGTTTGGTTTCACTTTGGAAAACAGTTCGAATGGCGTCTTGTTAGCATATTTGACCAGGAGTGTTCTGTTCTGAACATAGCAGGCTGTGTTGACAGCTTCTGCCCAAAAAGATAATTTCAAGTTGGAATCAGCAAGCATTGTTCTGGCAGCTTCGATGATCGTTCTATTCTTCCGTTCAGCCACTCCATTTTGTTGCGGTGTATACGGTGAACTGAACTATCGAGTTATGCCTTTTTCGTTACAAAATGCATCAAATATCTGATTCTTGAATTCAGGCCCCAAAACTGTTGTTAAAGTCGTCCACAAAACAATCCCAATGACTCTCGAGCAAACCGACATGGATTATTTAAGGCCAAACGTAGTCAATTTTGGTGCAGCTATTGCTCCTCCTGGTGTCGACGGTA
Organism: Deinandra increscens subsp. villosa; assembly: GCA_039602395.1. Lineage (NCBI taxonomy): Eukaryota > Viridiplantae > Streptophyta > Magnoliopsida > Asterales > Asteraceae > Deinandra > Deinandra increscens. The sequence goes on from JBCNJP010000027.1 coordinate 75,121,296, forward strand.
GCAACTTCGAAAACGATATTGGAGTCTACTATGTAGAAATCTTTCTGGTTCAGGGAGTGGTTCTACTAAGTCTGGTTGTTGTATTTTCATACACCACATGAGCACACAAAGATAAACAAGAATCAGTAGTAACCAAAGTAGGATAATACGGAAAAGGGAAAATCAGTTTAAGTGGTGTGTGATCAGGACACTACCTAGTGCTGATGTACATTATATAAAAAGAAAGAAAATGAATGTTTTGAAAATTTCCAAAACGGTACCAAGGGGTAGAGATCTAGGTTTTGAAGGAAAAATTATGGTAAAAATATACAAAGATTAGGCCACCAACTTGGATTTCTCTCAAAATCCTCGTTTTGTGTCCCCGACAACGGCACCAAAAAGCTTGGTATTGGTAGAGCATATTCCTATGTTGCCGTTGTGTCTCGTGTATTGTATCTAGGCTAGAGCGTCTTTGTGAGTCATATAGTCAACATACCAAGATGGTCGTACCAGTTGGTACGGGCGTACCAACTGGTCCACCAGGTGGTACGCCGGCTTGTATGTAAGTGACTATATATAGTTCATGTTAGAGAGAGCTTAGTTGTTCTGTCATTTCTCTGCTTCTTAACTGTGTGCAACTGAGTGTGTTTCTCTCTATAGCTTGTATCTCTTTGTGAAACAATAAAGCAAAGATTTATTTACATCATGTTTGTTCTCGTTTGACTGAATCATGCAGTAGTAAGATCTCTCCATGGTTTTACAAGTGGTATCAGAGCAATCCAGGTTGCTCTACTACAGCGATTTGGTCCATTTTCGAGTTTTAGAGAGCAAAAAAGCTTGGGTTTGGTGCGTTTTTCATCAAATTTTCACAATTCTGAGTGACTCCGAGGTTAAAAATGATTTCTGAGTGTTCCTAGTGCGGTTGAAGTCCGTTTGAACCCCAAAATCCGCTTGGAAGACGTCCGTTTTTTAGGTTGAAGTTTTTGCATTCGCTATCGTAACTTCAAGATGAGCAATTATCAAGCGTTTTCAGCTATGCAAACCTCGATGCAAGCCATGATGAACTATGATAATGAAATCGGAACAACTCAGAAAGTTCCTAAATTACTTCGATTGGAAGATTATCATAATTGGAAGAAAATATTTGAATCTTACATGTACTCACAAGATGTTGATTGTTGGATTCCGATTGAAAAAACAATATGAGTATCCGTTGATTGCTAATACTCTACCAAAATCGATAAGTGATTTTGAGCCTGAAGAAAAGAAGGTATTTGCAAGAGAAAAGAAAACTTATAGTTTTCTCACGATGGCATTACCCAAAGATTTGATGGATCATTTTAAGAATTTTCCAACTTCAAAACAATTATGGGATGCTATTAAGGAAAGAAGCGAGGGTAATGATCAGTACAAGAACGCTCGAAAGAAAGTTTTGAAGAAAGAGTTTGATAATTTTGGGCTTTGTGAGAATGAAAATATCACAGATTTGATTGCAAGGTTTTCACATTTAATCAATGAACTTGACATTGTAGGTGTTAAGAAAGAAAATGATGAATTAAAGGAGAAATTCCTAGAAGCTCTTCTCGAAAAGTGGGAGAATTTTGTGATGATGTTGTCTAATGATCAAAACTACTCAAGTTGGACATTCAATCAGCTGATAAGCAAATTACAAGCTCGGGAAATGGAATTACTTGTGAAAAAGTCAGCAACTCCATCTGTTCAGAATTCTGAAGTATATTTTGGAGAAAATTATGCTACTGTTCATGCTAAAACAAAGTCACATTCTATTTCAAGCAGTAATCCTCCGTTAACAACTTTTCTTGCTGGAAAGTCTGAAAATACTTGTTATTCTTCGGGTTGCAGTTTTACTATTCCTAATAGATCAATCAACAAGTCTGCTTCTACTCAAGCAACTGAAGATTTAGCTGCTTTGTTGTTTGCTTTTAAATCATCTTCGTCTGGATCCATATTTATTCAAATTGGTAATTATGGTTTGATTTCGGAGGATCTAAAACAGATGGATGATGATCAGCTATATAAAATAGATTTGGATTGGCAGTTTGCTATGACGGTTGAAAAAGGAAGAAGGTTTATTGACAAACATGGAAAGATTTCTATTCTTCAAGAATGCAAACTGGGTTTAGATAAGTCTAAATTGAAATGTTACAAATGTTCTAAATTAGGACATGTTGCTCGAGAATGCAAGCAATCTTCTTCTAAACCAAGCACTTTAGATAGTTATAATCATAATAAAGATGCAAAGGCTTTAGTGGTTGAGGAGGGTTATGATTGGGCTGCAGATTTTCCAGATGAATCTGCATTTTTAGTTCATTCTCCAGAAAATTATGCATAAATGGCTACTATGCAAGGTGAATCAAGTGATTCTGAATCTCAAACAAGTGCATCTGAAACAAGTGATTCTGAAGTTAGTGGGTATGAGTCAACATGTGAATTTTGTGTTAAAAAAGAAAGAAAGATTCGAGAATTTATTTCTGAAAAGGAAGGGTTGATTGTTGAACATGATAAGAAAGAAGCAGAGATAGAAGGTTACAAAAGAAAATGTGAAGATTCTGATGAGCTTTTCAAAGCTAACGCAATGTTGGAAAAAGAAAAGAAGGTGTTAATAGAAGATGTTTTAGAGCTAAAAGAAAGATTGGATGAGGTGGTTAGCATTAACAAAGAACAAACGTTGAAGTTACAAAATAAAAATGCCGAGTTAGTCACAAAGGTTGAAAAGTGGGAGTAAGCAAAGGATGCTATTGGAGATTTTGATGCTTTGTATAAGAAATCTAAAGCAAGAGTGGAATCACTTCTGCTTACCAATTTTGAACTTCAGAAAGCTAATGATGAACTCATGGTTTCGAACAATGCCTATAAAGTTCTCCAGTCAAAATTACAAGATAAAGTCACCGATCTGACAAAAGAAAACAAATGGTGAAGGAGGATAGTCTGCTTGACAAACATGTTTTGGTCAAAAACTGCCTAGGCAATTAGTTGATCAAACTTTGTAAGTGAGGTAGCGTGTTTGATGTAAATAAAGATAGAAATGTAAATTTGAAGATTGACACGAGGATGTAACGAGGGAAAATCCAGGAATCCTTGAGTATCCTCAAGGAGCCTAGCAAAAAACCTCGGGGGCCGGTTCAAAGTACCTGCCTCCTAAAACTTTTATAATGAAAGTGTTTAGTACAAAGGAAATGAGCTCGTATTCTAAGTGTTGCAGAGAGTCGTGATTGCCGAAAAAGTGTGTGTGTAAGCCTAGAGCTCTGTTTAAATATAAATTACATTGCAACAACATCTCCTAAAAACTAGCAACTAACTCCACGTCTCTCACATGACCGTTAGTAGTCCACTCAGTCCACGTTTCTGTTAGTTGACCGGGTCTTTAGGACACGTGATTCATGCTTGAGTTAACCTGCGAATAATAAACAGAAAGGGAAAAACAATAGTTAGTCAAGAAATATAATTCAGGATCCTTACAGCGAAGTGCTTGCGAGCTGATGCGAGCTACTCAGTATCTCCAGTTAACCTGCGAATAATAAACAGAAAGGGAAAAACAATAGTTAGTCAAGAAATATAATTCAGGATCCTTACAGCGAAGTGCTTGCGAGCTGATGCGAGCTACTCAGTATCTCCTGAATTCTAGTACCAACAATTGCCCCCAAATTGTTGACGGTTGGCGCATGCAAGCCAGCTGTCGTAAATTTGAACTTGAGCCTTATCGCTAAGTAACTGAGATTTGAGAGGAATTAGCTGGACCCAACTTCCTAGGCGAAGTCCTCGTTAGGTTTTTCTTTATAACCTTCTCTTTGCTTTCATTATTCCTCACAGCTTTTATTTGGCGAAAACCCTAGAGCTTCTCTCATCTTCTCCAGGTTAGTATTCTCTCTCTCCCTTCTCGTCTTTTCCGATAATGGGGAAGAAAATGTTGCGACCATCGGCCACAGTCTCCGACCAAGTGGCCGACGACTTCACCGACCAGGGACTCCTCCCGGCGACGGAGGAGGAGACCTGCAACTTTGACGATCGAAAGATCGCAATGTTGCAGCGATCTTCGAGTTTCCCTGCCGGAGTTGACTTCCGTCCGTTTGATCCTTCTTTGACCACATCTCCGACGACTGGGTTTGTTTCCTTCACTACCCTTTTTTCCTTGGAATGACATTTCCTTTCCCGGATTTGGTCACCGATTTCTTCTCAATCACCCATCTTGCATATTCCCATGTAATGCCCATGGTGTGGAGAATCCTTCTTTCTCTCCACCACTTGAACCAAACCCGCAATTTGAATATTGGGGTTGCTGAGATCTGCAAAGTGTACCGATTGGCCACACATGGCAACAGCAGGTTTGTCTTGAAAATCAGAACCGGAGAAGCCCAGATGATCCCTAGGGTTTCTCATAATGACCATGATTGGAAGCGTCAATTCTTCTTTGTCAAAAGGAGTAGCCTTGTCGGTTGTGGGAACCTTCCTACCCAATGGGTTGTCAAGGGTAGGAAGAGTTTTTGTAATATTCCAATTCCATATACTCTTTCAATTTTATCTATCTGATATGCTTGCCCTCTTGTCTTAACAGCGCCCAAGTTTGAAGCTCTGATCAAGCCAACCCGTGAATCCTCCAAGAAGCTCAAGGAACTCTACAGCATCCCAGTGGCAGAAAGAAGCTGTCAGCCCGAAGACGTTTCAAGTGCTAGAAGTATCTCCTAACAACCTCTCAGCCCCTCGAGAACCATGTCTACAGGTACTTGTACAAACCTGTTCTCCTTTTGCTTCAAGTTATATCTTATTATTTCTGAAAACTGATCCCTTACTGTCTATGATGAAGCTCCAGGTTCAGCTTCCAACTTCTCCTTCAAGGATCTCAAACTGCTCATTGCAAAGAAAGAGAAGACTGAAGAAACCAGCAGCAAGGCTCCCACAGACCTTTCAGCCCCTAAGCCCCGGGCCCCCAGCACTCGATCCAAGACCTCTTCTGCCAAGAAGCGTAAGGCTCCAGACTCCACTATCAACGTGGACAACTTCGATGATCTCCCTCCTGTTGCGGCTGCTAACAAGCTGCTCTCACTGCAAGTTGTGGTGAACATTGTAAGTTATAGCTTAATAATAGAGAAGTATATTAAAATTGTAGTTATAATACTTCCCTTGTTGATTCTGATGTGTTTTGCTCTGGTACAGGGCATTGATAAGCTGAGCCACGATGTAATTGATCTTAAAGGCAAACTGGCAACAATGGAACAGAAGCTTGAAGAAGCTGAGCAAAAGCTGGAGGCTGCTGAGCAGAAGCTTGAGGCCTCCGAACTTAAACTTGATCAGGCCATGCTCCGTCTTGAGAAGATGGGTAAGGCAGCAACCAGCAATACACGCCACTACGAGAAGCAGCTCAAAGAAAGAGATGCTGCAGCTGCTGAAGCCCTAAATCTGGCTGAACAGAATGCTCAATCCTCAGCCGTCATCAGCGTGCTTGAGTGCATGATCGAGATGGCCATTGCTGCGCAGGCTGAGGGCTTCACCCCAGAGAGCTGGCCAGTCAAGGATTGGGATGGTGAGTCTCAAAAAGCTGATGGCCGAGAGTGGGGAAGCTTTAGAAAAAACTGATAAGGAGGTTAAGCCGGAGGTCGAGAAGGAAGCTGAGAAGGAGAAGGGCAAGGGCAAGGAGGTGGAGCAGGCGGAGGCTGCTGGTGATAAGTTTGGCGATGAAGGCATTCTTGACTAGGTCGGAGCCCACTTTTTTAGGTTGTTTGGTTTGTGGTTCTTTTTAAAACAATGTTTGTGGTAGAAACAAAATACTTTAACTTTTAGGGGCTTGGATGGAGGGACCTTGAGTTTCAAGGAGAAGTCCAAGCTCCTTAGACAATATGGTTGGCCTCAGGTGGAGGGATCTTGGGTTCCAAGACGAAGCCTGGGGTCAACTTTTCTAATTTCCTACATATATATGACTTAGTAGTATTTTGATCATCATGGTGTGTTGTGCATATTTTTGGTTATTCTGAAAAATATTTGAATGAGGATCTTACAGAATGATTAATAACATAGTTTAGTATAAAAACTCAAAAGTCTATAAAACTTTGCCAATGTTAACAAACCATGATGCTAGCCAATACTTAGTTAGTAATAAAAATTCGTAACATAAACAGTACCAATGTCACCTGTTCAAGTAGATTCCATTCGCTTAGATAGTCAAGATCCTTGGGGATCCTCATGGATCCTTAAGGTAGGTTTGGCAAAATCCCGATGAAACCGAGAATAAATCTTGAGCACTTGAGAATGAATCAAACAGGGGTCAAGCCCAACTTTGTCTTTTGAGGCACGAAATGCCTTGTAAGTCTTGGGTCTAAGCCAACTGGGGTCAAGCCCAAAAACTTGAGAGACACGAATGTGCCTAAACCTTAGTTAACGTGAGAACATTAAAAACCTTCGTTAATCTGAGGACAAGCTCAAAAATACCTGGGACTAAGCCAACTGGGGTCAAGCCCAAAAACTTGAGAGACACGAATGTGCCTAAACCATAGTTGACATGAAAATGCCAAAAACCTTAGAACCTTTTCGAGATGACACGTCTGCCACCCATTTTGAAGTGCACTCTATGGCCAACAGTGATGAAATTATCAGCCACCCTTAGATGGACTGGTTGCACCACCTTGAACCACAGGCCACCACCGTGCGCTCCTAGCGAGGGTCTTACGCTCCTGGCGAGGGTCTTGCGCTCCTGGCGATTCCCATTAGTGAACGAGAAGGTGAAAACCTCCTAAACCTTTTTGATCGCACTCAGAATGCTTTATACTTAGAAGAGGTGATCAACCTCTAGCTTACGACAAGATGCTTAGAATATCTGCAAAACACTTCAAGGCTTGGTGAGGGGTGGGTGTTAGCTTGGCTAACACCCCTCCGATGCCTAAGTCAGTAACCATTTCACAAAGATAATGATAGGAAATTGAAATTAGAATAAAAATCATACCTGATGTTTTTGGAGCTTACGCAAGGATTCTGGGATATGCTCAGAGGATCCGGAGAGCACTTACATAAAATGAAACTTCAAGTGAATTGCATTCCAAGCTCTTGGGAGCAGCTCACCTTCCATAGTAGCCAACCTATATGCCCCCTTTCCAGCTTCTGAGTCTATTAGGTAAGGACCTTCCCATTTAGGTGCAAGTTTTCCATTTGCTGGATTGGTTGTATTTTGAAAAGCTTTCCTGAGTACCAGATCTCCTACTTGAAATCTTCAGATCCTGAGATTTCTGTTGTAAGACTTAGCTATCCTTTGCTGGTATGCTGCCATCCTAAACTTTGCGAGGTCTCTGATTTCATCGATCAAGATCTTCAAGGAGCTCTTTCTTATTTGCTTCAAAATCCCGGCAGCTTGTTCTGGCAGTTGGCATCACCATTTCAATGGGTATTACAGCTTCTGAGCCAAACACTAAGGAAAATGTTGTTCGACCAGTGGCATTTTTGGAGGTCGTTCTGTCGGCCCACAATACGAAAGGTAGCTCTTCAGCCCATTTCCCTTTCTTGTCTCCTAGCTTCTTCTTAAGATTATTGATGATAATCTTATTGCTCGATTCCGCTTGGCCATTAGCTTGTGGATGTATGGGAGTTGAAGTTACCATCTTGATGCACCATGCCTCACAAAAACTAGTCGTTCTTTTTCCAATAAACTGAGTCCCGTTGTCACAAACTATTTCCGAAGGGATTCCAAATCTTGTTAAAATATTCCTTTTAATGAAGGAAATCACTTCTTTTTCTCTAACTTGAACAAAAGCTTCGGCTTCAATCCATTTAGAAAAATAGTCTGTCATGGCCAGCATGAAGACTTTTCCTCCATGTGCTACATGTAGCTTACCAACTATGTCCATGCCCCATTTCATGAATGGCCACGGAGATGATATTGAATGGAGCGGCTCGGCAAGCTGATGGAGGATATTGCCGTGCCGCTGGCATGAATCGCATTTCTGAACAAAGGTCATTGCATCCTTCTTCATAGTAGGCCAGTAGTATCCTGTCCTCAATACTTTGGAAAATAGTGATCTGCCCCCAGTGTGATTGCCACAATCACCTTCATGAATATTGTTGGTACATTATATGTGGCAACGGGCTGGATCGAATAGAGTGTTGAAGACAATGTTTTGACCTAGTTTTTGTACTGGCCGAACCTTGGCCGAACCCAAGGTTCGGCGGCTCCGAACTCTGGCCGATCTCCAGGCTCGGAGGACAGGTTTTAGGAATCTATAAATAGGTCTTTTGTCTTGTAATTTACTAGTTGTTCATGAGAGCTTGTGTATGTGAGAACTAGTGTTTTGTACTCTGAATCTCTTGTAATCGTTCTATTGGTTAATGAGATTGAGTCGTTTTATTTACATTGATTGTTCTCGTTGTTTTTCACGTTATTGATGTCGAACTAAACCGATCCACACGCTCCAGCGTTTTCAAGTGGTATCAGAGCTTTCTGGTTGTGTTTAGGTTCGATTTGATTCAATTCGTGAGTCACAAAGCTCGTTTTCATCTTTGTTTTTCAAAATTCTCGTTCAAAACAGCATGTTTTACGTTCAATATGCTTGTTTTTGCTCGTTTTGGTTAGTTTGAGTGTCCACAGCTCGAGAGGTGTCATTTTTAGTGAGTTTTTCCGAAATTCTTTGATTTTTCGCGTTCGGCCGAACTCCACGTTCGGTGTAACTGCTCCGAACTCCAGGTTCGGAGTACGCTCGGCATAACCGCTCCGAACGCCAGGTTCGGAGTAAGTTCGGTGAAGTTCGGTGAAGTATCGGAGTCCTGTTCATAGTTCGGTAAGGTTCGGAGCTCGTTCGGTGAGCGTTCGGACTAGATTTATCGTTCGGTGAGTGTTCGGACTAGGATCGGAGGATCTTCGGGTTATTGAGGTTCGGCGAGAGATCGGAGGTAGTTCGGTGAAGTTCGGACCTAGTTCGGAGGAAGCTCGGAGGGTACAGTGGTTCGGACCAGTTCGGACAGATCAGATTTTTCAAATTTTGAACATGTCGGATTTTCAAGCGTTTGCTGCTATTCAAACGCAGATGCAAGCTTTACTTAACTATGACAATGAGATTGGAACAACACAAAAAGTTCCAAAGTTGCTCAAGTTCGAAGATTATGCCAATTGGAAAAAGCGATTTGAGGCATATATCGGAACAACGGATCCAGATTTATGGATTGCTATGGATGCACCGTATGTGTATCCGGTTGGTCCTAACAATGTTCCTATTATGCAACGTAATTTGGATCTTACACAGAAAGCTGATTATGTTCGTGAACAGAAAGCGTATGGTTTGATCACTCAAGCATTACCAAAGGAATTATTACATCAATTTAAAAGTTGCAAACACGCTCATGAGTTATGGTCAACTCTGAAGGAGAGGTGTGAGGGCAATGAGCAGTATAAAAAGAGCAAGAAAAAGGTTTTGAACAAAGAATTTGACAACTTCAAACACTTTGAAGGTGAAGGTGTTTCTGAACTGATTTCGAGGTATTGCCATTTATTATCTGAAATGGATACCGTTCAAATCAAAAAGGATGATGAAGAGCTTAAAGAGAAACTACTTGAAGGTTTACCTTCTAAGTGGGAATCATATGTTTTGATGTTAACAAATGATAAAGATTTTTCAGAATTGTCTTTTGTGAAATTGTTGGGCAAGTTGCAAGCAAGAGATTTGGAAATGAAGAACGTGTATACTACTCCTGCTGAAGTCCAGAATCCGGATGTCTATTACGGATCAAATGCTGCTACTATTTCGGGTAAATCGGGCAAGACAGCAAATTCTGCTCCAGCAACGGCTTTCATGGCTGGAAGTTCACATTTACCAAATTCAGGAACTAGTTTGGGATCTAATGGCCATGAGTATAGTTATAGTTCTGGAGGTTGTAGTGCTTCAATTCCGGCGAGTAATTTGATGGACAAAAGCAAGATGGCTATGTCTGTGTCAACAACGGAGGATTATATGGCACTGGTGTCTGCTTTGGTGTCATCTTATTATGGACTTATCACTGGAAATGTAAGCAATGCAGAGCTAACTGAGGAAGATTACGATCAAGTGGATCCTGATGACTTGGAGTTAATGGATATTAATTGGCAATTTGCTATGCTTGCGAGGAGGGTTAAGAGATTCTTGAAAAAGACTGGAAGAAAAGACCTGAATTCTGGAGGAAGAATTGGTTTTGACAAGTCAAAAGTGAGATGTTATAATTGCTCTAACTTCGGACACTTTGCTCGAGAATGTTCTCAACCAAAGAAGCAAGAATATCAGAAATTTAATTCCAAACCATCTGCATCTGGACTCAACAATTCATCGACCTCAGGGAGTTCTTTAAATTCTAAATCTAATTCTGAACCCACTAAAGCTTTAGTATCTCAAGCAGATAAAACCTATAATTGGGGTAATCAGTTTACTGATTCATCTGCTTTGATTGTTAAACATGTGCAGGATTATGATGCTATGACAGAATCTACTCAAGATGGAGATGATTCTCATGGTGAAGTAATTGGTGAAAGTTCTGTTGAAGTTAATGATGATAAAGTTGCTTTCATGACAAATCTATCTGAGAAGGCGGAATCTAATGCTATTCTCTTGTTGGAAAAACAAATTCAACTTCTGACTGAGGAGAAAGAGGCATTAATCCGAGAGTGTGATGCAGCGAAGGCTGAAGCAATTGATGCAGCGAATGATTTTGAGAATCTTTATCAAAAGAGTCTTCCGCTGAAAGAAAAATATGACAAAGCGCAACAGAATGCACTGGAAATTGCTGACAAGATGATTGCACTGCAGAAAGAGATGCATAAAATATCTGAGGAGAACAACAGTTTGAAGCTAGAAGTCGGGTCACTTAAACGAAGCAATATCACAGAATCAGTTGCTCTCATGGCCGATACTTCGAAGGTAGCTTCGTATCCTCAAATGTGCAAGTCTTGTGATGAATTTGCTACCGCTAAGAGTACTCTCTTAGACGAAAAGACAAAATTAAAAGATCTTTTGTCGGTAGCATGTGCGGATAAGAACATTTACAAAGAAAGATGGGAGGGAACCACAAAGGAATTGTTGTCAGTACATGAGCAACTACGATTACAAAAATTTGATTTTGCAAATCAATCTGAGTTGCTTGTGTCTGTACAAAAGGACTTGGCATCGAGTCAAAAACTTGTTGCAGATCTGAAAATTGAGATTTTTGAGTTAAAAACAAAAATTGACACTTTCCAATTTTCATCATCTTTTACAAATTTTGTGTACAATTCTGAGAAACAAAATGGATCTGACAAGTTAAACCAAGTTCCTTCACCAGTAGTTCTTACTAATGGTCCCTCTTCTACTGAAAAGGTGGATGTTTCACCTGAATCTTCTAAGACCAATGTTCCGCAATCAACTAAATCAGAGTCTGATAAAAATTCAACCGGTAAATCTGTTCTGGATTCGTCGGTTGATGAATTGTTTTATAATGTTTCAGACTTTGATAAAGTTGATGATCTTGTGTCTGAAACAGACACTGAAAGTTCCAAAACCACTCGTCCACAAGTTTCTAAGCCAGATCATCATAATTTGATTTTAAATCATGATTTTCCAACGATCAAATCTGAGCTTAAGAAATTGAGTGAGTTTGAACAAAAACAGATTGCTCGAGGCAAGTCTGTTCAGGGAAAACCAGTCAAAAATGGTGGAGTTGGGTTTGAGACCTTGGCAAGTCAAAAAGTTTTTGAAAAAGGTTCTTCTTCAAAGGTTACTAAATCTGAAAATGCCAAGGTTAATAATTCGACTCAGAAAGCCAAAATTGACCGTCCAGAAAAATGGGTGACCTACAAATTGAAAGGTTCGGATAAGATGTATTATGATAAGGATTTTCCTTTAGATATGGTTAATCCTAATCTGATTGACAAAATCTTCTCGGGAGGTTATGATCCCAAATATGATCCTAATAAGAAAGCAGTGCCTATTAGGAAAGGAAATAGGGTTTTTACTCCGATGGAGGATTTTGTTGATTCTGATTGTGAAGGTGGGGTGGCTAACAAAGTGCAAAAACCTGTTCAAAAGAATGTGAACAAGAAACCTTTCAAATCAACTTTTCATGAATCACCAAAAAGTTTTCACGACACTCAAAAAGGTTTTTATCATCAAAAACAATCAAATTTCAGAAACCCAAGTCCATATGTAAAACGGTCACAATTTTATGATGATGCTGGGTTTTATGATGATTTTGGTTGTGGGCCAAATCAACCTGTCTTTGGAAGGGGTCCAAAGTGGGTTGATCATGGATATCAACATAATGTTGGTCCACGTTTTGATGGAAGGAGAGATAGACGTCAGAATTATTTTTCTGAAAATTCACGGGCAAGAGATCAAGTTGATTACTGTGATGATTTTTCAGAAAATGTTTCTGGCTACACTGAAAACTTTGCAAATCATTCTGTGTCTAATAGAAAGGGGTTTAAATCTAAGTCACAAAAAGTTTTTGTTGAGTCTGATATGGATGATGACACGATTGTTCAATCTGTCATGGACAAACGAAAATGTTTTAAATGCAAACTTCGTGGTCATTCATATCGGGTATGTCCATTGAAGAAACCTAAATCTGACAAATCTGATGTTGAGAAATCTGATGCTGGTTCTGAGGGATATCAGACGGAAACCCCTGTTTCCAAGAAGAAAGTTAGATTTGTGGATGACCAGGGAAGAATACATTTTTTTAATGAATTTCAACAAAATAACATTGCAAAGAAATCAGAAAAAGAATCTGAAAACGTCAAATCAATTCTTAAAACTTCTTCATCTGGCTCCAAGGGTTCTTCAAGTGAGTCATGGAAACCTAAGGGTTCTTCCATGGCTGGTGTTGATTTTGTTGAAGATGACGATCGACCCAAAGCTTCTAGCTTGGGTTCGTCCCGATAACTAATCTTCTGTTTTAATTTATGCAGGGATCTTCGCGACCACCTATGAGTAACATTTGGGTCGTTGATAGCGGAGCATCTCGGCACATGACTGGTGACATCTCTTTGCTGCATGATGTGAAACCATTTGATGGTGGAAAAGTTACATTTGCTGGCGATAAGGGAGGTCAGGTCACTGGAATTGGTAAATTGTCCAATGGATCAGTCACATTCGAGAATGTTGAGTATGTCAAAGAATTGGAATACAATCTTCTTAGCGTCTCCCAGATTTGTGATAAGCAATACGTTACTGCTTTCACAGGGAGTGAATGTGTAATACTGATGCTTGACTACAAGATTCCTGATGAGTTTGTAGTAATGCGAGCACCTCGATTTTCAAATTTATACGTGCTTGACATGAATTCAGCTACTGCCACTGTTGAAGGTCAATGTTTTTTAACAAAAGCATCAGAAAGGGATTCTATTCTATGGCATCGTCGCATGGGACACATCCATTACCGGAAGATGAATGAATTGGTGCGACGGGATCTTGTCGAAGGGGTTCCGAAACAGCAATTTATATTTAATGATGTGTGTGTGAGTTGCAAGAAAGGAAAGCAAAAGAGAAAATCTCATCCATTGAAAAAGTATCACTCAATTGATGTACCATTGGAATTACTTCACATGGATTTGTTCGGTCCTGTGAATCGTAAGAGTATTTCTGGAAATTGGTACTGTTTGGTGGTAACAGATGAATATTCAAGATTTTCTTGGGTGGATTTTCTGGTCACTAAAGATGAAACAGCAAAAATCCTTATCAATTTGATTAATACTCTTGAGTCACTATACAAATTGAAAGTCAGAAGGATTCGTAGTGACAATGGCACGGAGTTTAAGAATTCAGCCGTGAGGACATTCTGTATGGAAAAGGGAATTGTACACGAGTTTAGTACACCATACACTCCTCAGCAAAACGGCGTGGCAGAAAGAAAGAATCGTACCATTATTGAAACAGCACGAACAATGTTGGCTGATGCTCAGTTGCCGGTTCCTTTTTGGACTGAAGCTGTCAACACTGCTTGTCACGTGCTGAATAGGGTACTAACTGTTAAGAGGCTTGGAAAGACATGTTACGAATTGCTCAAGAATCGCAAACCGACTCTTGATTACTTAGAGCCATTTGGGTGTCCATGTACCGTGTTAACGTCTGCGGGCAAATTTGATGACAAAGTATTTGAGGGAGTGTTTGTCGGATACTCGAATCAAAAGAAACGGGTATTTAATTTGCAGACGGGAACTGTAGCGGAATACTTACATGTGGATTTTCAACCATATACTTTACCACCCAAAGGTGAAGGACCGGATTGGATGTTCGATTACAAATCATTGTTTGAAAATTTTGATTCAACTCCAGAAATGTCTGACGAGCAACTTGCAAATGTGTACATTGAACTTCAAAATGATGTTCCGGTTCTCAAAATAGTGAATCTGCCAACTCCAGAAGTGCCTGTTGCTGATGATTATGTGACCGAGTCTTCTAATGATACAACAGTTGTGGCTGATGTTATGTCTTCTGATGGTGAGAACGAATTTCATGAAGCCGTGTCACATCAGAATGAGCTTCCTGTTCAACAACCTGATCCACAAGTTGATGCTGTTACAAATGATGTGGTGGCTGATTCAACTGAGAATGTGGTGGTTGAGGAAGATCCTATTCCTGGTTTGGCTGAAACGGTTGAGGTTCCTGTTCATCAGACGCTTCGTATAAACACCATTCATCCGCAAGAACATATTATTGGTGATTTGAATGACGGAGTGCGCACAAGACATCAGATTGAGGGTAGTGCATTACTAACTGTTTTGGAATCTGGTATTCAGGAAGAAGCATTTCATTCTTGTTTTCTATCTCAGATTGAACCTAAAAATGTGAATGAAGCGTTACTTGATGGTTCATGGGTAGAAGCAATGCAAGAAGAGCTGTTACAATTTCAGAAGTTAGGAGTATGGCATCTTGAAGATTTACCAGCAGGAAGTAAGAAACCTTGTGGTACAAGATGGGTGTACAAATGCAAACGGGATGATCGTGGAGTGATAGTCCGCAATAAAGCTCGTTTGGTTGTGCAAGGGTTTTCTCAGGAAGAAGGGATTGACTTTAACGAGGTGTATGCACCAGTTGCCAGAATTGAAGCAATTCGAATATTCTTGGCATTTGCAGCACATCGTGGTTTTAAGGTCTTTCAGATGGATGTGAAGAGTGCATTTCTTTACGGCAAAGTCAAAGAAGAAGTTTATGTTGATCAACCTCTGGGATTCTACGATCCTGATTATCCGGAGAAGGTTTATAAGCTGGATAAAGCACTTTATGGTCTCCATCAGGCTCCTCGAGCTTGGTATGAGACGCTATCCACTTATTTACTTGACAATGGATTCAAGCGTGGGTTGGTCGATCCTACCTTATTTTGTCGTAAAACGGGGGAGGATTTGCTCTTGGTACAAATTTATGTCGATGACATTATTTTTGGGTGTTCCAATGAACAATTATCAAAGGATTTTGAGAGATTGATGCAAACAAAGTTTGAAATGAGTTCCATGGGAGAAATGTCGTTCTTCTTGGGCTTACAAGTTCAACAATCTGACAAAGGAATCTTCATACATCAGTCAAAGTATGTTAAAGATGTTCTAAGTCGGTTCAAAATTGAAGATGTTCGCATTCCTGGAACTCCAATTCAGCTGTCTCATGGTCTTTGTCCTGACGAAGAGGGTGAACCAGTAGATGTCACTCGGTATAGGGCAATGATAGGATCATTAATGTACTTGACAGCTAGTCGACCTGATATTATGTTTGCTGTCTGTCTCTGTTCCAGGTACCAAGCAGCACCTCGAGTTTCTCATATGGAAGCAGTCAAGAGGATTCTAGGTTATCTGAAGGGTAATTCAGATCTTGGGATCTGGTATCCTCATGATGATAAGTTCGATTTGTCAGCTTATACTGATTCGGATTATGGCGGTTGTAAGATTAATTTCAAGTCAACCACGGCCGGATGTCAGTTCCTAGGTGACAGATTGGTATCTTGGCAATGTAAGAAGCAGACGTCCGTTGCTACATCCACGGCTGAAGCTGAATATATCGCAGCTGCCAGTTGCTGTTCTCAGGTTTTATGGATACAACAGCAAATGCGGGATTACGGTTTGATGTTTCTTACTACGCCAATTTATATAGATAACTCTGCTGCTATCTGCATTACTAAAAACCCCGTCCATCACTCTAAAACAAAACACATCGATATTCGATATCACTTCATTCGTGATTGTTATGAGAAGCACTTGATTGATCTGCAAAAGATCCACACCGATTTTCAAAAAGCGGATCTTTTTACAAAAGCATTTGATAAAACCCGCTTCCGTTATCTTTTGCAGATCAACGGCATTCAAAAGTTACCAAGTTGAGTAACTATCGGTTGATCATTTTTCTTTGTTATTTTTCTTTTATTTGTTTCTTTCTTTGTTATAAAAATCCAAAAATAGAGTCTTTGTATTTTTAGGGGGGAGAATTTCAGAAAAGATAAAAAAAATGGAAAAATGCAAAAAGCATAAAAAAAAAAAAAAAGAAAAATGAAAATTGAGAAATTGATCCGACCAAGCGAGAAATGATAATACATCGGCATGTGTTATCAACCACGGATAAAGTAAAATTAAAGGCTGTAGGTGCTTGTTTGGTTAGTTGAATGCGTTAGGGTAAATCTGATATATGCTAGTATGATATAAATATAAAAAATTGCTTGATTATTTGTGAGACACATCATGATGAGTATTGTGTGATCTTGGCATGAAAAATGAAAAAGGCAAAAACAGAATAAGAGATGTTCTGGTGTACGCATGTTTTCATTTTGCAAAGATTTAAACTTGTTTGATTTTCTTTATTTTGTCAAACGATCGGACTTTCTCTGCGTATCGAAAGATCGACCTGATCGTTGTTCGTTTGACGTTCTGCTTTATTTTCTTTGGTGTTTCGTATAACTCATCGGACTTTCTCTGCGTGTGCGGGAGCACCGACCTGATTGTTGTTGGGTTATACAATTTCTGCTTTATTTTCTATTTTTTATTTTCCTAAACAATCGGACTTTCTCTGCGTGCCTACCAGCCGACCTGATTGTTGTTTGTTTAGGGTTCTGCTTTATTTTTGCATGAAACACCAAGAACGTTAAATCTCTGTGGAAATCAAATTCTGTGAATAATACAAAAATAATAAGAATAAGCCAGATTGCCAATATGTCTGATTGTGTGGGTTTTCATAATATCAATGCTTGCTTAATACATCTTAACATATCAGAAAGCTATAAAAATTGATCTACCCGAGCTGAAATAAACTGAAAAGTTGTATTTGCTGCCAACTTGACTTGCATGCTGATTAGAAATGAAATTGAAGTGTGTCTGATGCATATTTGACCGATATGATCTCGCGTCTGGATCTTTCTCACAAAAATACTTAATTTATTTCAGTTCTAGTTATTTCATTTCATTTCTGTTTTGGTTTGTTTCTTTGAAAAACTGTAAAATCACAAAAAGATTTTAGGTGTGTTTTAGCATAATTTTAAAAAAAAAATTCAAAAAGATGTTTGGTGTGTTTGAAAATTTACAAAATATCAAAAAGATTTTGATTCTGTTTTATTTTCGATCAACCGTTGGTGAAAGATTACAAATTATGCCGGGAACAACCAAAAGGACTTGATTTCAGAAATTTCATCATAAAATTGAACAAGTTTGTATCAAATTGTTTAAATTTTAAAACTTAGGGTTTAATTTGAAAATTTTTGGAAATGACCTAACTTGAAGTTCGGAGGTCCGAACTTGGAGTTCGGAGGTCCGAATGCTGAAGCTCGGTGGTCCGAACGAGAGGTTCGGAGAGAGTTCGGGGGGGTCCGAGGTAGGAGTTCGGACACGTTCGGTGAAATTCTTGGTCCGAACGAGGAGTTCGGAGGGAGCTCGGAGGTCCGAACGGGCTGACCTATAAATACTCCGAATCAGGAGTTCGGAGGTCATAATTTTCTGTTGACTCCGAACTTTACCGAACGGCTGCCAAAATTTCTAATTTTCAAAAAACCGCGTTGTTTGAGTGTTTTGAGTACAGATTCAGGTAGATAATGTATTTCCGAGTATTGGGGTGTATTTCTTTGTAGTTTTTGATCACTAATTTGTGTGATTTTCGTGGATAATTGTTCCGACTGTTAAATTCAACTCAGATCTGAAATTACTCAATGAAAACAGGATTTTAAATGAGAAAAATTGGCTTCTTTGTGTTTGTCATCATAAACCGACCATAGGTGTTTATTGGTTTTAGTTGATTTGGCCGGAATCGTTACAACATTTCTGGGATGATTTTTCATTACATGAGAGACAATCTTACTCAGAGGCAGAAGAAAGCGGCTATTTATCCAAGATTCATTCAGATGATCTTGAATGACTTGTATCCAAACTTGGTGAAGAATGAGAATCAGAAGATGGTGTTGAAACACATGACAGAAGCTAGTGTTGGTGCTTTAGCATCTTATCAGAAGATGGCACCTGAGTTGAAGCCCAAATTTAAACGCCTGATTGGTCATTTGGCGAATCCTGATTATGTTGCACCAGCAGCTGGTGCACCACGCCATAGCCAAGACAGTGATTCAGAAGAGTTGGATTACAGTTGGATTGTGGAAAGAAATCAGAATCCACAACAAGGACGTGTGAAAAGACCAAAGAGACGAACTCCGGTTGCTCAAGAGCCGGATGTTCAAGCCCCGATTGGCTCTGAACCAGCAGTATCTCAACCTGCTGTGTCTCAACCAACTGTGTCTCAGCCAGTTGTGTCTGAACCTGTGAGTTTATCACAAGAGATTCCAGTAACTGTAAGTGTGACTGAGACAGCTGCAGTGAATACTTTGATTGATGAATCTGATGAATCTGAAGATGATGATGAGTTTCTGAATATGGGGGCTGACTCTGAAGACTTATCGGATACAAACGATCCGTTTGTCCGTGTCTTGGTTAATTCAAAGTATGTGAGGATGAGGAAATGTAGTGATGCTCATCTAGCATATCGTCTAAGCCAGAACAAAAGCAACGACCGATACCAGGGTCGTGTGTATGATCAAGTAGCCTCATCTGCTTCTGACGAAGATTATGATCCTTCAGCTGATTCTGTACATGGTAAAGGAAAGCAATCAGTTGCTGGTTCCAAAAGAAGATTGAAGTCAATATCAGCTGGTGGTAAAGGCAAGAAGAGAAAGTCTCAGCAATATGTTTTACAGCCTCGTTCTGGGATATCGTCTTCTTCTGTGTCTGTGCCAGAAGTTACTACCATTGTTCAGACTTCGGTGTCTAATGTGCAAGCTGATTTCTTGCGTGATCTGATGAATGCAAACAGATCGACAACTGTGAGCACGGCACCTTCAGCAAGTGCTGGTGCGCAGTTTGTTCCTCAGTCTATGGGTTCTACACCCACAACTCCGGTGTTCTCCACAGCTACAACTACAAATGCTTCTCCAGACATCAACTTCAATTTTGAGCAAGGTTCTGTGTCGTTTTCTCAGGCTCGGAGGACAGGTTTTAGGAATCTATAAATAGGTCTTTTGTCTTGTAATTTACTAGTTGTTCATGAGAGCTTGTGTATGTGAGAACTAGTGTTTTGTACTCTGAATCTCTTGTAATCGTTCTATTGGTTAATGAGATTGAGTCGTTTTATTTACATTGATTGTTCTCATTGTTTTTCACGTTATTGATGTCGAACTAAACCGATCCACACGCTCCAGCGTTTTCAAATATCCTGGAGTACTGCAAGTGCTTCAGGCTGCTCGAGGCATCTCAAGTATGGACCTGCAAGAGATTTCTTGTATAAGATACCGTTTATTATTGAATACAGGATTACCTTTGTTCGGAAAAGCCTGGGATTCTCGCTTTTGGGGATTTCTCCTTCTTGGATAAATATCTTGATGGGATAAGTCTAGGATTCCTGAGGATCCTCAGAGTTTATCATTTCCTGATCTTTATCTGCTGTGACGTCATTGACCTCCTGTTCTTCTATTGCTGGGGTCAGGATGTGAGTTATGGGAATCTTGACACCTTCTGGGATCCTTAAAGATGATGCTAAATTTGCCAAAGCATCAGCTTCTACGTTTTCTTCTCTAGGTACCTGTGATATGCTGCAATTTTCAAAAGATAATGCTAATTGTTTTACAAAGTCTAGGTATTTGGTTAGCCTTTCGCCTTTCACTTCATAGGATCCATTAAATTGGTTAGTTAATAACAAGGAGTCAATAAAAACTTGAATGTGTCGGATACCCATATCTTTAGCAAGTTGTAATCCTGCAATTAGAGCTTCATATTCGGCTTCATTATTGGTAGCCTTGAATTCACAATGGATAGATAGAGGGATAATGTCCCCCTATGGAGATTTCAGTAGCGCACCCAGTCCTGTTCCTCTAACGTTAGATGCTCCGTCTGTATACAAGGTCCAACTGCCTGAAGCTTCTTCGAGCTGCTTGACCTCTAGTTCAACTTCTGGCAGTATGTCGCTGCTGAAATCAGCCACAAAGTCTGCAAGGGCTTGTGACTTGATTGCTATTCTTGGCTCATATATGATGTCATAGGCACTTAATTTAACTGCCCATTTCGCCATTCTTCCCGACATTTCTGGTTTTCTCAAGACACACTTAACAGGATAGTTAGTTTTCACATAAATAACATGAGTTTCAAAGTAATGTCTTAACTTTTGAGAAGCCATTACGAGAGCTAAAATCAATTTTTCTAAATAATAATACCTAGTTTCGGCATCTAATAATGTTTTGCTTACGTAGTATACTGGATGTTGTTGTCTCTCATGATCTTTCACAAGCACAGCACTTACTGAGCTGCCTGAAACTGCTAGGTAAAGAGATAGTGGTTCGCCCTTGACTGGTTGCATTAGAAGTGGAGCAGATGATAAATATTCTTTCAAGGAGCTCAGAGCTGCTTCATGTTTCTCACCCCATTCGAACTTTTTGTTCTTTTTCAATATGTCATAGAACTCTTTGCTCTTCTCGGATGATCTTGATATGAACCTGTTGAGTGCTGCCACTCTCCCAGTTAATCTTTGAACTTCCTTGACATTCGTTGGAGATCTCAAATTTATAATTGCTTGGATCTGTTCAGGGCTGGCCTCTATTCCTCTTTCAGTAACCATGAAGCTTAAGAACTTGCCGGCTCTTACTCCAATATGGCACTTGGAAGGATTCAATTTCAAGTTGAACTTGTCCAAGATATCAAAAGCAGCTTCAAGATCTTTAGGATGGTCCTTTGCTTTTTTCGACTTTACCACCATATCATCTATGTATACCTCCATGGTGTCCCCCAGTTTGTCTTTAAACATCATGTTGACTAGCCTCTGGTATGTGGCACCTGCATTTCGTAAACCAAAAGGCATTGCAATATAACAATAAATACCCGTGGGTGTCATGAAGGCTGTATCTTCCTGATCTGATGGTTCCATTTGAATTTGTTGAAAGCCCGAAGATGCATCCATAAAAGTTAGCATCTCATGTCCGGCAGTTGCGTCCACCATAGAATCGATGTGTGGCAGAGGGAATGGATCTTTCGGGCAAGCCTTGTTTAGGTCTGTGTAATCTACACATACCCTCCACTTACTGTTTTTCTTCTGGACCACCACCACGTTAGCCAGCCATCAAGGGTATTTAACTTCTCTAATCTAATATGATTTGAGCAGTCTGTCAACTTCTTCTTGGATTATGACGTTTCTCTAAGAAGCGAACTTCCTTCTTTTCTGATGTATTGGCCTGAAAGATTCATCTATACCAAGTTTATGAGTAATAATATCTTTAGATATACGTGTCATGTCTTCATGCTTCCATGCAAATGTTGTGATTCTGGATTTTAAGAGGTTCACGAGATGCTCCTCAGTATCCTCAGGGATATTCGTTCCTACCAGCACTTTGATTTCAGGATCTGCAGGATTAAGTTTAACTTCTTTGATTTCCAGTTCCTTTGTCATCTGAATTCTCCGTGCCGGCTTCTTTAATTGCTATGCTGGCTTGGACTTGATGGTGTTCTTCATAGCAGAAGTGTAGCAGTTCTTGGCTTCTTGTTGAACACTTAGTATTCTTACAACTCCCCAAGATGTGGGAAGCTTCACACATTGATGATAGGTAGATGGAACCGCTTTCATGTCATGGATCCATGGCCTTCCCAAGATTACATTGCAACAAGGAAGGGAGTCAATAACACAAAATTTTTGCATGAAGTTGACTCCTTCAATGTAAACAGGAAGTCTGATGTCCCCAACCGTGTGCTTGGTTTCTCCGCTGAAACCTACTAACACCGAGGATCTTAGGATTATCTCTTCTTCAGGAATGCTCATCTTTTTAAGCACGTCCAATTGGATGATGTTGACTGAACTGCCGTTGTCTATCAAGATCCTGCGAACATAATGGTTAGCAATACATAATGTAATTACCAGACTGTCATGGTGGGGATCCTGGATATCTAGCTTATCAGTTTCGTCAAAAGAAATGACTTTATTATCAGTCAATAACGCGTTCTTCTTTGGCCGACTGCCTTGATCCATCTTAGCTTCCTTGGCATGTCTCTTTGCTGATGAGAAAGAGGTTCCACATATGTCAGATCCTCCTGAGATGAAGTTAATTACTTTAGCATCTGCTGGCGGCGAATGTGCTCTGTCACACCCCCAAAATACCACTAACGGAGTTTATACCGTTAAGGGGCGCGACTAGACCAGGATCCACAACCATAGTTACAAATACTAAACGAATCAGGGTTAGTTTAAACACAAGTTATAAATCAGAGTCTTAAATACACGCAGCGGAAATAATTATCCTGGCACTAACCACGTGCCTTACAAATTCATTGTTTTATAAATCCCCAACTTAAGTTAAATCAAAAATAAGAGTCTTCACGTGCCATGCCAACCTCCGGTGGATACTCCTTAGCGATCTGCAAAAGTTTAAACCACGCAAGTGTCAACCTAACGGTTGGTGAGTTCACAGTGGGCTTGTCATGCATTGGCCCGGTCTCATAATCTTAATTCGTGTCAAGGTATACTTACAAGTTATTTATTTGTGAAAAGCAATGCTCGTAATTAAATCTCAGTTTATAAATGATTTGTCCGTGACCTACGTCATCGGGTATGTACTAGTTCCGTAAAGTTAAAGGACTCAACCGATATCGCGGGTAGCTAATCCGTTGTTCCATGCTCTAAGGAAGTTTGTACCAAAGCTGACTTATTTTGTGGGGGCCGAGCCATCCCGTACGGTGCGGACCTACGTCATCGCGGTTTTTGCCTCCCCCGTGTCCTCCCCGGGACTACGGTCAAATAGGCTGATATTGTTCCTCCGTGCACTCCCCGTGCCACGGGGCGGAGTTTGTCAAACTCCAGTAGATCTACCCAACATCCCCTCGCTTTCACAAATTAATGGCACAATTTAAGTTGAGGACTTTTAAGTTATAAGGCATCCTTAGAAAACATGTGATATCATATGGTTCAGACTTTAACCTACACTAGCCATATTAAAACGTTTTCAGTTTTGTTTCAAAAATAGTTTGTTTAAGTCCACAAGTGTTTCCCATAAAACACTTCAGTTCATCAAGTGGGTGCCGAGCATTCCCGAGTTCTTCTTGTTCATTAGTAGGTGCCTAGCACTCTAGAGTTTATTCAGCATTGTTTTTCGTTAAGTTATTCGGTGTGGCCCCAAACAGGCTCACGGTAAACAAGTTAGTGACACTCACCTTGGGTTGCATTGCTACACTTGCTAAGTATCCAAGTTATGTTTGCTTAACGAAGACCTAGAACACGTTTAGGTCTTAAGTATTAGTTTCGTGTCTAATCTTTACTTAACGTCACTATGGCCCATAACATAGCACGTTGCAACTATGACTCGACATACCGACACACGACACCAATGGTTGATCATAAACAAGGGTTCATATAAATCAGATATCAAACATGTTTCATCATGGCATAATCATGTAAGTCATGGCATAACACTTAAGCAAATTTCACAAGTTTGGTTTTTAGGTCAGGTCTTAGTTTCGCTAGCATAGTTTCGCTAGGCAGTTTCGCCGGGTGCACGGGCAGCACTTTCGCTAGGCAATGCCCGGTGACACAGTTTCGCTAGGCTAGTTTCGCCCGAAACTGCTGATGCAGTTTCGCTAGCCTAGTTTCGCTGGGAAACTGGTTTGAACTTTCGTTCAGGTATTTCGCTCGGTAGTTTCGTTCGAGCTGGTCTGGTCAGGTTACCCGGCGACACTATAGTTTCGCTGGGTAGTGTCGCTGGAAGGAGATATAGTTTCGCTACTTAGTTTCGCCCAGAGAACACGCAGTTTCGCTGGTCGCGAAAAACATACGGATTTGCCTAAAAATCAACCTAACAGCTTCTGATCTTACATGCAATTCATTATCTAGCATTCATGGGCATTTACCAACATAAATCAAGCAGCTTTAACATGTTTAACATGCATTTTTAATCATCAAGTCATCAAAACACATTCAAAACCCTAAAATGACCTAAATAGCATGAATCTCCATATTGGTTGGATTTCAAACGTAAAGTTATCAACTTTATTACAGATTTAGCATTCCTAAACAACATACTAGCAGATCAAGCAGTTACATGAAGATTTGAGCATACTTTTTAAGAAAACACAAAGAAAACACATAAATAAAGGTTTTTGGGACTCACGTTTGGTTCACGAATCGATAGATGAGATTAGATGATGGTCTAGAGGCTAAGATCTCGGTCCCTTGATGGTATCCTCGGCTGACCAGATTCCAGAGAAGTGTGTGTGTGTGTTTGTTGTGAAATGAGGCAAATGAGGCTACTAGGGTTTATTAAGTTTATTTATATCAGAGGCTAGTTTCGCTGGCAGTTTCGCTGGCTGGCGAAACTGGCTCTAATCTCGGGTACATTGATCAGTCTAGCCAGCTACCGGGCGAATCTGTAGTTTCGCTCGGTAGTTTCGCTGACTACCAAATTTAGGCAATTTTCACATAATCAAGTATTTACAATTAATCATGCTATTCACAATAATAAGTCATGTATTTAAATCACATTGCACATAAAGACAATCAATGATGAACACATAACACATATGGACGGGTTCGGTGATCAACCAAAGGTCGTGGACGTATTCGGCCTAGTTATGCATTAGCTACTAAGTTAACACTTATAACGTAACTAATGGATTTGTCTAACGGAAGTTAACCTTGAAATTCTCGGGTGTCACATCATTCCCCTGAAATTGGAATTTTCGTCCCGAAAATTATTCTTGTGTCGTAGCGTTCGCAGCATCAGCTGTCGTCGTTGCTGTCGTCGCTGGGGAAAGAAAGCAAAAAGTTTTAGGGTTGTCACATCCTCCTCCTGTTAAGGAATTTTGGTCCCCAAAATTAAATTATACCTCGTGTTTCTGTGGACGTTTGCTCAAACAAGTGAGGATACTTTTTCTTCATCTGATCCTCACCTTCCCAAGTATATTCGGGTCCACGCCTTGAGTTCCATCGCACCTTGACGATCGGAATCTTGCTACGTTTGAGGGCTTTCTCCTCGCGTCCCATGATTTCTACCGGTTGCTCGATAAATCTCAAATGTTCGTCGATTTCCAATTCCTCCAGAGGAATTATTTCGATGTCTTCAGCCAGACATTTCTTTAGATTGGAAACGTGAAACACGTTGTGAACTCCATCGAGTTCAGCAGGGAGTTGCAATCGATAGGCCACCGGGCCTACTTCCCCAATAATTTCAAACGGACCGATGTAGCGAGGATTTAACTTTCCACGCTTCCCGAAGCGTATCACTCCCTTCCAGGGAGATACCTTCAACAATACTTTGTCACCCACCTCAAACTTTAGAGGTTTTCGGCGTTTGTCGGCATAACTCTTTTGTCGATCACGTGCTGCAGCTAGCCGTTGCCTGATTTGAATAATTCGCTCGGTCATATCATGGATAACTTCCGGTCCAGTGAGCCCTTTCTCACCCGTTTCAGCCCAACACACGGGCGATCTACATTTTCTGCCATACAGTGCTTCGAAAGGTGCAGCACCTATACTTGAATGATAACTATTGTTGTAAGAGAACTCCACCAGTGGAAGGTGAGTCTCACAATCTTTCCCAAAGTCAAGGATGCAAGCTCGGAGCATATCTTCTAAGGTTTGAATGGTTTGTTCCGATTGACCATCCGTTTGTGGGTGATAGGCTGTACTCATATCTAGTCGGGTTCCCAATGCTTCCTGCATTGATTGCCATAATCGGGGAGTGAATCGAGGATCTCGATCGGAAATGATAGTCTTAGGCACACCGTGAAGCTTCACAATTTTGTCGATGTACAGCTTTGTCAATTTATCCATATTATCACTTTCCTTCATCGGGATAAAATGTGCAGATTTGGTTAACCGATCGATGACAACCCAAATCGCATCCGGTTGATTTGATCGATGAGGTAGTCCCGTTACAAAATCCATGGAGATGTCCTCCCATTTCCATTCTGGGATCTTTGGTTGTTGTAGTAAACCAGAAGGCTTTTGGTATTCAATCTTGACTCTTGAGCAGGTCAAGCATTTAGCCACATATCGAGCAATGTCAGCCTTCATATTCGGCCACCAATAAAGATTTTTCAAGTCCTGATACATTTTATCTGATCCAGGGTGCACCGAATATCTTGACTTGTGAGCCTCGTCCATCACGAGCTCACGGAGATTTCCAAACAATGGAACCCAGATTCTGTCATTATAGTACGTGAGTCCATCGGACTTAACTTCAGAATGGCCATCTACACCACGCAGTGCTTCAGCTGCGAAGTTTTCTGCTTTCAAAGCTTCTCGTTGGCAGTCACGGATCCGATCCGGTAATCCTGAATGTATTGTACCCGTCGAGGCTTTTCGTACTCTTTTCTGCTTAGGGCATCTGCCACCACATTTGCTTTTCCCGGATGATATTTAATTGCTAAATCATAATCGTTCAGTAATTCAACCCACCTTCTTTGCCGCATGTTGAGGTCTTTCTGATCAAAGATGTGCTGTAAACTTTTATGATCGGTGAATATTGTGCACTTTGTTCCGTATAGGTAATGTCTCCAAATCTTGAGTGCATGAATAACGGCTCCCAATTCCAAATCATGCGTTGTATAATTCTTTTCAGTATCCTTTAGTTGCCTGGACCCATAGGCAATCACTTTGTCTCGTTGCATCAACACGCAACCGAGTCCTTGGATTGATGCATCACAGTAAACCACAAAGTCATCAACTCCATCGGGTAACGCAAGAATTGGAGCTGTGCATAACATATCCTTAAGTGTCTGAAACGCGCGTTCTTCTTTTTCACCCCATCTATATTGCACTCCTTTGTGCGTTAAAGCTGTTAAGGGTTGAGCCAATTGCGAGAAACCCTTTATGAACCTTCGGTAATATCCGGCAAGTCCCAAAAATTGTCGGATTTCTGTTGGCGCTCTTGGGGTAGGCCAATTCTTGATAGCTTCTACTTTAGCTGGGTCGACATGAATTCCATTCTGATCGACAATGTGTCCAAGAAACTGGACTTCGCGAATCCAAAAGTCGCATTTTGAAAACTTGGCGTAAAGCTGTTCCTTGCGAAGCAATTCCAAAATAAGACGCAGATGCTCCTCGTGTTCTTCCTTCGTCTTGGAGTAGATCAAAATATCATCGATGAAAACTATCACAAACTTATCGAGGTACGGCTTGCACACTCGATTCATCAGATCCATAAATACGGCCGGTGCATTGGTTAGCCCAAACGGCATAACCAGGAATTCGTAGTGTCCATACCGAGTTCTGAAGGCAGTCTTGGGGACATCTTCATCACGAACATGGAGTTGGTGATACCCAGACCGTAGATCAATCTTTGAGAAGTAGCTCGAACCTTGTAGCTGGTCGAAGAGATCGTCGATTCGTGGTAGTGGATACCGATTCTTGATCGTAACTTTGTTAAGCTCTCGGTAATCAATACACATGCGGAACGTTCCATCCTTTTTCTTAACGAATAATACCGGTGCTCCCCATGGAGACGAACTTGGACGAATAAAACCTTTGTCAAGTAGCTCTTGAAGTTGTGCGGAGAGTTCGTTGAGTTCACTTACAGCCAATCGGTAAGGTGCGCGTGCAATCGGAGCGGCACCTGGAGCTAAATCAATCCCAAACTCAACTTGTCGAAAAGGAGGCAAACCAGGCAGATCTTCAGGAAATACATCCGGAAAATCACGGACTATCGGGTAATCGTCAATTCTGCGCTCGGGATGTGTCGTGTCGGTGACATTTGCAAGTATCGCGAAGTGACCCTTACGAAGACACTTCTGAGCTTTGAGGAACGAGATAATGCCGGTGACTGTTCCACCTTTTTCTCCTTGAAACGTTAACACTTTACCGTCTTCGAGTGGGATACGAACCACTTTTTCTTGGCATAAAATTTCAGCTCGGTTTTCGGATAACCAATCCATTCCTACTATGACGTCGAAACTACCAATCGGGAAAGGCATAAGGTCAATTCCTAGGGTATGGCCAGCTAGTTCTAACTTACAGCCCTTAACTATCTGAGTCGTATCATGAAGTTTACCATTTGCTAGTTCTACCACATATTTAGCATCTAAGTCGATCGGTTTAGCATTAATTAGTCTAGCAAATTTAGTGGAAATAAAGCTTCTTTCAGCACCAGAATCAAATAAAACAGTAGCAAAGAAACCGTTCAAAATAAATTTACCATTAATCACGTTGGCGTCATTGCGAGCTTCACCCTGGCCCATGACGAAAGCTCGACCTCTACCATTTCCACCATTCCCGTTATTACCATTTCCGTTGCCATTCCCATTACCATTACCTCCACCGTTACCATTTCCACCGTTATTTCCCTGATTTCCGTTCCCTTGTCTTCTCAGCTGAGGGCAGTCTCTTTTAATGTGACCTTGAGCACCACACTCAAAGCAGCCACGGGCTCCCCCATTGTTGTTGTTCTGGTTCTGACCGTTGTTCCCATTACCCCGATTGTTCCCATAGTTGTTGTTTCCATGATTGTTGTTGTTCCTCCTGGGGCGGTTTTGCTGCTCGGGTAAAATTGCCCAACAGTCCTTCGCTTCGTGGCCTCCCTTACCACACCTTTCACAGCTCAGACTCTTTCTGCAAATCCCAGCATGATGTTTCCCGCATTTGTTGCACATGGGTAGGTTACCCTTGTAGTTGCTCTGACCATTTCCGCCCTGGCGGTAGTTGCCACTGTTATTCCCGGACCTCTTGCTTTGACCTTGGGAGTTATAAGACCTCCCAGTGCTGTTTCCAACACTCTGAACATTCATCGAGTTTTCAGGAGCTTCATCATCAGCCTTTCTCTTGCCACTCAAGGCAGTCTTTTCAGTGACTCTTGCAGGAAGTGTACCTTTCTCAACTTCCTGATCAGTGAGCTTGTGAGCCAAACGGATGGCTTGTTGCACGTTCGCAGGGTTGCTGGCAGTCACCAATCCTTTGATTTGAGGCGCGAGGCCTTCCAGATAACGCTCAATGCGTTTGAACTCAGCATCGACCATTGTGGGGCATAGGACCTCATACTCATGATATCGTGCAGTGTACTGTTCGATTTCAGACCCAGACATCTTCAAATTCAGGAATTCACCCTCAAGCTTCTTGACTTGGTCACGTGGACAGTATTCTTCCATGATCAGCTCCTTAAACGCTGCCCACTGCATGTTATTAGCCGCGTCTAGCCCAACCATCTGAATTTCAGCGTTCCACCAGGAGAGTGCAGCTCCTTCGAAGGTACCAGTAGCAAACTTCACCTTGCTTTCAGCTAGGCAGTTACACATGGAGAAAACCTTTTCGGACTTCTCAATCCACCTGAGGAGTCCTACAGCTCCTTCTTCGCCGGAAAATGTCATCGGCTTACAGTCCATGAAGGACTTGAACGTGCAGTGGTGGTGGTTTCCTGATGCATAAATAGTTTGGGTTTTAAAATTAAACAGGTCATAATATAATTGCTTTGTGCCTTAACCGGCATAATAGTTACCCTGTGCGGCATATGCAGCTTGGACGGCTGCCACCGCGGCTTGCACATGTTCATTAATCATTGCTTGCAGCTGTGCAGGCGTCATGTTTATGTTGCCTCTTCCGTTTCCTCTTCCAGACATCTTGCTGAACAGTTAAAGTAGCCAATGTTCAGCCATAATTATACCTTATACATATCCCATAATATGTATATTAACCATTTTCCCGTTATCCCACTATTAGTCCAGAAAAATTTTGTGCATAATGGAGGCGTCGTCGAGGAACGTCGAAAGTCGTAGGTAGCTATCGTCGGAAGTCAGCTTTCCCAATAAAGTCACCGTCGGCATAGTCGTCGTAGTAGAAATCAGGACGTAGCGTGTAGCATCGTTTCGTTGTCGCTTTCCCCAGAGTAGTGTGCGTATTCGCGGTCGCATTTCGTATTCGTGTGTGAAAATTTCCTAAGGTCTTCCGTTAGACTACTTAGACACGGTCTATACATATATATTTATATATATATATATACATACGTATTAAGCCTTTACTTACACAGCAGAGCGAGTATCCCAGGTTGGCACGTAAAAATTTTGTCTTTGGGAATTTGTTTATTCGTTTTGTAACCAAGGTTTTCAAGTTGCAGTTTCCAAATCGTTTTCAAAAATGATTCCACTTCTCTGCAACTTATGGCTCTGATACCAATCTGTCACACCCCCAAAATACCACTAACGGAGTTTATACCGTTAAGGGGCGCGACTAGACCAGGATCCACAACCATAGTTACAAATACTAAACGAATCAGGGTTAGTTCAAACACAAGTTATAAATCAGAGTCTTAAATACACGCAGCGGAAATAATTATCCTGGCACTAACCACGTGCCTTACAAATTCATTGTTTTATAAATCCCCAACTTAAGTTAAATAAAAAATAAGAGTCTTCACGTGCCATGCCAACCTCCGGTGGATACTCCTTAGCGATCTGCAAAAGTTTAAACCACGCAAGTGTCAACCTAACGGTTGGTGAGTTCACAGTGGGCTTGTCATGCATTGGCCCGGTCTCATAATCTTAATTCGTGTCAAGGTATACTTACAAGTTATTTATTTGTGAAAAGCAATGCTCGTAATTAAATCTCAGTTTATAAATGATTTGTCCGTGACCTACGTCATCGGGTATGTACTAGTTCCGTAAAGTTAAAGGACTCAACCGATATCGCGGGTAGCTAATCCGTTGTTCCATGCTATAAGGAAGTTTGTACCAAAGCTGACTTATTTTGTGGGGGCCGAGCCATCCCGTACGGTGCGGACCTACGTCATCGCGGTTTTTGCCTCCCCCGTGTTCCTCCGTGCACTCCCCGTGCCACGGGGCGGAGTTTGTCAAACTCCAGTAGATCTACCCAACATCCCCTCGCTTTCACAAATTAATGGCACAATTTAAGTTGAGGACTTTTAAGTTATAAGGCATCCTTAGAAAACATGTGATATCATATGGTTCAGACTTTAACCTACACTAGCCATATTAAAACGTTTTCAGTTTTGTTTCAAAAATAGTTTGTTTAAGTCCACAAGTGTTTCCCATAAAACACTTCAGTTCATCAAGTGGGTGCCGAGCATTCCCGAGTTCTTCTTGTTCATTAGTAGGTGCCTAGCACTCTAGAGTTTATTCAGCATTGTTTTTCGTTAAGTTATTCGGTGTGGCCCCAAACAGGCTCACGGTAAACAAGTTAGTGACACTCACCTTGGGTTGCACTGCTACACTTGCTAAGTATCCAAGTTATGTTTGCTTAACGAAGACCTAGAACACGTTTAGGTCTTAAGTATTAGTTTCGTGTCTAATCTTTACTTAACGTCACTATGGCCCATAACATAGCACGTTGCAACTATGACTCGACATACCGACACACGACACCAATGGTTGATCATAAACAAGGGTTCATATAAATCAGATATCAAACATGTTTCATCATGGCATAATCATGTAAGTCATGGCATAACACTTAAGAAAATTTCACAAGTTTGGTTTTTAGGTCAGGTCTTAGTTTCGCTAGCATAGTTTCGCTAGGCAGTTTCGCCGGGTGCACGGGCAGCACTTTCGCTAGGCAATGCCCGGTGACACAGTTTCGCTAGGCTAGTTTCGCCCGAAACTGCTGACGCAGTTTCGCTAGCCTAGTTTCGCTGGGAAACTGGTTTGAACTTTCGTTCAGGTATTTCGCTCGGTAGTTTCGTTCGAGCTGGTCTGGTCAGGTTACCCGGCGACACTATAGTTTCGCTGGGTAGTGTCGCTGGAAGGAGATATAGTTTCGCTACTTAGTTTCGCCCAGAGAACACGCAGTTTCGCTGGTCGCGAAAAACATACGGATTTGCCTAAAAATCAACCTAACAGCTTCTGATCTTACATGCAATTCATTATCTAGCATTCATGGGCATTTACCAACATAAATCAAGCAGCATTAACATGTTTAACATGCATTTTAATCATCAAGTCATCAAAACACATTCAAAACCCTAAAATGACCTAAATAGCATGAATCTCCATATTGGTTGGATTTCAAACGTAAAGTTATCAACTTTATTACAGATTTAGCATTCCTAAACAACATACTAGCAGATCAAGCAGTTACATGAAGATTTGAGCATACTTTTTAAGAAACACAAAGAAAACACATAAATAAAGGTTTTTGGGACTCACGTTTGGTTCACGAATCGATAGATGAGATGAGATGATGGTCTAGAGGCTGAGATCTCGGTCCCTTGATGGTATCCTCGGCTGACCAGATTCCAGAGAAGTGTGTGTGTGTGTTTGTTGTGAAATGAGGCAAATGAGGCTACTAGGGTTTATTAAGTTTATTTATATCAAAGGCTAGTTTCGCTGGCAGTTTCGCTGG
Organism: Deinandra increscens subsp. villosa; assembly: GCA_039602395.1. Classification (NCBI taxonomy): domain Eukaryota; kingdom Viridiplantae; phylum Streptophyta; class Magnoliopsida; order Asterales; family Asteraceae; genus Deinandra; species Deinandra increscens. Next base: position 75,154,025 of record JBCNJP010000027.1, read on the forward strand.
CTGGCGAAACTGGCTCTAATCTCGGGTACATTGATCAGTCTAGCCAGCTACCGGGCGAATCTGTAGTTTCGCTCGGTAGTTTCGCTGACTACCAAATTTAGGCAATTTTCACATAATCAAGTATTTACAATTAATCATGCTATTCACAATAATAAGTCATGTATTTAAATCACATTGCACATAAAGACAATCAATGATGAACACATAACACATATGGACGGGTTCGGTGATCAACCAAAGGTCGTGGACGTATTCGGCCTAGTTATGCATTAGCTACTAAGTTAACACTTATAACGTAACTAATGGATTTGTCTAACGGAAGTTAACCTTGAAATTCTCGGGTGTCACATGCTCTTTTGGGCAGCTCAGCAGCTTCTTGAGTTTTACTTATCTTTCTGCCAAACAATTCTTTGAGATGTCCCTTGCTGAGCAGGTAACTGATTTTTTTTCGAAGGGCTATGCAGTCATCTGTTAGGTGCCCAAAGCCTTCGTGGTATGCACACCATTTAGACTTATCTTTCCACGATCCTTGTTTCTCTGGTCCTTCTTGGCCACCTGGGTTTATCACCTAGATCCTGCAAGGCACATAACAAACCACTTATGTCAACTGAAAAGCAGTAATCAGATACCTTTGGGAAGTTTTCTTCGTCGTCTTCTTCTTCAACTTCATTGACCCTGGGATTATCATTCCTGTAATAGGGTTTGGTTCGTTGTTGCTTTCCGGGAGAATATGTTCTTCTGCCCGGCGACTCATCACCTCTTTTCTGGATCTTCTTATCATCTTCCAACCTGATGAACCTCAATGCCCTCGTTCTAACTTCATGAAGGTTCCTGCAAGGGGTCATGACCAAGTCATCATAAAAGCGGGAATCCCCTCTAATTCCCATTTTGAAAGCTTCTACAGCAGCTGCCATATCAAGGTTGGGGATATCCAAAGCTTCTCGACCAAATCTGGCCACGTAATCCCTGAGGGACTCGTTGGGCTTCTGAACTATTCTGTATAAGTCACCTGTGAGCTTCTCAAAGCTCCTGCTGCAAGAAAACTGGTTATTAAACAAGTTAACTAAATGGGGAAAAGAAGTAATGGTATTAGGAGGGATACTGAGCAGCCATTTCAAGGTTGGTCCTGTCAATGTTGAGCCGAATCCCTTGCATAGGCAAGCTTCTTTGATGTTTATAGGAATGGGGTTGATTTCCATCCGTTCCCTGTATTGTGCCACGTGCTCCTCAGGATCTGTGGTCCCATCGTAGAGTTTCATGTTGGGGGTTTGAAATCTTTTTGGTATCTCCACGTCACAAATGGGCCATGCAAATCTAGAAACTCTGTGGCTGCCTGCTGGCACTTCAGGAATTGGACGGATAACACCAGGGACACTCGAGATCATGTCTTTTAATCTTTGAAGTTCCCTAGCAATAGTCGGGTTGATACCTGTATCCTGCACAGTTCCTTGGTTAGGGTTTACATAAAAATTATCAAAGTTGTCACCGGCCCTGGAAGTTTGGAGATGGATCTGGGGTCCATATTCAGCATCTCTTAGGATGGTCGGCTCAGTTGTGGTCCCCACTTGCATGGGGATGAAGTCTCCCTCATGCATCTCCTGAGATGAACCTGGGAATGTGCCTGCAGAGATAGTAGGATTAGAATATAAGGATCCATGAGGATCCTGAGCAGCTCGGAAGCGGCTCCGATATTATTGGAATGGCCTAGATGAAGATCCCTGTAGCATCTGAGTAGTAGGTGCTGCTGACTGCTGACTCCAAGGCTCATGAAGGTTTGTCGTCGCAAACCGTTGTGGTTGAGATATAGGTTGTTGTATCGAGGCCGTCGGCACCCGATGGCTTGAAAACTCGGCTGGTTGCTGGCTCAAGCATCTCGGCGGCTGCTGACTCCCATATCCACCGTAATAAGATTCTGGGGGCTGCTCGGAATAGAATCCAGAGTATTCCAGATCTATTACCCTGGAAATCTTCTGATGCTGAGAGCCTGAGAATCCTGCAGTAGTAGCTATTGCAATACCTGACTTTGGAGCAGTAGAGGGGTTTATTTTCTGTTTCGGCTGCTCCGATATTTCCGGAGAGTCAAAACCGAATGATTTTGGCATCAAAGGACTGATTTCCTCTACTGGTTTCTTTGATTTCTTCAACTCCATGATCTCCTTCATCATTTTCTCATTGGTTTTGGCTTGCTCATCCACATGAGACTTCATCTGCCTAATCAAAACATACAGATCGTTATTAGAAATAGCAGAGTCGGTGGACGTACCTTGAGATCCAGTAAAAGTGGGGTATTCCACTTTTTTAGCATCAGTATCAGCCACTTTCTTCGTCATTGGGGGGAGACCAGTGCTGACAGTGGGCTTAGAGGATGAAATTGGTTTTGAGGTAAACTTTGGTTGAGTCGACATTTTCAAGAATCGGTTACGGGAAGAAGATCAAGGCTCTTAATCGAATTCAAACACCGTTTGCCCCACGGTGGGCGCCAAATTGTTTTGGTCAAAAACTGCCTAGGCAATTAGTTGATCAAACTTTGTAAGTGAGGTAGCGTGTTTGATGTAAATAAAGATAGAAATGTAAATTTGAAGATTTACACGAGGATGTAACGAGGGAAAATCCAGGAATCCTTGTGTATCCTCAAGGAGCCTAGCAAAAACCTCGAGGGTCGGTTCAAAGTACCTGCCTCCTAAAACTTTTATAATGAAAGTGTTTAGTACAAAGGAAATGAGCTCGTATTCTAAGTGTTGCAGAGAGTCGTGATTGCCGAGAAAGTGTGTGTGTGTAAGCCTAGAGCTCTGTTTAAATATAGATTACATTGCAACAACATCTCCTAAAAACTAGCAACTAACTCCACGTCTCTCACATGACCGTTAGTAGTCCACTCAGTCCACGTTTCTATTAGTTGACCGGGTCTTTAGGACACGTGATTCATGCTTGAGTTAACCTGCGAATAATAAACAGAAAGGGAAAAACAATAGTTAGTCAAGAAATATAATTCAGGATCCTTACAGCGAAGTGCTTGCGAGCTGATGCGAGTGAGTATCTCCTGAATTCTAGTACCAACAAAACCTACTGCTAAGTTTGTCTCTGGTGGGTTTATTTCAGAGGAGGGAGTTATTTCTGCTAGGAAACAGGTTGAAAAAGATGAAAAGCAGTTGAATGAAGAAAATGTTGCTGCAAAATTGGTTGAAGCTAACAAGTTGAAGGATATTAAAGCTTCATTCAATCACACTACTAAAGCTGGTCCTTCAAATTCTCAAGTTCATTTGTCAAAGCTACCGGGTTACAAACGTTCTGGTTTGGGTAGTGAAGGTAAAAAGTTTTAAAAGAAAGACAAGAAGAATATGCCCAAGAAATCTCCAAAAGAAAAGAAAGACTCAAGCTTGGAACAAATTTATCATTTGGCTCTGGTGTTTATGTCTACAATGGAAAAAGGATTCGGAGGAAAGATTCAGAAGAAGGCTTCGGGGGCAAGCTCTTCTAGAGATTCTCAAAAAGTTAAGGATTCTTCATCATGTGGATCAAATTCCTCACCTCGAAGTCCTACATCGAAATGGGTACATTCTAACCGATTTCAAATTTTTGATGATATTTCTGATAGTTTTGATTCCGATGATAGATGTCAATCAGTTCAGGACAAACCACACTCTCAACGATCTTATCGTTTGTGCTACCAGTGTCGCCAAAAGGGACACATGGCAAAGGATTGTTCTGAAATGGCAAAAAGATCATTTTCTAACAAATCTGCCATAGATATAGATGAATCAGGCGTAATTTTTACTGATTCACCACCTTCAAAGTCAAAATCTAAAACAAAACAATTTTTCAAATTTGATTCAAGTGTTGGTGGTTCATCACATGATGATGATTCTGTTAAAAATGAAACAACAAAAATGGAGTGGCGACCTAAGGTGGTTACCAAAGCTGCTAATGATTTTGGGGAAGACACCGATCGACCAGAAGCTTTGTGCTTCGGGTCATTTGAATACTAATCATTTAAACCAGTGAGCAGGTTTCTTCAAGAAGACGTGTTGGTGATTGTGAAGTTCAAAGCTTCTAGCAGTTACTGATAGTGGAGTCTCCTGCTTAACTTAAATTAAATGCTTCATATTTCAAAACTGAAAGTTTTTCTGAAAGCTTAAACTGAAAGGTATCATTATCGATTGGTCAATTTTCTTTCTTTTATATTTCGTATGTAGTTTAGGGGGAGAAAATTGAAAAACCAAAAATAGTTTCTTTGTGTTTTTGTTAAAATGAAAATCCAAAAATAGAGTTTTCATTTTAAGGGGGAGAAAACAGAAAATACAAAAACATTGAAAAACAAAAAATACAAAAACATTGAAAAATGAGAAATTGATCCGACATAATTGGGAAATGATGGTACATTGGCTTACGTGTCTGGATCATGGATTAATTAGATGAAAAAACCATAAGATCATTGCTCGATGTGCTTGGTAGCCTCGTCATTAAATTAGAAAGTATTCAGATGTGATAAACATATTAAATACAAATGCTTGACTAAGTGGACAACATCTTGATGCATATCTCATGATATATCAAGAAATGATATGTGAAAAATAAAATGAGAAGTCACTGTGTATACATGTGTTCATTTTGCAAAGATTTAAACTTGTTTTATTTTCTTATTTTTGTCAAATGATCGGACTTTCTCTGCGTGTTCACAAGACCGACCCGATTGTTGTTCGTTTGACATACATTCTGCTTTACTTTCTTTGGTGTTTCGTATAACTCATCGGACTTTCTCTGTGTGTACGGGAGTACCGACCTGATTGTTGTTGAGTTATTCAATTTCAATTTGTTTTATTTTCTTTTTTTTTTAAATCCGAGGCCTTATCTACGTATCGAAAGATCGACCTTAAGGTAGACGATTTAACGTTCTTATTTCTTTTTGCATGGAACATAGTTGACTAAATCATGAATACAATCATTATGTGATTAAATCACAAATGAAATCAGAAAGTGTGATAAGTAGATACATATCTGATAGTGTGGGGTACACTGGTCAAAGCAGCCTAATCAATACAATAACATATCCAGATGTTAAGAGTATGATTGTGCCTGATTTTAAGATGGACAAATTATATCAGCAATCGACATGGCTTGTGTGCTGGAGTAATTGAAATTGAAGTGTAGTTCAGCATGTCATGACCAATATGATCCCAAGTTGTGATCTTACTCACAAAAGACAAAATAGTGTGTGATTTAGTATTTCAATTCTGTATTACATTTACGTTTATTTTCGGTGTGTTTTGATATAAAGTTTCAAAAAGCCAAAAAGATTTTGTTTCTTATTTGTTTTCGACCGATCGATACTAGATGCAAAATTCAAATTATGATTTCAAAACTATATCTTGCATTCTCGAAGAGAAGTTTTGCGCCAAGATTATATTAATTTTTTAAAAGAAAAAGGAAAGTCGTGTTTCTGTCTTCTGAAATTGCAGGTTCTATGTGACAAGACTCAAGCATGGTGAAAGGGGGAGTATGTAATATCTTTCACAAGTGGATTTTGAAGTTCAAAGATTGTTCAAGATTGATCCAGCCATGCAAGCTCTATTTCTGACAAAAGTTCAAGTTGAGGATCGGACGCAATGATGCTGAAGATTGAAGACTGAAGTTTTGTTAGATAGATAAATAGCTAGATAAACTGCATGTTAAGGGGGAGTTTGTTAGAGCATATTCTTATGCTACAGTTGTGTCTCGTGTATTGTATCTTGGCTAGAGCGTCTTTGTGAGTCATATAGTCAACATACCAAGATGGCCGTACCAGTTGGTACGGGCGTACCAACTGGTCCACCAGGTGGTACGCCGGCTTGTATATAAGTGACTATAAATAGTTCAGGTTAGAGAGAGCTTAGTAATTTTGTCATTTCTCTAATTCTTAACTGTGTGTAACTGAGTGTGTTTCTCTCTTTAGCTTGTATCTCTTTGTGATACAATAAAGCAGAGCTTTATTTACATCGTGTTTGTTCTTATTTGACTGAATCATGCAGTAGTAAGATCTCTCCGTGGTTTTACAGGTGTGCTGTGGTGTATACATAAAATATAGCAATATTTTGTGACACCTTTTTGTTAGCATTTGAATCTTTTAAATTTATAAAACCTGATTTACTAGCAACTACTATTTCACCACATTTTACGGGCAAGTGGACCCATCGTAGGTAGTATAGTAGTGGTAAGTTGAATCGCGGTCGATCAAAGACACAAAGGAAAAGGATGGCTTTTGATACTTCATCGTTGTTGACGTCTAGCCTGAGCATTCCTCAAGTGAAGATGTTAGTAAAATATGTAAAAATGGTAAAAAAATCTATTCTAAAAAGGCGTGTCTTGATCAACTTGGTCGCAGATAATATCATTTGGGAGACTTATCAGTGATGAAGTTGGTACCCTGGGTTTTATATCTTTTCCTTAAGATTGATTACTGGCAGAATGTTGAACGCCTTTCGGCCCACCTGGTCAACCACCATCCAACTGCTATTCGTCTGGGAGGGGTATGAATGCCAAGGGAAGGTGCTGCCAATAATCAAATGAAGTGGTCTAATGCCACTTAGTCATAGGGCTCCTTAGTTAGGCAACCATTACGCTCGAACTGCCGTCATGAACCAGCAGGGGAACAACCCTGTGTGCCGGGTTATTTTATTATAAAAATGACCTTTCTAAGGGACTAAGGCCCATTTCTTCCGCACACTGCTCTCGCGTATATACGTCTGGCGTGACTAGAGCTAAGTTCACAAATGCGTACCTTTCGACTTCCGTGGAGTGACAAAATATTACCAACCCTCATTCCCAACCAAATACTTTCAGCCGGCACTTGCGTGGTCAGCCGATTTTGCTTACATAGACATAAGGACCTCGAACGTATCATGTAGCATGGGGCGCGAGTCACCTTTTGGATCATGCATCGTCCCCCGACCGGGTGTCACAAGTCCGGCCTTTGGGATTTCGACTCCCCAAATGGTCTATGATACATGAAGCACGCTTGGTTCAGAAAATCAGTAATACACTTTCAATAAAAGGGTTTTTATAAAGTCATTGGACACACCTTAAAGAAAGTTTATAAAAATAGTTTACCAACCCACCAAAGATCCGTTTATTCCCAAAAGATTGTAAGAATTTGACTAACACTTGAAAGATTGAGGCTAACAAGTGTTAGTCTAAAGATATGCTTAATAGACAATGAAAGATTCATAGACAAATAAAAATTCATTATCACCATAAGTTAAAGTTCTTACAATCTTTGACGAGTAGATCAAGAACACTAAAACAAATGGCTCACAACCGAAAATATGGAAACTAGTGGAAGAGATGGGGAGAAAGTGAGCAAGGAGAAGTGAAATCGGTTTCTCCTATTTATAGGCCAGCTGAGGTGGAGCACGGCACGTGCCTGTCTGGGCACGAGGTGTGTGTGTCAGGCAGCACGGGTCGTGTAGCTTGGATCACGGGGCGTACCATGTCAGAGTCGTCATCTTTTAGCAAGCTTGTTAGCGGCACGGGACATGTTTTGTCAGGCACAGGGCGTGTCATGTCAGAGCTTTCTGCCAACAGTGTCAGTGGCATAAGGCGTGCTTGAAAGGGCACAGGCCGTGCCATGTCAGAGACATGAGGGGTGTGATGCAAACTGGTACAGAGGCACGGGGTGGAGTTCACTGGTTTTGGGCATGGGTTGTGCCTTGTGGGGCACGGGGCGTGCTACGGTTCAGAAATACAGGAGTTGTTTCTTTTGTTATCTTTTTTTTGCATTTTCCGTTCTTTCTGTGATTTCGGCTTAGCAAAACCTGAAAAACTACAAAGAAGACAAAAACACTGTTTCTTTGTGATAGTTAGTCATATTTTACTTATTAAGCTAGGGGAAATTGGTTATAAAACATATATACTTTTAAGGCAAATCAATTTCTTCACAAATCTGAGGATTGCAATGAGCAAGCCACCTGGGAGCACTGTGTGTGGGTGTGTTCTTGGTGTTCTTGAGTTTCAGAATGATGTCTTCACAAATCTGAGGATTGCAATGAGCAATCCACCCATGGATGATCATCATACTTGATTTCCGCACCTATATGATGAATTAGATGAGGCATTGTGCTCAAATCTGGTCCTGACAATTGGTATCAGAGTCAATCTTCAAGTTTTTGAGTTTTTCTCAAAGGTTAAAGAAATTGCTCAACCAAGTCTTTATTCATGGATGTTTGCATGTTCTAATGCTTGTTTCTTAGTAGAAATCAGCATAGGAACACATTGCAACACTCAGATTCTAGAAAAACCCTTGTTTATTGGGTCAATTTCTGGATTTAGTGAAGAAAAAGGGGTCAAAATTTACGCATACTCTTCTTGATGAAATTTTTTCAAATCTTTTTTTGAGTGTTTCTCAGCTAAAATTGATCATAGGCGAGCATTACCATTCCAAAACCGAAATTAATGCAGCTGGAATCACTTAAAAACATCGAGTTTTGAAGATTTGAGAGCCAAATTACGTGATTTTTTGAAACTTTTACAAAAATTTCACTATTTGATCAATTTTGTTATCATTGAGTGGATTTGAGGGCTTATGTTAGTAGAATAAATTGATCCTAACATGATTTCGAATCTATTGATGTATACATACATCATTTTCATGAACTTTGATTTTTGAACATTTTAATCTCCTTAAGAACAAGCTGTGAAAATTTTGACTAAGTCCAAAATTTTTTAAACTCTCAATTTTCATAAATTTAGTTGTTGTGGTTGACTAAACTTGTTTATTATTGTTTGTGATTGCAGGATTTGAGTGAAAGAAAGCATTCTTACAAGCAATCAAGCAATCAAGCAATTTTGAACTTATGAGTTCAACCGTTCCATTAAGCAATTCTACTTGTGAATTACTTGTGTTTTCATTGAAATGGCTTAAGGTCAGCAGTTCAATAAAATGTTTCAAGGCAACAATTGTCCTCCTAGGTTGATTGGAGCAAGTGACTTTAATGAATGGAAAGACAAATTCAAGGTGTTCTTGGAATTTATTGACTATGACTTATGGACTTTTGTTTCCGTTGGTCCTGCTGTGTTTACTGTTGAGGCAGCTACTGTTGCTGGTACTGATCCACCTACTGGTGAGAAGGAAAATATTCTTAAGCAGCTCAAGGAATTATCTCCTACTGAGCACAATCAGCTCAAGGTGGGCATGAGAGCTCTTGGTTGCATCAAGATGGAACTTAATGATGAACTTTAATATCAATTTCGTGATGCCACTTCCATCAATAAGAAAATTCTCTACTCGTTCCCTCAGCCTTATGCACCATATATGGCAATCATCAGTGGGAGTTGCGCTTTAAGCACTGATGACTTCACGGATCTGACTGATAAAGTGAGAGACCATGAAGTTCGAGCAATTGACCGAGACGGCGTTTCTCTCATGGGTACTATGACTGCCAAAGGCAAAACTGCTCCAGTTCCAAATGTTGCGTTCATAGCTCCTTCATCCGAGTCAGACTTTCAATTTTCTTATTCTCAGAATTCAGGAATGTCTTCTCCTTCTCCAAGTCAACCATCTCAAGAAGCCTTAATGGCCAAGTCCACTCCTGTTCAACATCATGCGGCTCCAATAACTATCTATGTCAATGATCAAGAACTATGTGATGCTTTAATGGCTTGTTTTTCTTCTCAAATGTCAAGTGACATTGAGTCAATGTCTATCTGTCAAGAGGATCTTGACCAAATCTCTGCTGAAGACCTTGAAGAAATGGATATTATGTGGAAAATGGGAATGATTGCTACACGTACTAGGAATTTTTTCAAGAAGACTGGGAGGAAAGTTTTTCAATCCCATCCTAGTTCAAACCTTGGATTTGACAAGTCCAAAGCATAATGCTATAACTGTCAAGAGTTGGGCCACTTCGCCCGTGAATATCCCAAGCCGAAGGTAAGGAATGTTCAAGTCAACTCTGGTGGTAGTAAACCGACTTATCAAAACCAAAGCAGTTCATCATATCAGAAACCACCAGTCAATTCTGTCCCTCATCAAAACTCGCAAAATTCTGGTAATGCCCAAAGGGTTAATAACACCGTCAAAGCTTTAGTGGTTCTCGAAGGTGGTAAATACAACTGGACATCTTCTTCTCAGTCGTCAAGCCATCCAGACTATGCATTAATGGTCAACACTACTGAAAGGGTGAATGATGTGTCTGAACAATTTGACCCTCTCTTTCCGACCAATTTCTGTTTGATATCGGATATTTATGAAATACTTGAAGAATCTGTCGCTTCTGGTAAAGCTATGGAAGTGAACTCGTCTTAGGTAGAGTCTGAAGCTAAAGAGGAACATCGAACTTCAGAAAAATCAAATTCCTGATGAGGTAAAACCACTTTTATGTTCTGAGAAATGCATTGAAGTTTTTGCTCGCTACCGCTTGTACAACCTTGAATTGATTGCAAAAGTAGTAGAGGGCAAAAGCGATGTTGAAGCCCTACAGGCAAAATATAAAGACTTTTTAGGTAAAATCAAATCTCTTAAGGTCATGAAGCATACAGAGTCAAACTTGAAAATCCAAATTCCGGATCTTTTTAACAAATTGACTTCTCTAGGAAATAGCTATGCTAAAGCTCGAGAAACAATTGATCTTATGAAACTAAATCCTGCAACTTTCAGTATTACGGTCGCAAAGGACATAATGGCTCGGCTAAGGACTGGTTTAGGTCTGACCTGGGAGATAGATGATAGTGCGGCTGATCATCCACTCAACCATAACTATTATTCGGTCCCCGAGCTGACCAAGATCAATTCAAAAAGCCACATTAAGTTCATCGGCCCGAGTTTGATTCCGAATGCTGCTAATATTCAATCAATGGAAGCCTAACTAGCTAACACCGAAACTAGCTCCGAACTTCCATCGGTAGATGATACACTCAAATTTGGTGATTTTGATGCCACATCTTTGAATTATGTTGACACAAGTATTTCTTAGTCTTGTGTGCAAAAAGCTACTGAAACGAGTTTCTTAATCTGTGCACCCACAACGCCACTGATGGTCGGTCTTTTTTGTTTAACGAAAACTTTGATGTTTTTAAAACATATGAGGCTCCAAAAAGAACCAAAACCGTTCGGAGGCATAAGTCTAAGAAGAAAGTTACTGATGAGGAATTCGTTGTTTAGCAAGATGTCAGTGATGATGCTTTTAATCGTTCATTTGCTGAAATGACTTTCAAACATGGTAAGACTGTCATGCACACACAAGCCGGTCTTAAAATCACCGACGGAAAGGTGATCGTTGCTCAAACTGTGTCGATAACTACTCCAACAAAATCTGTACAAGCATCTTCAACATCTTTGTTTCTCAAGCAAAAGGAAGCTTTTGTCAGCTTTACTCCCAATGAGGCAGGAAATTCCACTGTGGTATTGGTAAAGACCGGTAATCCTAAGAATAAAAGAACTCAAAGTGAACCAGTCTTAACAGCTCAACCAAGTGTTGAATGCCAGCCTCTAGTAGTCAAGCCAACTGTTGGTACTACAGGTGCTCCTGAAATTGTCACCACACCAAAAAAGAAGAAACATACCAGAAGGATAAAGAAGAAGGCAACACCTGAAACTAAGAAAGCTGAGAGTGCTACATCAAATGAACCTCAACCTGCTGTTCCACCTGTTGGTGCCCAATCATCTGTTGCTACTCCTAGTGTTCAAGTCGAGACACCGGGATGTCTTGTATGTGGAAATCCATACCACGATGCCAGGGTGTGTGTCTACAACACCGGTTACTCTACATATGACAACTCTCATATGCCTCCAGTTCACTACTACCAACCGCAACAAGTGACACCGTAAAGCATCTTACCCGAATCAACCGTACATTCCCAACTAAACACCATATGTTACTCTGCATATGACAACTCTCATGTGCCCCGATGTACCATGGCAATTGTGGTGAGGACTATCTTGATCAAAGGGTAGACACAATGTGTCAACAGTCTTACCTGAATCAACCGTACATTCCCAACCAAACACCATATGTTCCACGTGGTTTGGGAGGGCATGTTAGTACTTTCAGGCCAAATGTTCAATAGCGAGTGAGGATGGCTACTCCTAGCCCTGTTCCTATGAGGTCTTGGACGCCTAGACCAACACCCGCTGTTGGAACAAAAATTTAAGTGACTGACGCCATCAAATCTGTTTACCGAAGCATTCGACTGAAGAATCCATGTGAATCGATTCAGAGACTGGGTTGTGATGATCGAGGCTTGCGAGATTGGACCGAAGACCGTTTTCTGGAAAAGTCAACCGTTCGGGTCAACGGTCAACGTAAAAGTCAACGGAAGATCGGTTCGAGCGAGTCAAGCTTCGGATTAATTTAATCAGTTTTGATTTAATTTATATTTATGTTATTTGCTTTACTTGTAATTTCGTTCATTTGTCGTGTTTTTCTGTTGTCAGTCACCCTCACTATATATAGTGAGGGTGCCCATTACAAGTAAAGGAGTCTCCGAATGGGGAGATGATGAATTTCTTGTAGAGTGTGAGATTTCCATTCTAGAGAGAGAGTGAGTCATGGATTCTAGAGAGAGAGAGTGTTCTTCATGATTCATTGATTGTAATCTTTCAATTAATGAAATCATTCGATTTGTTCATCATCTTTCTTGTTTATGATTTCTTGATTCATCATCATCATCATTTGTTTTGAGTTTCGAATCCGAACCATGTTCTTGCTCAAGATCGAGATTCTCGTAGTGAAAATCGGTCCTAACAAATGGTATCAGAGCGGGTACCGATCAGATTCATCTCACCGTGAATCTGGTCACTCGAATCTGAGATTTTGAGCTTGAATGGTGAAGATGAGAAAACTTAGCTTTTAGAGACTTTTTTCTATTTTTTCTTCAATTCTGGATGGATTCTGATGATATGGATGATCGATTCATGTTTGGGAGTGCATCTGGATGTTATTTAGTGTTTTACATCTTCAGATCTGGTGGAGAAATGAAGATCCGAAGCTATTTTTGGAACTTTGAAGTTTTTCCCGTATTTGAAGATTTTGAAGATTTTTTGCTTTGATTCTTCGTTTTCTGGGCATTTCTTCATGGATTTGGATGATATGAGGTATGATTCTCAGTGGAAAACGCATTCCGGATCCATTGGAAGCATCCGTTTCGTCTGATTCTCAACCGTTTGGGCAGATCTGGAAAAACACACACTAGTGTGTGTTTCTTGTTGTTCTTCGTGTTCTTGAAGATTTGCAGATTTTGAAGACTGTTTTGATCCGATTAGCTGCTGTTTATGGGTTGTTGGTGGCCACAATAGTCTCGTGAATGGTTTAGCTTCATATCTCGTGCATCATAACGGGTTTTCTTATCGGTTTTGGGCAGATTCGAGTTCACCAAGTAAGTATTCATAGTGTTCATCGATTTTCCAGAATTGTTCATCAGTTTTGAAGGTTTGAAGATTGCCTTAGCGGACTTGTTCAAGTTCTTAGCGTACTTGTTCTCTTCTTATCGAACTTCTCCTTCTCTTAGCGAACTTGTTCCGAATCTTAGCGAACTTGTTGTGCTTTAGCGAACTTGAGTCCTTAGCGGACTTGAGAAGGGTCTTAGCGAACTTCTCAGACCCTTAGCGGACTTCTGGTAAGCTTTAGCGGACTTGTTTGGCTAGCGAACTTGTTTTCTGGGTCTTCGTTCGAGACTGTTTCGGAGTATTCTGTTCGTATAGATGGATAGAGGATCGTATTTGGGACTCAACGAACTTAATTTCGTGAATTTTGGTGAAGTATTAACCGAGTTATGAGCAAGATACGGTTTTCCGGTGGCTCCTTCGTTTTTCCGATGACATCGTTTAGGGTTTCGGTGGTGATGAAAGGAAGATGATGACGTGCCCTTCCCTGGTTGGTAGATATGGAATGTGCTTTCTCTCTCCTATGGCAGATTACTTGGTCAACACTATGGTTGTCGATGTATGATTGGCCAATGGAGAACCGCGTGGGACCCAGGCGTGGATAAAGAGCCGTTGGCTCCAATTTTTGTCGCCTGCTTCTTTTTCCTGTCAGTTTCTTATTGGCTGAAAGAACACGCATGGGACCCGCCACTAGGAGACTGGCTATGTGATGCAGCGCTCTGATTGGCTGACCACATTCTCGTGGGTCCCGCCAGCTGCAAGGAGCTGTTAAAGGCATTCATTCTGTCGCTTCCTGATTGATTGTTGTAACCATCTCACACGGATCTTAATCCTGGCCGTAAATTAGCTTTAATTTCTGCCGCTAGATCATTTTGGTGGTGGATTTTGATTGGATTAAATACCCTCACACGGATTGTGGTCTTATCCAGCTAAAATCTGATTGGTCATAATTTTTTAAAGAGATTATGGATTTTTCTTTGAGGGATTTTTAAGACTAATTAAATATTTTGCATTCTCGTCAAATGCGAGTATTTTCTTATTAGTTTCTCAACGAGACTTACGAGATGACGTCGCGACGAAATTTCAGAAAATATTTTATTGGTCGCGGATTTATTCTATTTTAATTGGGTTCAAGTTTTTGGTGACTTCAGACCACGTTAGCTAACGATCACTGACGGGATAGTTTCGTTTTTCGGTTAAGCATGCAAACTTTTTCGTTATATCTCTCTCTAAGTTGTTTAGCTGACGAAGTGCCGATGTCAACTAACCGGATTAACTGGAATCTCAGTTAAATATTGGAATTTATCCGATTAAATCTCTCGGATGACCATTTATTGAAGAAATTTGACATTTACTTTAATTTTCGCATCCAACCTCAGTCACGCGGATTATTCACAACTGTCAGCATCCGGCTTCCGTTTTTCGCGAGATTCTCCGATTTCAAGATTATTTATCTGGTTTCTCTAGGCAACCGATCGCGACGGTACGACTCTCCGCATCTCATTTTTACGCTTCCGACTTGATGTTTTTGGAGAGATTTAGAGAAATAAGAGGAATTATTATGGATTTGGATATCGGGTCGATTATCCGAAGTTGGAGCATGTTCGGTGTCAAACTGGTTTATCTGATTCAGTTTGTTGCGGTTTGGACTCCGAGATGTAGCATTTTCTCAGTATTGTACCCGACCGTGTGAACCGAGTGAGCGGAACACTTGGATCTCTAACTGGAGCAACAAGAAAGGAAGAATCTTATTCAGAGGGGGAATCTGTACATCAGATTGTCTCCGGTTTATCAGTTTCTCATTGAAGATGTACGGCAGAGCGATTCTTCAGCAGTTGAACAGATTTGAAAGCATCAGTCAAGGGGGGAATTGTTGGAACAAAAATTTAAGTGACTGACGCCATCAAATCTGTTTACCGAAGCATTCGACTGAAGAATCCATGTGAATCGATTCAGAGACTGGGTTGTGATGATCGAGGCTTGCGAGATTGGACCGAAGACCGTTTTCTGGAAAAGTCAACCATTCGGGTCAACGGTCAACGTAAAAGTCAACGGAAGATCGGTTCGAGCGAGTCAAGCTTCGGATTAATTTAATCAGCTTTGATTTAATTTATATTTATGTTATTTGCTTTACTTGTAATTTCGTTCATTTGTCGTGTTTTTCTGTTGTCAGTCACCCTCACTATATATAGTGAGGGTGCCCATTACAAGTAAAGGAGTCTCCGAATGGGGAGATGATGAATTTCTTGTAGAGTGTGAGATTTCCATTCTAGAGAGAGAGTGAGTCATGGATTCTAGAGAGAGAGTGTGTTCTTCATGATTCATTGATTGTAATCTTTCGATTAATGAAATCATTCGATTTGTTCATCATCTTTCTTGTTTATGATTTCTTGATTCATCATCATCATCTTCTTCATTTGTTTTGAGTTTTCGAATCCGAACCATGTTCTTGCTCAAGATCGAGATAGTGAAAGTCGGTCCTAACACCCGCCTTCATCCCAAGGCATGTCATGGTTTAACGACCTATCTTAGCTCCTCAACCAACAATTGCTGCTCTACCGACTCCTCCTGCTACTATATCTGCTCAAACTAGTCCTCCAACAAAGAAAGCACCCAAAACGAAGTCCCCATATCAATCTAGCCAAGGTCCATCTATTAACTGATCATTTTCTTTTTGCATGTGCAGGGACTGGCCTAGAGTGCTGTTAATACATGGTACTTAAATAGTGGTTGTTCCAGGCATATGACGGGGAACAAGGATCTGTTGTATGATAGTAAGCCGATATCACATGGTGGTCATGTTGCCTTTGAAGGTGATATGCGTGGTGGTATAATAATTGGTAATGGTCTCTTGATGAATGGTGAAATTTCATTTGATAAGGTGAATCCGGTGTCAACTGAAGTTTAACCTACTGAGTGCCTCTAAAATCTATGACAACAAAATGCCTATGCTTTTGATGACCGAGAATGTTATATTCTGAATCCTGGTTTCAAGATTCCAGGAGATCAGATCTTATTTCGTGCAAAAGGAAAGGGAATATGTATGCTCTAGATATGTCTGTTGCAAGGCCGACAGGTTCGGTGGCGTGCTTCTTGGCTAAGGCATCGGAAGATGACTCTACTTTATGGCACAGGAGAATGGGGCATGTCAACTTTCGTTACATGGATCGCCAAGTTAGGGTGAAACACGTTGTCGGTCTGCCAGAGAAGGAATTCATCTATATCGATAACTGTGTTGCATGTTTGAAGGGGAAACAACACAAGACGTCTCACAAGCCTAAGCCACTGGGTAGGACTACAATGATACTTCAGCAACTCCATCTCGACCTTTTTAGGCTAGTGACCATAAAGAGTTTAGGGGGGAAATCATACTCCTTGGTTATTACTGACGACTACTCTAGATCCTCGTGGGTGTTCTTCCTGAAAGAGAAGTCTCAAACAACTGAGATACTAAAGGACTTTGTCCCTCAGATTGAGAACAAATGCAGAGAGCGGGTTAGAATTATTAAATCAGACAATGGATTTGAATTCAAGAATCACACATTTGACTCATTTTGTAATGAGAAAGGCATTACTAGACAGATCAGTTCACCATACACGCCGCAATAAAATTGTGTAGCTGAGTGGAAGAATAGAACTATCATCGAGTCTTCCTGGACTATGCTTGCTAACTCCAATCTATGATTATCCTTTTGGGCAGAAGCTGTGAACACAACCTGCTATGTTCTGAACATAACTCTCTTGGCCAAACATGCGAACACAACACTATTCGAATTGTTTTCTAAAGAAAAACCGAACTTAAAACGTTTAAAACCTTTCAGATGCGCTTGTACTGTGTTCATACAGAAGAAAAAATTAGCCAAGATTGCCCCACGGGCGGATGAAAGTTATTTTGTTGGGTACTCGATGACCTCAGCGGCTTATTGAGTGTACAACAAAAGAACTCAAGTCATTCTTGAGTCATGCAACGTTACTTTTAACGAGCATACTCAGAATACTAGAGATCCTGCTCCTAACAGCATGTATGACCTCGAGTCTTTTTCTTCTACTTTTACTGTGTTTCAAACTGATGTTACAGGTACTTCATCTGCTAATCATGGTGGACAAGTATTCGAAGAAGTTTATCCTCCTATTGATATATTTGCTCCAATTACTTCGTCTATCCTGGATACTATATATTCGATCGATCCTCCGGATTTTTTGCGTGGCAATGAGTCAACACCATCATCTAAAGTCACTAAAGCTTCAACATCATCTTCGATATTTCATCAGCAGTACATTCAGATTCCGGACCCAATAATTGTAGAAACAGAACCTGCTCAGGCAACTTTTGAAGCTGACAACACTGTTGAAATTGGTTTTTATAACGCATTAATCAGATTCAGACAATGTTACAGAGATTGATATAGGATAGACGTCTGGCGATGACCTTCAAATTAGGAATCTGGACTCATCCATTCCAGCACCTGCTGTTAAAGAGTCTCGGATTTAAAAAATTCACCCTACGAGTCAGATCATTGGTCCAGTCGACAAACGACTCACCCGAAGTCAATCAAAGGAAATGAATACGTGTTTGTTCTCATGCTTCATTTCATAATAGGAGCCTCCTTCTACTACTGCTGCTTTATTGGGTGATAATTGGATTGAAGTTATGCAAACGGAGTTACTTCAGTTTAAACTGCACAATTCTGGCGCTTGGTCGATCCTCTAGAAGGTGTAGAGCCTATACCTGCCAAATGGATTTTCAAAAACAAAAGAGACGACCTAGGTATTATTATCAGAAATAAAGCCCGATTGATAGTGAAGGGGTACATGCAAATAGACGGCATACTGATCTTTCTAGCACATGCTGCGTCAATGAATATCACGGTCTACCAACTAGATGTGATGATTGCGTTCCTATATGGCGAGCTAGACGAAGACATGTATGTGTAACAACCTCCGGGGTTTGTTAAGATGTCTTTTCCGAAGAAGTGTTACAAATTGGACAAGGCACTTTATGGTCTTCATCAAGCTCCGAGGAAGTGGTACGAGAAGCTGTCAACTTATCTAATGTCTAATGGGTACAAAAGGGGTGTAATTGACCAGACATTATTTATTCGCCATGTTGGTGACGACATGCTGTTAGTGCAAGTATATGTCAATGACATCATTTTTGGTTCAACGAATGTCAGCTTATGCCATGCTTTTGAGGAATTAATGAAGAAGAAGTTTGAGATGAGCGCAATGGGTGAACTCATGTTCTTTCTTGGGATTCAAGTGAAACAGACGCTGAAAGGTATCTTAATCAGCCACGGGAAGTATGTGAAATAAATCCTGAAGAAATTTGGTTTCCATAATTTTAACGGATTTTCAACACCCGTGGTCACTCATCACAATCTTAATCAGGACCCGGAATGTGTTTGTGTAGATGAGCATCTCTACAGGTCTATGATCGGTTCCCTCATGTACCTAACAACAAGTTGTCACGATATCATGTTTGGGGTATGTCTGTGTTCATGATTCTAGATCAAGTTGAAAGAATCGCATTTGACTACTGTGAAGAGAATTTTCAGATACCTGAAGTCAAATCCCTACAGAGGATTATCGTAACGAAAACATTCACTCTTTGATCTTTGAGCCTTCTCTAAAAGTGATTACGCCGGTTGTGAACTCAATCGCAAGTCTACGACGGGAGGTGCTCAGTTCTTGGGTAACCGCTTGGTTTCATGGCAATGCAAGAAGCAAACCACTGTGTCTGTTTCAACAGCTGAAGCGGAATACATCACTGTTGCATCTTGCTGCTCTCAAGTGCTTTGGATTCAGAATCATTTGTTGGATTACGGTTTGAACTTCATGGTACCCCTATTCATATAGATAATACTGTTGATGTCTCTATTGTGAAAAATCTCATTCAGCATTCTAAGACTAAGCATATAGAAATTAGAGACCATTTCATTAGGGACTGTGTCGAGAAGAAGCTAATTACCTTAATTCAAGTTAGTTCAGACGATCAGTTAGCAGACCTATTCACTAAGTCATTTGACATGTCTAGGTTTAACTTTCTGATTAGTGCCGTAGGTATGATTAACTATGGCTAGGCTTTCTCCATTCCCCGGTATGTTAGTGTCTTGATTTCTTAAGTTTAGTTGCTTATAAGTCTTATTTGTGTTCCCTGCTTGCATGTACATATCATCCCTTCGCAAAAATTACCAAAAAGATTTTTACTTTTGAATTTTGTGCATATCATTTCTTGAAATTCAAAAGGATTTGCTTTTTTTACTCCTTGAGTCAATGTCCTACTTTGTTTGATCTTGATTTGACCAACAAAACCTTTGTTCATTTCATTTCTTTTTCTTCTTTTGAGTCTGTCTGTCGTACCTGTAAAAGTGGAAGATAAATCAAAAAATATTTAAAAAGTGATAAAACACCTAAAATAGTGTTATTTTCTGTATTCCCAATAAGTGTTTTTAAACACATGTACAAAATATTTTCAGAAAAAAATCAAAAACATTGAAAAAATCAAAATCCTTGGTCTGTGGTCGGACAAATTGTGAGGAACATGATATGGTTTTGGTCTTGTATATATAACCATAAGATACGATCCAGTCGATCGGTGACTCTATCATTTGAAGTGTCGGTAGGCTCATCATACTTAGATGTAGACTATTTCTATGATTACACACTAAATTCCTGAGAAATGTGGACCACGAAAGTTAAAACAGTGTAATATTCTTTAAATTTGCCTTTCTTAGTAGTCTAAGTAAGAAAAATCTGATCACACATCCTCTGTTTCTTCAGTATTAAGTTGACTTATTTCAAAATCCCAAGCACATCACTATGTCTGTTCACACGGATATTTGATGGCGCTCAAAGAGATTCATCTGTTTTGTGTGAGCAAAGACCTTGAGTTCTCTTCCACTGAAGAAACTCTGGCCTTGACACTCTCACACCACCGAAACTTCATTCTATAGTCATAAATGAAGGGATAAACATGAGTTTATGACTATTCCATGAAATAAGTCACTTAACACTCAAGAAAAGGGGGAAAGATTACTTTTAATTCTGTGATCGAATCTGAAAAGCTGCTTGATGACTAGTAGGATACTGTTAACTTTCAACCAATAAGGACCCCATAATTATTTCTCTAATCTGGACAAAACATGATATTTACATCACATAAATATGTTGAAAATCACCATGTATGAGCTTAAGTGGTTAAACAATACCGACAATCTGACTTAGGTTAATTACCTGATCAGAGAGGTGATTTGAATGATAAGTGTTATCGATCCCGTAACTGACCGGTATGATTCTAAACATAGTCTGACTACAACCATGCAAAATGTAGAAGCATATTCCTATGCTATGAGTGTCTCGTGTATTGTATCTATGTGTGCGTGTCTGAGTATGTGTTATGGTAGAAATGTCTTTAGTGGCGTACCACATGGTCCGGCGGACCATGTGGTCCGGCTCACCAGTTTGGTACGCTGGGTGGTTAGTCACTTAGTATAAATAGGTAGTGACAGACTGAGAGCTTAATACTTCTGAACACTTCTGTCATTTTTACACTTTCTGTATGTGTTTCTAGAGAGAGAAACTAGAGAGAGTTCATTGTAATCTCAAGTGATTCAATAAGAAATCTCTTATTTACATCTCGTGTTCATTACTTTGATCAAGGCATGCAGTAGTAAGATCGTATCTCGTTTCTACAAGTGGTATCAGAGCATTTGGTTGCTCTACTGCTGTGTTTTTGATCAATTTTCGGATTTTTAGAGAGAGAAAGTTTGGGTTTCTTCACATTTTCATCAAATTCTTCCAATTTCGAGTGTTTCTGAGATGAAAAATGATGTCTGAGTGTTACTGAAGTGATTTCGCACCTCACTGAATCAAATTCAAGCTTCAAAAGTTGCAAAATCAAAAAATCATTCGATTACAGCTTGGTCCGCAGGTCGAAATTCTGGTCCACCGGATGAATTTTCTGGTCCGCTGGTTGGTCAGCCCGTGTATCTTCATCGAAGATCTGATCCGCTGATCTGGTCCGCGTAGGCAATCTTCATAAAATTCTGATCCGTGGCAGTTTCAGCGTACCATCTGATCCGCGACAGTTATTTCAGCGTACCATATGGTCCGCTGGCTGTAATCTGATCCACTGGTTAATCTTATCCGGCTGTGGTCCGCAAGTATAAATCTGGTCCGCCTGTTTGATTTGATCCGGAACTGGTCCGTTGATTTTGATTTGGTTCGCTGGCAGAAAAGTGACCTTCACTAAAACTGACATAACTTACAAACCGTTAAGAGTTACGGAACCCAATACCAGCCAAAACGTTCGTCTCGACGAGATCTAGGACATGTACCCACCTACGGTCAGTACCGTCCAGTTTTGACCCTCAAAATCCGCTTTGAAGACCTCCGTTTTTTAGTTCAAAGTTTTTGAAGTATCATTTTCGGTGAAAAATGTCTGATTTTCAAGCGTTTGCGGCTATGAAAAGCACGGTACAAGCTATGCTCAATTTTGATAATGAAATAGGAACAAGTATGAAAGTTCCCAAGTTGTTAAAGTTGGAAGATTATCAAAATTGGAAGCAACGTTTTTCTGCATATATTAGCACAAATGATATTGATTTGTGGATTACGATTCGAAAGATGTATGTGCGTCCAACTGACAATGGAGAATATAAAGAGATTCAAGATTTTGATAAGGATGAAAGAAAAAGTTATGAACTTGAACAAAAAGTTTATGGTTATCTTACCATGGCTTTACCTACCAAGTTGTTACATCAATTCAGTACTTGCAAGAAGGCTAAACGGTTATGGGATGCTTTATCTGCTCGATGTGAAGGGAATGATCAATATAAGAAGAGTAGACGAAAAGTTTTGAACAAGGAATTTGAAAATTTTCAACAATATGAAAAAGAAAATATTTCTGCTCTTGTTTTAAGGTTTTCACATCTAATTAGTGAGATGAAAGTTGTCAAGATTGAAAAGACCGAGGAAGAATTGAAAGAAAAATTGTTGGAAGCATTACCCGAGAAATGGGAAAGTTATGTGTTATTGATTACTCATGACAAAGACTATTCCACATTATCATTTCATGATTTGACCGGAAAGCTTCATGCTCGAGAAATGGAAATGATGAATTCAAACAAGTCCACTGCTAAATTACAAAATCCTGAATTATATCATGGACAAAATTCGGTAAGTATCATTGCAAAGGCAAAATCATTCAGTGTTAATTCATCAAATCCACCTCAAACTGCTTTTGTTGTTGGTCATGATTCAGGAAACTCTGCAAATTCATCAAGAGGGTGTAACTTCACTATTCCTAATAATTCAAGTCAGACTTCGTTTTCTGCAAAAACACTAGATGAGCATGTAGCATTAATTTCAGCTTTGTTATCTTCATATTATGGATTACTGAATGGTGGTTTGACAACATCTAATTTGATTGGAGAAGATTTTGATCAGATTGATCCAGATAACCTTGAACAAATGGACATTAATTGGCAACTTGCAATGTTAGCCCAAAGACTTAAAAGATTCAAGAAAAAGACCGGATTTCAAAGTTTTAATCCAAATGGCAAGGTTGGCATAGACAAATCAAAGGTAAAATGTTTCAAATGTTCTAATTTTGGTCATTTTGCTCGTGAATGTTCAAAATCAAATATTTCTTCATCAAAGTCTCCAACAGCTTTGGTGTCTCTAGTAGATAAACAGTATGATTGGGGACACACTTCTGATCCAATTGCTTTAATTGCTGTTGTTTCTGAGTCCAATGAAGTTTATGATTGGGATGCTGATGTACTTGAAGCATTTGAAAAAGCACGAATATCAAATAAAGGCTATGATTGGGCTACTGATGAAATTAATGATGAGTCTGCATGGACTGGTTCATCTGCGATGATTGCTCAAATTGTTCATAGTGATAATGAAGAAGAAGTAACTGATTCTGAATTTGAAATAAGTGGTTCTGGAAATAGTGGTTATGAATCTGTTTGTGAATTCTGTTCTCAAAAAGATAAGAAGATTCAAAGTTTGCTTAAGGAAAATGAAGATTTGGTTGCTGATTGTGAGAAGAAAATTAATGATTTGGTTGCTGATAGAGAAAAGTTGGAAGGTATGATCCAAGAGTTAGAATCTCAAAAAGAAAAGTTTTCAGTTTTTCAGACAGTGTTAGTAGAAAAAGAGTTGCAGTTTCAAGGTGTTGAGCAGGAATTTGAAAAGAAATTTACAAAATTATCTGAAGAAAAGGATGACTTAGTCAAGGAAGTTGCGAAATGGAAGGCAGAAGCTGAGGATGCTGCCAATGATTTTAATAATTTGTTTGAAAAGTCCAAGATTAAACTTGATTTACTTACCAAGGCTTCTGATGACTCGGTTGCTAAAATTGAAGCATATCAGCTTGATATGGCGAAGTTGTTAGATGAAAAGCGGGAACTGACAAGAGTAAATAAGTTGCAAACTTCAAATTTGGATATTCAGAAAAGAAATGAAGATAAGCTGACAAAGGAATTATGGGCTGGCTTAGATGAGTTGAGGTTGCAAAAGTATGAAACTAATTAAGTGGCTAAGAAACTCATTGCAACAAAAAAAAAAGGAATTGGCTGAAGCTCATCAAAGAATTTCTGAATTAAAGATTGACATCATTGATTCAACACGTCGTTTGAACAATGTTACTAATTCACAATCTTTTACAAGTTTCTTGGCAAAGGATGACAATTTTGAGAAGTTCAACAAAACCGTGTCACCACCAGGAAGTCTCAAGGAAGGTGTTCATGATTTGAAAGACAATGTTGAGACTGGTGATTATTCTGGATTTGTTAATACTAAATCTGTTGAAGAAAAGCAAGAGGAAAAAGGCAAAAGTACTGAAGCTTCTGAAGCTCAAAAGGTTGTGTCTGGGTCTTCGTCTTCAAAAGCTGACATTGATGAAACAATTATCAATGCTCCAAAAGATCTCAAGAAAGTTAAAGCTGAATTTTCTAGGTTGGCAAAGAATGGGCATAAATCTACTGGAATGGGAGAGAAGAGTTCAGGAAAGAGTGTTGGTTTGGGATTTGAAGGAAAAGCTGCTCACGGTGGTAGTTCAAAAGTTTCAAAACAACAAAAACTGAAAAAAGTCAATGTGAAGCAAGTAAAGAAAGATGTCTTCAAAGATGAGAAGGTTCAACCCGAGAGGTTTTACAAACTCAAGGGTTCGCAACAAATATTTTCTGATAAAGAATTCCCACTGCACTGCGTGGATGCTCAGAAAGTTGCTGAAGTATTTGTGAAGACTACTGATCCGAAGAACAAGAAAAATCAATCTGCAAAATTTTCTTCTGGAGGATCCAATTCTACTCCAAAGAGCTCGACTTCTAAATGGGTTCATGATCATCGTCGTCAGGTATATGATAATTTATTCCTTGTTTTCAAAATGTTTCATCTGTAGGTTGTTCGTCACAATCAACTGTGACTGGTTCATCAGATACTGATTTACCAAAACAACAACACTGGAAACCTAAAGTGGTTTCAAAAGGAAATCAGGACACTGGTCGACCAGAAGCAATTCGCTTCGGGTCATTTATAAACTGACGTGTTTGACCAGTGTGCAGGTACTTCTAGAAGACCTATCGGTGATTGTAAAGTTACTGATGGAGGAGTTTTTTGCTGATTTAACTTAAATTACACGTGATATCAAATTTCAAAACTGAAATTTTTCTGAAAGCTAAACCTAACAGGTATCCTTTTCGAAAGGTCAATTTTCTTTCTTTAATGAATTTCGTATGTAGTTTAGGGGGGGGGGGGATTGAAAAATCAAAAATAGTGTCTTTGTGTTTTTGTATGCATTAAAATGAAAATCCACAAATAGAGTTTTCATTTTAAGGGGGAGAAAAATGGAAAAATACAAAAACATTGAAAAACAGAAAATACAAAAACATTGAAAAATGAGAAATTGTATCCGACATAATTGGGAAATGATGGTACATTGGCTTACGTGTCTGACTAGTGGATAAATTAGATGAAAAAGCCATAAGATCATTGCTCGATGTGCTTGGTAGGCTCGGCATTAAATAAGAAAGTATTCAGATGTGATAAACACATTAAATAATAATGCTTGACCATGTGGACAACATCTTGATGCATGTCTCATGATATCAAGGAAAAGATATGTGAAAAAGAAAATGAGAAGTCACTGCGTATACATGTGTTCTTTTTGCAAAGATTTAAACTTGTTTGATATTCTTTATTTTGTCAAACGATCGGACTTTCTTTGCGTATCGAAAGATCGACCTGATTTTTGTTCGTTTGACGTTCTGCTTTATTTTCTTTGGTGTTTCGTATAACTCATCGGACTTTCTCTGCGTGTACGGGAGTACCGACCTAATTGTTGTTGGGTTATACAACTTCAACTTGTTTTATTTTCTTATTTTGTGAAATCGGAGGCCTTATCTGCGTATCGAAAGATCGACCTTAAGGTAGACGATTTAACGTTCTTATTTCTTTTTGCATGGAACACAATTGACTATATCATGAATACGATCATTATGTGATTATACTACAAATGAATTCACAAAGTGTGATATAAAGGAAAATACATATCTGAGTATGTCTGATAGTGTGGGGTACACTGGTCAAAGCGAACTTAATGGATACAATAACATATCCAGATGTTATGAGTATGATTGTGCCTGAGTTTAAGATGGACAAATTATACCAGTAATCGACATGACTTGTGTGCTGAAGTAATTGAAATTGAAGTGTAGTTCAGCATGTCATGATCAATATGATCCCAAGTTGTGATCTTTCTCGCAAAAGACAAAAATAGTGTATGATTCAGTATTGCATTTATGTTTCATATCTGAAAAGTCCAAAAAGATTTTTGGTGTGTTTTGATATAAAGTTTCAAAAAGCCAAATATATTTTATTTCTTATTTGTTTTTGACCAATCGACATGTGATACGAAATCAAATTTCAAATCTATATCTTGGATTCTCGAAGATAAATTTTGCGCTAAGATTAAATTAATTTTAAAAAAGAAAAGGAAATCGCGTTTCTGTCTTCTGAAATTGCAGGTTATGGATATCAAAGACTCAAGCATGGTGAGAGGGGGAGTTTGAAGTATTTTTCACAAATGGATCTTGAAGTTCAAAGTTGATTCAAGAGTGATCCAGCCATGCAAGCTCTATTTCTGACAAGATTTCAAGTCAAAGATCGGATGCAGCAATGTTGAAGATTGAAGACTGAAGTTTAGTTAGAAAATAGATACACTACACGTTAAGGGGGGTCTGTAGAAGCATATTCCTATGCTATGAGTGTCTCGTGTATTGTATCTATGTGAGCGTGTCTGAGTATGAGTTGTGGTAGAAATGTCTTTAGTGGCGTACCACATGGTCTGACGGACCATGTGGTCCGGCTCACCAGTTTGGTACGCTGGGTGGTTAGTCACTTAGTATAAATAGGTAGTGACAGACTAAGAGCTTAATACTTCTGAACACTTCTGTCATTTTTACACTTTCTGTGTGTGTTTCTAGAGAGAGAAACTAGAGAGAGTTCATTGTAATCTCAAGTGATTCAATAAGAAGTCTCTTATTTACATCTCGTATTCATTACTTTGATCAAGGCATGCAGTAGTAAGATCGTATCTCGTTTCTACACAAAAAAAAATGTGATTTGTATGTACTTACTTAAATTTAAACAAGAATAGTTGAATCAAAGCCAAAGTACTTAAATTTCCAAGTATGGTGAAAAATTGACCAACTTGTGCAAATGTCAAACTTTGTGTTGGTGTAAAATTGACCTACTTAAAATGAAAATGAATTCTTGAGTCTGGTGAAAAATTGACCGACTCGAATGAAAATGAGTTTTTAAGTGTTTGGTGAAAATTAACCAGCTAAAAGTCAAACTTTGGTGTTTGTTGAAAAATAATCAAATTTGTTGAAATTGTCAAGTACTGAGCTTTTATTAACAATATATATCTTCCTAGTAGGTTATGTGCAGGCATGACGTGTTTATTTGATTAAATTGAAGTTTGAGTGCAAAATTTCAGTTTATAAAATTTTTTCATAGTTGAAAATTTGTTTTCCTTAGAAAATTTTATGATCTTTTGAAAAATTGCACTATATGATCTGGAATTCTCTTTATACGGTCTAGAAATGGACTCTTGAGGAATTGTACATCGTATAGTTCAATTGTTGGATTGTATGGAAATAACTCTATACGATCTATCTGCTGTACTTAGAAATATTTTGAGGATCATTATTATTTTTCTTCAATAGACTCCAAGATAAAGCCACATTTTTTGCCTAATTGTAGATCGTATAGAACAATCTTCTAGGTTTTCTAAATTTTGTTCTAGACGACCTAGAACACTTGGTTAAATTTTATTAATTTTGGTTTTTGCTCTATATGCAATTAGGCCTAACTCTAGATCGTATAGAACAAAATCCTATATCGTCTGACTTTTGTTCTATACGAACTAGGACTCCTTGTTCATTTTTACTTTTGCTTCTATACGATCCAGGATATAACCATTCAATTGGCCTAAATGTAGATCATATAGAACAAAATCCTAGATCGTCTGGTTCTTGTTCTATACGATCTGGGATCTTTGTTTTAATTTTTAAAGTTCTATTATTGCTCTATACGATCTAGGAAAGAGCCTAACAATCTGGCCTAACTGTAGATCGTATAGAACAAAAGTTCTAGATTGTCTGAATTTGTTCTATACGATCTAGAATACTTAGAAATTTTGAATCATATCTGTTTTGTGTGAAGTTGGTCTATACGGTCTAGAATTAAACCTATACGACCTAGCCTCCACACTTAATCAAATTTTGTGGTGATCTGTATAGTCTATACGATCTAGACTTTGATCTATACGATCTAGGTCCAAATCTATGCAATCTAGGAAGCTTATAATCGTCTGAACTTGGTCTATACGACCTAGAGTTTAAACAATCTAGGGTTTTCGTAAATTTATACGATCTACACTTTACATCTTAAGTTCTTTTTCTTTATCCATCCAAACATATATATAGATACATACCGTTCTTTCTCCTCACACTTTCAAAAAAACACACAAACTCTCTCCATCTCTTTCTCTCGACGACCGGCGAACCATCACTGTTTCTCATCTCTGACACATTCTCCGATCACGATTTCAAATCCCAAGTGTGTGTGGTTGATTCACTCATCACTCACACCCATCATGGTAAGTTTATCTCTACCGAGTTCAATTTCGTATTAGGTTTGGAACGGTACAAGGAAACTTGAAACCGTAGGGTTGAAATTCGTAGTTACTGATGATTGTTGCTTAAAAATAAAGACTCGTCCCTCATTTGTGCTAGTCACCACCGTTCGAGCTCGATTAAGATATGAATTTGTCTATTCTGCACAGTTTGTGAGTATTTGCTCTCGGGTGTGTACATGGGTCTTGTCTGTGTTGTTATTGAATGAAATTAGGGTTCATAAATCTTCAAGATTGTTGTAACAGAGTTTAATTAAGGTTTTACTGATAGATTTTATAGTGACTAGGTTTAGACAATTACATGATTTTGTGTTTACCTTGTCATAATCTCAATTTTGAACCTAAGATAAGCACTGTTACATCTTGGTTGATTGATATGAGTGTGAGTTTAACCTATTCTATGTTGATGATTGATTAAATTCAAGGATTCTGAGTCAAAATTGTTATATTGAGTTAAGATTATGTGTCATTTGAACAAAACTTGTGTATCTTAACTCTTTGACCTATTTTGGACTCACTTTTGAATCTCAAACTAGTTTTGCTTATTGACTTGGGAATTAGCTAATTACAATAAACTGATTTGAAAGTTGCATCAAGTTGTGCTGAATAGGTTTATCTTACAAAATTTTTAGCACATCTATTTTGCAAAGTTAATCTCCTTGTCAACTTTTGACTTTATTTTGACCTAAAAGTCACTGTTTCAAGATCCAAACTATATGCATGCATGTAATCTTGCATTTTTGTTAAGTTTAGGTAATATGCTAGCATGAATTATATTGTGTGAACTCCAAAATCATCTCTTTGACTTTTCAGAGTCAAATTAAGCCGAATTTATGTTTTTATTCAAGTTAATGGCTCCAAATCTACTAGCTTGGGTTTATTGATTCTAAAATGATTTGTCTGATCCAAAAATAGATTCAGTTCAGATACTACAAGATTATTACATCTCTAGAT
Source organism: Deinandra increscens subsp. villosa (assembly GCA_039602395.1). Taxonomy (NCBI): domain Eukaryota; kingdom Viridiplantae; phylum Streptophyta; class Magnoliopsida; order Asterales; family Asteraceae; genus Deinandra; species Deinandra increscens. The sequence continues at coordinate 75,183,538 of JBCNJP010000027.1, forward strand.
TGACCTTAGTCAATTTAGATCATCAAGGAGGTATGTTAGTCTTGTTTTAAGGCATTTTGTATTTAATCTTTAATATCTTTAAATTGTTTTATTTATGTTCGATCACTTATGAATTATGCTTGATAACAATAGATTCTTCACTGAAGCTGTAAATCAAAGAATTAAATTATCTCTACTAGATCTTAGTCTACTTTAGATCTTCTCAGAGGTATGTCATTTCAATTTCCTGCATAATTCTTGGTCTTGGCTCTTGAATTAACAAGAGAAGTCATTACTTTGAGTTTACTTCATTAGTTAGCTCGGTGATTGCTTATCTTGTTAATTTCACTTATTGGTGTTTATTTCTCACAAGTAAGGTGTATAAATTGTATGATCCCGCTTATAATCACATAACTTGACTATTTCTGAGATCAGGACACTCTTCCTAAATTTGAATGTGTCGTTTGCATGATTAGTTGTGATCTGCTTATTATTATTATCTGTGTTTGTGAGTTATTTGATTTAATGGTCAGAATAGGAACCAGTGTGCTGTTATTTGCAAATTGTGATAGAAGTTGATGATCCTAGGTTAGAATCTTGTCAAATCTGATTAAATGTCTGATAGCTCTATCTTTGCACTCAATTGTTATCATCCAACTTGCAAGTATACTGTTCTCATTTCTGACTTCTGATTTGACTTCTCAATATGTGTGAACTTGTAGGATATTTTGAATGTATCATGATCCACATAGGCTTCTCAAATTTGACTAATTTGTGAAATTGATGCTAGTCCTAGCAAATAAGTCCATGTTAGTCAGTGTTTGAGTGTGTTGATCTAGATATATGCCTATGATTGTCCTTACTGGTTTAAACTTGCAAATTGTATTGGTTTATTGACTGAATCATGGTTAATGTGATTTGAGTAATTATGCGTTAGGAAATTCACATGTTTAGGGGGAATAAATTTCCAGTATTTCCCTACTGAAGTAAAATGGGTTGGTTTGGGTCAATACCTTGACCTTAACTTAGAAGTCTTAAATTTGGGTTTTTTTCCAAGCTTACTCATGGATTTATAAATTCATTTGTCTTAATTATAAAATCAAGATTCCTGTTCTAAACTTACACAATTTCACTAAGGGTCAAATCTTTGAATTTCAATTTTGTCAATTACTTATTTAATTTGGAATAAACAGATCAAGTACTTTGTTATTTGCTGTTAGATGTATGTCAAAGTGAGAATTTGTTTATGTGTTTTATCATTCTAGGAACATGCAATGTTGGATTTCCTTTATGTGTTTGATTTGAAGATGAAGAGCTCTGTCAATATCCCGAGTTTATTGTGACATGACATTCATTTTTCAACATCAAATTTGATGTAATCATGCTATTTCACTTGTGCAGATGCCTCCTAGACGTCGGAATGCGGATGATGATTCTGATGAAGAAATTGGCTATGGTACTACACATAATCAGTTCTGTTACTTTAACAGAAACTAGAGGTTTACAGAAACCTTTGAAGAGGCTTTCCGAATTCTGGAACACTCCAACTGGGCTACCAGTATACTCCTGGAAGCAGTGATTTACAAGTCTATTGTTGAGGATTTCTGAAATAATGCTCAGGTAGTAACCGGTGCTGACGACACAAGATGGTTGACTTCCAGAGTGCAGGATACTGAGGTCGAGATCACTGAAGAAAGAATCAGAACAGTACTCCAACTTTATGATGCTGAATCTCCTGCTAGTTTTCCTAAAGCTGAATGGCAAGAAACTCTGAGGAGAATGGGTTATCAGAGAGAGCTAAGACTTGATGAAAATCGTTTGGTGAACAAGTCTGTTTTCGCTTCCAACTAGAGGTTTATCATAACTTACTATCTGCTTACTTTCTCTCCAAGACGCTCTGGAACGGATGATTTCATTGAAGAATCTGCATGGGCTATTAATGGCTTAGTGACCGGAGCCGGATTCAACCTATCCAAGCAGCTAATGAAATGGATGGTTGGAAATTTAACCCCGGACAGGAAGGCAAAGAAGTTCGTTATGTATCCCAAGTTTGTGCAGTCCATCGTGGACCATTACTATCATGATCTAGTGAAAGCTGGTGGAACCTTTGTTCCAAGAAAGGTCGATCACACCTCGTACAGAAAGTATCAGACAGAAAAGTACAATGGACCCTAATGTGCATTCTTTCCAAAGTTATTAGAAGGAATTGGAGAAGATGAGAATGTGAATATTAAGGATGAAGATGAAAATATTGATGCTGAAGCTGATGCTAGTCAAGTCAATCTGGACTTGAATGCACCAGCAAAATCTGAAAATATTGATGTTGATGATCCATTCCAACATTTGCACATCCAGGGTAATACTCCACACAATTCTCCAGTTCACAGTGACCCTGAGCAACCAGCATCTAAAAAGAAAAAGATAATGAAGGTGAAGCCGCTGAATCTGGCAGTGGCTCTAACACAGGATCTGGTGATGATTCAAATGATGAATCTCCCAGAAATTTAAATGATAAGCCTGCAAGTGGTTCACAATTTCAAGCTTCTGAGTCATCATCTGACTTGGAATCCTCTGATGCTCGGGCCCCACCTAAGAAAAGGCAGAAGACTGGAACTAACACCACCGACTCTTATGGAACCAAAGCACAAGAGAATCATTCATCTCGTGATGAATCTTCTGACTTTAACTCTGATGAATATGTTACAAAACTACGTATTATCAGAGAAGGGGGAACGAAGAGTATTCATGAGAAGTCGGTCGCTTCTGAAACGACACCAAAATCTGTAGAACATTCAGAACTTGCAGTTCAAGATCAGATTATGACCGAAGCTGGTGATAGACCTGAGATTGTTGTTGAGCAACTTGTGATGCAAAATATTGAGATAGAGCATGTTGTTGTCACAAATGAAGCTACCATCATCCCTCAAGCCGAGCCAGTTGAACATGATATGGAGACTCCGATTATATCTCCAGTTGCTCATGCTGAGGTTTTAGCTGATGCAAATGTAGTAGCCGGAGCCTCCCAACATGAACCCTTTGAAAGCTCAGAATATGATTATGATGAGCTTACTACTAAAATATATAGTCTTCATGCTCAGAAAGTAAAACTAGATGCTAAGCTAAGGCATGCAAATCAAATCATTGCTGAACAAGCTGAAGAGATTAACGGGCTTAGGAGCTCCTTGCTAAGTCTGAAGTAGACAGAGAGTTGCAAAAACCTGACGAAGGTGATAACGATCAAGGAAACAGTGGTGTTGCTGCTCAAGCACCTTAAGCTTAACTTGACCAACCTGGTCCAACATCACAAGGAAAAGATCTAGGTAACACATGTGATGACTCTGGCAGTCTAAATAACAGCAACTTTGACGTCAACCTTGATGATTATCCAACTGATTCTGACGTGGATGCTTCTTATAGTGACTGATTTCTCAATGACGAACCTGTTCAAAAATATACTGACAAGATATATGAAAGTCTGAAGGCTCTAGTGCCAGTGCCTAAAAACCCAAAACTTCCAAAGTTTAAAAAGGCTGCACTGGAGTTTGCTTCATCTTCAGAAACACCACTGGCTATCACCGACAGTGATATTGGCACAAGCTCTGAGCAAATTAGAGAACTCTTGTTAAAGCTGCAACTTTCTCCTCTAGTTCAACCTGAGCTAATTTCTTCTACAAATATATCTACCCAGTAAATGAAGGAGTCCAACACATGTTTGTAGATCCCTCATTTCTGGATGTTAATCGTGCTACTTTATGAGAATTTTAAGTTGAAACCCTATCTTCTGATCCCAACAGCAGAAGTATAGTGGTCGTCAATGAAGAATATGAAGTTGAGCATATTGTTCAGCTCATCTCAGTAAATCCCGGATGAAATACACAGCAATGAAGATCTAGCTGACCGACTTGACCTGCTGGTTAACAGGTATAACCCCTTGAACTTCATTGGCCTGGAGTTTACTACTGATGATGAATATGACGAGGAGATCCTCTATGAGATCTAAGCTGAGGAGGTTGATGATGATGAGTTGATGGTTCTTGAAAATCCAACTCCCATTCAGTATGTGCCAGTATCTTCTGAAGTAAGGCAAACTGAAGACACTTACTTGTCTCATTCAACATCAGCCCATGTACCAGTCACTGTTATCACAAGTCTTGATATTGAAGAAAGCCAAATTTTAGGTACATCTTCTGATCCTTCCTTAATTAACGCTGGTGCATCTATAACAGCCACACAAGAACCTATCCAGCGCCGACCATTTCTAGAGGACATCTTTGGTCCTGAGCCTGATGAATGTCCAGAAAATCCAGCAGTAACTGGCCGGCTACGGAAGGAAAATGAAATTAACCGTGATCGTGGCGTTTATTCTCTGACTCAAGAAGATCATGAGATCAACATGGGAATCGGGCCAAGACCAGCACCTCAAGAGGAAAGAGCTGCTTCTCCTCCACTTATCTGGACTGCTGAAGACAATCTAAGAACACTTAATGAACCAGTAAATGTTGTGGATCCAGAACTGCTGAATCCCAACACATCAGAAGCAGGTCCATCTGGTAGTACTCGGAGACTGACTACAAAAAAAAAGGGAAGAAAAAGCTCACTCCTCAAGAGGTATATAATCAGGAGGAACTGAAGAAAAAGGCCAAAGAAGAGAGATTTAGAGAAGCACGTGAGGCTAGAGAAAGAGAGACTCTTGAGATTTTTCTAAAACACGATGAAGAGATTCAAAGACAAGTTGAGGCTCTCGCTTCCAATATGAGAATAAGGCGAGACTCTGCTCCAATCAAGCAAAATGACAACCACACTGATCCCCTGATTGATGTCATTCCAAATGAAGATGGCACCGATGTTGATCCTTTAGATACCTCGATAGCAGTAGATTATGTCTGCGCCCTTATGTAAAGGGGATTACCTTTTGAGTACCTCATTTAGCTCACTACGTACCAGAACATTGAGTTATTCACTAGGGAACATGAAATGGACACTCACCTGAATAACACTGCTAATCTAAGACCTCAAGATTCCCTCGTTAACCCGTATGCTAACACAAACTAGAACATTGAATATGTGCAATTCAATGACAATTTAGAGGAGAAGCTATATGAAATGCATTCAACCTATCAACCTCCACCTGAAGATCCTGTAGATTTCATTCCTCCTCCTCCCAGTCCTAAGACTATCAAGAAAAATGTTCAAACACTGACAAAGGAACAGCTCTGAGATTTCCTTGCTATCAGGAATGTTACGAGAAAATATTATATCAGAAACCAACTTCCTGGTCTTCGTAAAATGGTGGCTGAATACATGAACGGAGAAAGCATCAGAAGGAAGTGTAGGATTGATGAACGGGAAAAGGAGCGAGTTAAGGCGCACAGAAAGAAGGATGCCCCTACATTGGTGGATGATTGGAAGGCTATGTTACCACACAGAAAAGTTCTTATTCAGTTTACTGCTAAGAAGCTCAAAGATATTCCCGCCAATGCTGAAACTACAGATGGGATGAAAATAATAGGTTGGAAGTACGATCATGAGTTTGATGCATTCATTGTCAAGCAATGAGTTTGTTCAATTCTTTGCTGAAATCGCAAATCTGCTAAAGCTTTTCTCATGGGAACTCAGAAAGTTAAGGAACTTGGATATTATCAATCATAAAAATGCTGAAAAGGGTAAAAATGGTCAAATAATAATGCATCCAGCTTTCAAAAGACTACTAGAGAAGCAAACCAGGGAACAAGAATAAGCAGAATATGATAAGTGGTTAGATAAACGAGCCATGGTCCCGCACAGGCATATCTACTTAAATATTAGCAGTGCTGTAAAGACAAAGAATATCTTGGGAAAGTAGAGTGAGTTCCCCATTAAGGACTGGTACTACAATGGACAGACACATGAACTGGTGATAGAAAGAGAAGGTGCTGAAGCAATTAGACTATTTATTGTTGTTGAGCTCTGATTACTACATCGAAGCTATCTGAAGTTGATCTTCTATGGTCGCATGGAGACAATTCCATCTTAGCTAAAGCCCTATGAGGTGGTGGATGAAAATTACTTCCTAATCTTCCTTAAGTGGTGGAGTTGGAAATGTATTAATGTCAGGAAGATGTCTACCGAAAGTCTAAATAATGTGAAAACATGGATAACGGGTGGTCGTGGCATTTGTCACTTGATTCGTGGTGCTGAAAGAAAGCTTGAGTTGTGACAAGAAATATGATAACCTGGCTCGGAAGTACTGGAGGTTCTTACCGAAGCTTCTTGGCCAACTGAGATGATGTTGCCTCAAGGTTTGTATTGCCACCAAAGGGGGAATTGTTAAAACCTATATGTTGGTGGCAACTCAAACACTTCACCGTTGAGACTTACTGGTAAAGCCTTCCTGAAGAACCGATGCTGAACAGAAGAAATTAGAAGACTTGTTTTTTGATATTTCTTGTAATTTTACTTTTTATGAAATTTCTCTAATTGTAGATCGTATAGGTTAGTTTTCATACGATCTAAGTTTTGTACTACACGATTTGGACTTAATTGAACTAACACTATTTATTCTATATGATCTACCTTTTGTTCTATATGATCTAGAAATTCTTCTATACGATCTAGCCTGATCTCTAAGTTAGTCTGTACGATCTAGACTTAAGTCTAGACGATCAAGAATTAAGTCTATACGATCTAGATTATAGCCATACGATCTGGACCACTTGGTCTGTACATTGCAGTTTGCCTATACGATCTAGAGTATGCCTAGACGATCTAGAACCCAGATTGTCTCAAGTTACTCTCACTACTAGAAAAAGGGCCTTCCTTGACACGCGAACGATGACACTCGGTCCTTTCTTGACGCGCAAAAGAGAGTGTCATAAAAAAACTGTCAAGAACTGAAAAATTCTAAGGCTAATTGACGCGCATTTATGAGCGTCATAAATTCATGTCATAATTTATAAAAAAAAAACACGGAGGACACTTCAGATTTGCACGTCAAGAAATCGCTGTCGTTTTTTAATTTTTCCCCCCAAAAAATTCCCCCAAATTTTTTGCCCTAAATTCACCTCCAATATTTTCCCCAAAAACCCTCGTCTCTTCCCGCTGACGGTTGCACCGTATTCTAGTAATTAATAATGATAAATGCGGGTGGTTAAGCTAGTTTTGTAATTATTTCCTACGATATTAGATGATTACGGTTTTCCAAGCATTTTGCAGGTTATTTGGGCTTAAACGAATCAAATTTGGAAGTATAGGAGGAACCGGGTCAAAAGGTTGTGCAAGGAATGACAAAGAAGAAAAAATTGAAGTTTTGAAGCTGGGCAAACCATAAGCTACGGTTCAGAAACCGTAGCTTACGGTTTGGAGGAAATTGGTCATGTTTAAACCGTCGCCCAGCCCATTTGAACCGTAAACTACGCCCAAACCGTAGCTTACGGTTCCCAAACCGTAGCTTACGGTTTGGGGTTAGATCAGGAGTCGGCAGAGTTGTCTAAAACGCGAATTTTGATAGTTTTTCACTATCTTTTCGACTGGAAACCCTGGGGAGACGACTGGAGGCGATCTTGGACGAATTTTACAAGCAAGAAAGAGTTCGGAGAAGATAACTAACATCAAGATAACATCAAGATCATCCATGGATTCAATCATCATCATCTTTGCAATCAATTTCACCATGAGAGGCTAAGTCTTTGTGTTCTTCTTGGATGTAAGGTTTTTATGTAGACAACTTGACTTTGTGTATTTGATTTCTGGAATATTGATCTAATCATTCGATGATTTTCAATATGATGTTTGTGTGATTGTTTGTAATCGGTTAACACGTTGTTGAATCTAATTTGCGAACCATACGTTCTTGGTGCCATTGGCAATCGGGATTTAGTGGGAAGGGATTAGGGTTGGCATTTGTTGATTGATCATCGGGTGATAACCTCGTGTTTATAACCCGAGTACTTAGTCCCCTTTTATCACAAACAATTACACTTGCATGAATCATGTCTATGTGATTCTTTCCAGTATACATTCGTGTTGTTGTTTCACATGAAAACCTGAAATCCGAGAAGATCACTTTTGTTTAATTGTTAAGAAAACTCATAAACCACATTGCTGTTTAATTTTTAGTACAAGCTTTGACACAACAAATCACTCTCATTGATCTTTACATTAAAAATCTTAGTTAATTACATTATAATTTGCATTCAAGTAATACATGTTCCACAATCTCCCTGAGTTCAACACCCGCTTATCGCTATCTAATTAGTGTAATTGGGATTATTTTTGCGTGAGACTTCGACATCACGTCAAATTTTGGCGCCGTTGCCGGGGAGACGTGCGCAACGTGTGTTTCTTTATCCTATTTCCGTTGTTTGTCAGTTTTACACTGGGTTGTGTTAGTGTGCAGGTACTCACAGGTGCATGCGTACTAGGAGCTCACGTTCATCATCTCCATTATTGTTTGATCCAGAAATCGAAAGGACAATCAGTCAGAACCGAATTTTACATCGGGAAAACAAGGTTGTTGGATCACCGAGTACGCAAAGCAAGAGAATGGAACCACAAAGTGAACCGAGGAAGCAACCGGTGGACACATCAGTCTCACCTTCGGATCAATATATACCACCACCTACTTCAATCCCTTCTCCATCCACTATACCCACATCTAGTACCACCACTTCAACAAGTTTGCCTGAATCACACCCATCCAGTTTTGCATCTTATTCGGGCATTCCATCCTTTGCCCAATTTTACCCATCTTATGGGCAATCATCTCAACAAAATCAACAACCATTATTTCAGCAAACCCCACCTATAACCCATACTACCTCAAACCCTCCACCAGTTTTTACAACTCCGGGACCCCAACAACAAGGTCAACTAAGATTTCAACAACATACGCGTATACCGTTTGTGGAGGGACAATATGGGGGATATGGTGATGATTATGAAGGCAGGTATGAAGATTATGAAGAGAGATATGAAGTAGAGGGCAATGTAAATCAAGGATTTACTCAAGAAGAATTTGCATTTCAACAAAGACCACCGGTCGGTCAATTTCAACAAAGGTTTATGAGACCCCCAGTTATGCCAAGACAGCAGCCACCTCCAGCCCAAAGGCAAGCGCCTCAACAAAGGATGCCACCACAAGATCCTCAAGGTCCTCCACAAGGCCCACCGCCACCGCAAGGGCCACCGCTAGGAGTACCAATTGCAGTTCCCAGAAGGCATAACCGTGATGCGGATAGAGGAATTGAAGCACATTTCAGACCCATCATAACAAATAACCCATCACCGGTGGTAATTCCTCAAAATCGGGAAGGTCGAACATTTGAGGTAAGGACCAATTCATTACAAAGTCTACCCAAGTTTCATGGGTTAGCTACCGAGGAGCCTTATTTTCACTTGGAGGCATATGATTCTATTTGCAATACTATTGGAGGGCAAGGTTTTTCGCCCGACGCAGTCAAGTTGGTGTTATTTCAATTTTCACTTGAGGATAAAGCCAAGAGATGGTTTCACACATTGCCATCCGCATCCATTTATACATGGGCTGCAATGCAACAAAAGTTTTTGGATGAGTTCTATACAAATCAGAAGACAAGCGATGCTAGAAGGAGCTTGAGAAATTTCCAACAACAACAAGGTGAGCTTTTTCATGAGGCATTTGAGAGATTCAACTTGATGTTGAAGAACTGCCCGCACCATGGGATCGATCTATGGGATTTGTTAAATGCATTCCATGAGGGGTTAACACCCGAGGATGCTAGAGATTTATTGTCCATCTCCAATGGCACGTTTGGTACGAATTATGAGCAAGATGATTGGGCATATATAGAACAGATGGCGGTAACATCAAAGAGGAAGGCACAATCTTCCAGGAGAACAAGGCACGCCATTGGTAGACAACATGTGCAAGCCGTAGCTGATAGTGGTGTTCAAGCTTCAACTCAACCATATGAGGTATGTGCAAGTTGTAATGAATTAGGCCATGCTACTAATCAATGTCCAGGTATGCAGGAACAGTTTGAAGAGGTCAATCAAGTTCAGGGACAAAGCGGGGGTGGGAGGAATTACAACATGAACTCAAACACCTACCACCCGGGGTTAAGAAATCACCCAAATTTTCGGTATGGTAACCCAGCGAATCAAGCCAATCCTAACTTTCAAGGGACCAATCAATCCAATGTGGCACCCCGACAACCTTATGCGAATCAAGACAATTTCCGGGGCGGTAATAATCAAGGTTATCAAAGGCAATATCAATAAGGTAACGAACCAAGTGGGTCATCGGCACCGGGAGACGCAAGTGGAAGTGAAGTCATGGACATCCTCAAGACAATGCAACAAGAAATGTACAAGAGGAATCAAATGGATGACGAAAGGCTTCGGAAAGATGAGGTACGTGATAAAGCCATCCATTCTTTGACCACTCAAATGGGTCAACTTGCTACCGAAGTGGCAGACTTGAAGAAAAACAAAGGACAACTTCCAAGCGACACTAAGGTAAACCCTTCTCATTCCACTACTAGAAATGTTCAAATTAATCAAGTAAGTGCTTTGAGAAGTGGGAGGGAATACAAAAAGGATCCACCACCCGAGGTAGTTGATGGTGTGGTGGAAGATGTGACGGGTATGGAAAGTAGTGATGATGAGACATCACCCGTAACATCAAAGAAAACTGTCACTTTTGAAAAACCTCTTGAAAAACCGGGTCAAAATGAACTTTTAAAAGATCAAAACAAGGAGGTGGAGGCCACTCCGGTTCCATTTCCTTCGGCTTTACTTGACCCGGGTAAGAAAAATGTGCTTTCAAAACGGGGTCCTCAACAGGAGGAAATGTGGGAGGTATTTAAGCAAGTTAAAGTTAACTTACCTTTGTTAGATGCTATTAAACAAGTTCCCGCATATGCGAAGTTTTTGAAAGATTTGTGCACCCAGAAAAGGCAACAAAAAGTGCCTAAAAGAATTGATTTAACTGAACGGGTGAGTGCAATTTTGAAAGGGGTTCTTCCACCCAAACTTCAAGATCCGGGAGCACCTTTAATTAATTTACAGGTTGGTGATTTTCAAATGACAAAGGCACTGTTGGATCTTGGAGCCGGGGTAAGCATTCTCCCGGGAAGCTTATATGACCAATACGATTTTGGTCCATTGAGACGTGTGGATACCACAATCGTCCTTGCTGATTTGACTCATAAGCTTCCCCGGGGGGTTGTTAGGGATGTGATTGTTAAAGTCGAAGAGTTCTACTACCCCGTCGACTTTTTGGTGTTGGATTATGCAACCATGAACACCGATCACCAACAGAATGTTATTTTAGGGAGACCATTTTTGAATACTGCCCATGCTATAATCGATTGTCGATTTGGAACAGTTGACATGACTTTCGGTAATAGAAAAATGCGTCTTAATGTTTTTACTAACGTTGCTAATTCTTTGAGTGGTGATGAGTGTTTTATGGCAGATTTGGTGGATCAATGTGAACCACACACTTATGATGGCGATATGGTGGAGGTTTGTGTTTGTGATAGTTCTGAACAGGTACATGTCATGGAATTGGAAGAAGAAGAGAAAAAGTTGGAGCTTTTGGCAATGCAAGAAGGAAGACCACCATGGACTCACCAGTTTGAAAGTCTACCAACAGGGATGAGTTCAGATACAAAGCCATCATTGGTTAGTCCACCTAAAGTAGAGTTGAAGGAGTTGCCACACCACTTGAAGTATGCATTTTTGGGTGAAGATGAGACACTCCCGGTGATCATTTCTTCCAATCTAGAGGAGGTTCAAGAAAAGGAGTTGCTGAAGGTGTTGAAGGCTCACAAGGCAGCAATTGGTTGGACAATTGCAGATTTGAAAGGTATTAGTCCTTCCATTGTTATGCACAAAATTATTACCGATGCAGATGCTAAGCCTACAAGGGAGACTCAAAGGAGGTTGAATCCAAACTTGCGAGAGGTTGTTAAGAAAGAAGTCATCAAGTGGTTGGATGCTGGGATCATCTATCCAATCTCCGATAGTGCATGGGTAAGTCCTACTCAAACCGTGCCAAAGAAAGCCGGCATTCAGGTAATCAAAGATGAGAAAGGTGAGCAAATTGCCACTCGGCCGGTAACCGGGTGGCGGGTATGTATCGATTATAGAAAATTAAATGCTGCTACCTCAAAAGACCACTTCCCACTTCCCTTTATTGACCAAATAATTGAAAAATTGTCGGGTCAAAAGTTCTACTGTTTTTTGGATGGGTATTCAGGATACAATCAAGTGGCAATCCACCCCGATGACCAACATAAAACTACCTTTACTTGTCCCTATGGCACTTTTGCTTTTAGGAGGATGCCCTTTGGGTTGTGTAATGCCCCGGCCACTTTTCAACGTTGTATGATGAGTATTTTTTCAGATATGGTCGGGGATTCACTTGAGGTTTTTATGGATGATTTTTCAATATTTGGGTCAACTTTTGGATCGTGTCTTGCTGAATTAGAAAAAGTTTTGAAACGATGTGTCGAAACAAATCTTGTCTTGAGTTGGGAGAAAAGTCATTTTATGGTCCAAGAAGGTATTGTTTTGGGACATGTAGTTTCGAGTCGGGGAATGGAAGTGGATAAAGCAAAAATCAAAGTGATTTCATCATTGCCACCCCCGAAAAATGTGAAAGGGGTGAGATCGTTTTTGGGGCATGCCGGTTTTTACCGGAGATTTATTAAAGGTTTTAGTGTTATTACCAAACCCTTGTGCAACTTGTTGCTAAAAGATGTTCCTTTTGAGTTTACTAATGAATGTTTGAAAGCTTTTGATGTTTTGAAGGAACATTTGGTGCAAGCTCCTATTTTGCAGCCACCGGATTGGACTCGACCATTCGAGATCATGTGCGATGCAAGTGATTGTGCAATTGGAGCGGTCCTTGGTCAAAGGGTTGATAGAAAGCCGGTGGTGATTTATTATGCAAGCAAGACGTTGTCGGAAGCACAATTGAATTATACTACAACGGAGAAAGAGTTGCTTGCGGTGGTGTATGCCTTAGACAAATTCCGATCTTACATTTGGGGAAGCAAGGTCGTGGTGTATTCGGATCATAGTGCTGTTCGTTATTTGATGGAAAAGAAAGATGCAAAGCCTCGTTTGATCCGATGGGTTTTATTGTTGCAAGAGTTTGATTTAGAAATTCGAGACAAAAAAGGTTGTGAGAATGTGGTAGCGGATCATCTTTCAAGAATTCCTTTGGAGGGTATAGATGACACGGGAGAAATCAACGAACAATTCCTGGATGAACATATTTTGGCAATCTCAACCGCACCGTGGTATGCCCATTATGTTAACTATTTGGCCACGGGTGCGATGCCTACACATTGGAACAAAAAGAGGAGGCAGCAATTTTTATCTCAAGTCAAACAATACATTTGGGATGAGCCGGACCTATTCAAGATCGGGGCGGATCAAATCATTAGAAGGTGCATTCCTGAGTCTGAGGTTCAAGATGTGTTGACCCATGCCCATTCGTCTGCTTGTGGTGGTCACTTTAGTGGTCACAAGACTGGTTATCGAGTTCTTACTTGTGGGTTCTATTGGCCCACAATTTTCAAAGATGCATGCGAACATGCTAGAAGGTGCTTAAATTGTCAAAAGATGGGAGAGTATTTCGAAGAGGGATGAGATGCCTCTACAACCAATCTTGGTGGTAGACATCTTTGATGTGTGGGGCATCGATTTCATGGGCCCATTTCCCAATTCCAATGGGTGTTTGTACATCTTGGTTGCGGTTGACTATGTGTCAAAGTGGGTGGAAGCTATTGCAACAAGAACAAACGATCATTCGGTGGTATGCAAATTTTTCCAAGCAAACATCTTTTCAAGATTTGGAATTCCTAGGGTGATCATAAGTGATGGAGGCTCACATTTCAAGAATTTCAAGTTTGGATCTCTATTAAAGCGTTATGGGATAAATCACCGGGTGGCCACGCCATACTATCCACAAACGAGTGGCCAAGTGGAAGTGTCAAATCGTCAAATTAAAGAAATTCTCATGAAGACGGTTCGCACTGATAGGAAGGATTGGTCCATGAAACTCAATGATGCATTATGGGCCTATAGAACCGCGTACAAAACGCCAATTGGGACAACTCCATATCGACTTGTCTATGGAAAAGGGTGTCATTTGCCGATGGAGTTGGCACATAGGGCGTTGTGGGCAATCAAGAGTGTTAATATGGATTACAACGAGGCCGGTGAGTTGAGGAAGCTTCAATTGTGTGAGTTGGAAGAAATTCGAGATGAAGCTTATGAATGTGCATCTGCTTACAAAGAAAAGTTGAAAAAAGTGCACGATGCAAAGATTCGGAAGAAAACATTTGAAGTGGGGCAAAAGGTTTGGCTCTACAACTCAAGAATGAAATTCTTTCCAGGCAAACTTAAAAGTAAGTGGATGGGGCCATATGTGATCACAAGAGTGGGGAATTTCGGTGATGTAGAGATCGAAGATGTGCAAAATCAAGCGAAACAGGTGGTGAACGGGCACCGGTTAAAGCCTTATTTGGAAGGTCAAGACATCAATATGCTAGAAGTGGACAAAGTTAGCTTTCTTTTAAGCTCACTTGGTGATGAAGCAATCTGAGGCAACCAAAGTCGACTGGCGACTTAACTCCCAGCTTTGTACAGGTTTATTTTCATCTTGTTTTATTGTTTTTGTTTTATTTTGTTAACTATGGAAATACCCAAGTGTGGGGAGGTCTCGGGTTATTTCGGTACTTTGGGATAGTGTTGGGGACAACACGACTTCTTTACGGGGGTGAGATGGAAAACAAAGTTTTAGAAGGAAAACAAAGTTTTAGAATAGAAATAAAATTTTTTGAGTTCTTTTTGAGTTCTTTTTAAGCTTTTAGTAGTTTTCTTATAAAATTTTGGGGTTAAAAATCAAGTTTTTGTGGAAAATAAGCAAAATGTTTGAAAATTTTCGGAGCTGGAAAAGGCCAAACCGTAGCTTACGGTTTCGGGGCGCTCCCCTACGGTTCAAACACGCTGGGCTACGGTGTATCATTTTTTCCCAGGCAAACCATAGCTTACGGTTTCCAAACCGTAGCTTACGGTTTGGCCTGGGAGGTCGTGACAGGTCCGGCGCAAGCAACAGCAGTAGTTGTTTTGTTTTATTTTGTTCCTTTGTCTTGTTTCAGCATCATATATATATATAAAAAAAAAAAGAGAACCTAATTAAAGCTGCATCGGTCCCCTCCCACTTCACTTTCCCTTTTCTTCTTCTTCTTCCTCTCTAAACCATCCAAGAACCCTAATTCTCTAACTTCTATTTTCCTCAAATCTCCACCGATTTTGATGATTCTTTAGTGCATTCTGAGTATTTTTTCGAGAGGAATCTTAATATCAACTTAGTTTTCTCTGATTTTACTGTTTGGGTCGGATTTTTGGGGGAGACAAGTCCGAAAATTTGGATAATTTTTGGGGGTTTTCCGGATTTTGTCAATTATTGTGAAAGGAAGCGTCATTGTTCACCATTCCGCACTTCAAAGGTATGATTTTTATGACTTGGTTGCTTATGTTTGATTTTTGAAGGTAGAAGTTAGAATTTTTTTTGCTATTGCTATCCCCACTTGCTTGTAACATGAGTTAAATGTTTAGGTAGTCATTGTTATGCTACATTGTGTTCATGGTTGTGATTAAGGTGTTAAAATTTGAGAATGCAGAATTTTGGTAGAATGAGTTAAATTTTTGCTTGGTTTTGTTAAATGGTAATGATGCTAGTTGTTTTAAAAGTCACAACCATGGTTTCAAGCAAGTGTGGGGAGGTGAATTTTTTGAATTGTGGTGCTAATTTGTTCAAATGTTGAATTGTTCATGTGTGCAGATGCAAAGAATCTTTAAAAGTAAAAGTAAAGGAAAGGCTCCGGCTGAATCCTCACGTGCTCAAGAGCATGAGGCACAAAAGAAAAGGAAGCTTCAGCAACAACAAGCTGATGAACCAGAGATCGTTTATGTGAAGCAGCCATGGGAAGGAGGCCCTTTAACTGATATGCCCGATGACGAGCAACCTCAGCTCTTTATTGATAAAATGAACACACTCAAAGACAAGAAGGAGGGGTTTATTTGTGAGAAAGAGGTACCCGATAAGCTTTTTCCATGGTTCGGTGTTCAAAAGAAGTTTGAGGCTTTAGGTTGGGAAGTCGTCCTTAAATGTTATGATGGAGAGAAAAGCAAGTTGTACATGGATAAGATTGAGGAATGGGTGTCCACACTGAAGCTTCATGTGGGTAAAGGTCCAACTCAAACAAAGTTGACAGGATGGGTGAACGGAGATAAGGTCACAATGTCCTTTGAGTCTTTAAACCAAATTGCTAAATTTGACTCAAAGGCCGCGAAGAATTATGTTTACCCGAGCTTAGATGATATATACCATAAACCAGAGACTCACCCAACTTGGAAAATGATGCTTTCTGAATTATTTTTGCTGGGTCGAGATTTAACGATACTTCAGAGAGAAGATTTGAAGCTGAAGCCGAAGTTGATTCACTTGATCATGACACATAATGTCATGCCTCGTCGGGGAGATAAAGGGGTGGTACGCAATCCCGAGGTGCCAATTCTTTATGCGTTAATGCACGGGACACCGTTGGTATCTTTTCGTTATTTGGTGATATATAATATTTGGTTCAGTCGGAACAGCAAGGGGCGAAAGATTGTGCCTCACTGTCGGTTAATAGCAGCATTATTGAAGAAGGCAAAGGCGATTACTGCTGATTCAGTGGGGTGTGGCAAGCGAGTGAGTCCCTTCAAGTTGGAAAATCTTGGCGTAAACTGGTTTTATATGGAAACGGACACACATTACATTTTGAGGAATTCTTCTGGAGATAGAAAGTGGTCCGTGTCGAAGGAGGGTGATCATGAGAACTCTGGAGATGAAGGAGATACTGAATGGGGACCTCCTCCACCAAGGGTGAATGTAGAGGAAGTGAATTCTGGGGAAGATGATGAGATGCACGAGCAGGAGACCACAGTTGGTGCTGATGTGGGTGGTTCAAGAAGAAGTTTTGGGGGGTCTAATTTTCAGTACGATAGGCAGGAGCTAAACCCCAACTGGGCTCATGAGGGAACGATGGCGGAGGTGATAAGAAATGCAAGGCCTAGTGTTTATGGCAGCTGGTCGGGGTCAACTCGGGTTGAATTTGATCACATCACTCGAGTAGGAGCGAGTCAAGAGAGAGCTATGAAGCAAATGTTTGATCAGTAGGAAGTCTGGAATCGTGCCAATGCCTATGCCTTCCAACAAGAAATAAACCACCGCTATGATGATGATAGGCAGCGGAGGATGCATGATCAGTGGCATGCAGGGCAGGAGGTTGTGTCCGACCCTCCGATGATTGATTACTCCACACTTCCGCCATACGACGGGAGCATCCGATACCCCGTGCCACCACTCCATCATTCTCAGTGGGTGGATCCTAGGCAGGGCCAGTCTTCAGAGCAACCACCTCAGCAACAAGAGCAAGGTTGTGCATTTGGTTTTGGGGAGTTCACAGATGCGTTCACGCAGATCTTCGGGCCACCTCACCCGCGGTACTATTGAGAGGGTTTGTTTTCTCTTTCTTTTACTTTTATTGTGTTTTCTTGGTTTCTAGTTAGTTGTTCACTGTTTGCTTTGGGATGGTTGTTTGGGGGAGTATGTAGGTTGTTTTCTTTTCACAGTTAGTCGTTGGTTAGATTTTATGATTGGGTTGGTGGTTGGAGGTGTAAATTTAAGTTTCTTTAAAAAAAAAAACAAAAATTAGAAATGAGTTTAGTTGGAACCGTCCGTCCTCACAAAGCTTCCAAAACCATACATTGGGGGTAATGTATCCCAAGTGTGGGGATGGGGGAAATTTTGAAAATTTTGTGTTGCAAATTCTTGACCCCGGTGATTTTAAGTAAGTTGAATTGTCGGATTGATGGTAGATGGTGGAGTTGACGTTTCGGTTCCTTGTCATGGTCATAATTCCCTAATTTGCAACGTGTTGCCTAGTAGTTGATAGAAATATAGTCAAGGTTAGCATGCTTTTGGTGTAATAACCCACGTAATGAACCGGCAACCCATTTCCACAAATTGTGAGTTTTGTGCCTACACTACTGTTTATCATATGCATGTTTGTTCAATGAGTGTGGCTATGTGATTATTACTTTAGAACTTGTGCAATTGATACGTTCCGAGATCTCAGTTTGAACATGTGGCAAAAGTGATCTAGGCATTTAGGTTAAGCCTCGTCTGGATGTGTGTGAGTGTGGGAATTGGGGGTCGGGCCTCATGCATTACATATATGAGCTTGGTAAAAGTGAGGGGCGGGGGTTTGGGTCCATTAGAAGCCATGTTGGGCCTTTTGCTTATTGATTGATCACCGGAGCCTACTCCATTCATGTTATTACCCCTAGTGTCCAATTCGGCTTATAGTTCATTCTCCGGCACTAGATAGATGTGAAGAATGTAGTTGGTGAAGTTTGTGATATTCGGCATGTAATCTAAGCGTTAGACGCTTTTTACATCGATTTGATTTTCAATAAAAAAATTAAAAAAAAAAATGATGAAAAATGATGAAAAAAGCAAAATATGAGATCGGATGGTTGAATATTGAGCAGCAAAAAGATTGTGATTTAGTAGTTAGCTCAGTTGTGTACATATTAGTTGTTTGCTTCTTGTTTGATTGTAATAAATAAGCCGGATTGGATCACTTGAGCCACTTGAAATATCTTCATTCCACACCCTACACCTAGCCCCGTTACAACCCATTTTAAGTCCTATTGATTTGTTTGCATGTTTTATCTTGCTTGAGATGGAGGTTCGAGAATTGTACAAGCTTATGATAGTGAGACATCACATCTGCCAAATGAGTGCAAACTAGCTCACCACGCTAGCCCGCAAATGTTAACCGAGAGGAGCGTTATTGTGAGGGGTTTGTTGCGTGTGTAAAAGGCCGGAAGCATGTTAGGTTTGATTTAAGTGCTTATGGTTTGATTGTTGCATTTTTGTGCTGGCTAGTGCATCTATAATGTTGGGAATAGGGTATGACTTGGAACCTTAGCTGAAACTGGGTTTGACTGGGATTGTTGGTTGGATGGCAAGGAAATAATCTTGAGTTGCTTGGGGTCAAGCAACGGGTAAGTGTGGGGATGTGACGGTTGCACCGTATTCTAGTAATTAATAATGATAAATGCGGGTGGTTAAGCTAGTTTTGTAATTATTTCCTACGATATTAGATGATTACGGTTTTCCAAGCATTTTGCAGGTTATTTGGGCTTAAACGAATCAAATTTGGAAGTATAGGAGGAACCGGGTCAAAAGGTTGTGCAAGGAATGACAAAGAAGAAAAAATTGAAGTTTTGAAGCTGGGCAAACCATAAGCTACGGTTCAGAAACCGTAGCTTACGGTTTGGAGGAAATTGGTCATGTTTAAACCGTCGCCCAGCCCATTTGAACCGTAAACTACGCCCAAGCCGTAGCTTACGGTTCCCAAACCGTAGCTTACGGTTTGGGGTCAGATCAGGAGTCGGCAGAGTTGTCTAAAACGCGAATTTTGATAGTTTTTCACTATCTTTTCGACTGGAAACCCTGGGGAGACGACTGGAGGCGATCTTGGACGAATTTTACAAGCAAGAAAGAGTTCGGAGAAGATAACTAACATCAAGATAACATCAAGATCATCCATGGATTCAATCATCATCATCTTTGCAATCAATTTCACCATGAGAGGCTAAGTCTTTGTGTTCTTCTTGGATGTAAGGTTTTTATGTAGACAACTTGACTTTGTGTATTTGATTTCTGGAATATTGATCTAATCATTCGATGATTTTCAATATGATGTTTGTGTGATTGTTTGTAATCGGTTAACACGTTGTTGAATCTAATTTGCGAACCATACGTTCTTGGTGCCATTGGCAATCGGGATTTAGTGGGAAGGGATTAGGGTTGGCATTTGTTGATTGATCATCGGGTGATAACCTCGTGTTTATAACCCGAGTACTTAGTCCCCTTTTATCACAAACAATTACACTTGCATGAATCATGTCTATGTGATTCTTTCCAGTATACATTCGTGTTGTTGTTTCACATGAAAACCTGAAATCCGAGAAGATCACTTTTGTTTAATTGTTAAGAAAATTCATAAACCACATTGCTGTTTAATTTTTAGTACAAGATTTGACACAACAAATCACTCTCATTGATCTTTACATTAAAAATCTTAGTTAATTACATTATAATTTGCATTCAAGTAATACATGTTCCACAATCTCCCTGAGTTCGACACCCGCTTATCGCTATCTAATTAGTGTAATTGGGATTATTTTTGCGTGAGACTTCGACATCACGTCACCCGCTCTCGCAAAAAAAAAACACCGGAAAGGGTATCCGTCTCTTCTCACTTTCTTCACCCCTTTCAACGCTGCTAGGGTTCTTCCCAAACAAAAATCAAGACCCTGCTTCTCCCTCTCTCATAAATCGCCGCTAGGGTTCTTTTATGTGCTCTCGTTGTTTCCTTTTCTTTTCTTAACTGTCACACCCCGGTCAACGGAATCGGGTGTGAGCCAGAATGGAATCATAGTCGAGGATACATAGAACAACTTCTAATAATTTAAAAACTTCATAAAACATTAATTCATTTCATTGCAGCGGAAAGATAGTGGAAACATTAATGTCTTACAATTTAAAAGCATAAGTCTTAAACGATTATTAAAAGCATAAAACGGTTAAGTTGGATAGTCGGGACTATGACTCCAAGGACAGGTCCGATAGCATTTGTAAGCCCCATTTGCATGTCTTCAGAAAGTATTGTCAATTACCTAAGAAATCATGAATATAAAACGGGTCAACATGAAGTTGGTGAGGTTCACAGGTTTAGGACTCGATAGTTAAACAGTTGTAAAACAGTTGTAAAACAGTTTCGGTATACTTAAATATTATCAGGGTTTATTGTTGTGGTTGTATGATCTCACCTGAACCTTGATTTCAAATACTAACGGTTTACCCACCCGGCATCTCTTGCCCAGAGATGTTAAACAGAGCAGAATAACTGACGTGTACCCCTAGACAATCCGGAGTCAGAACTGGAGCTACCAGTTAGGGTAGGGTTGTCAACCCAAATAGATCTATTCACTAGCTATCGTTTCGTACAGAACTAATTGAAATCAATTAATGATGGGATTTCGGTTGTACAAACGTTTATAACGATAATGTACCAAGTTGGGCAATCAGTAAGAGAACAAGTAGTCATACGGCTAACAAATAAACCATAATATTAAGTAAAAAGCATTTAATCAGTTTTCATGATTTCTCCCCCAAGAATAAAACAGTTAAAAGGAAAAGGGGCCGTGAAACTCACAGATTCAGCAGGTATGAAACGAGCAACCGTGAAGCGGTAGCAGCAGGTAGCAAGTAAAAGCCTAATTAAATAAATAAGGTCTTGCATAAGGTCATGATCAAATGAGTAACATAAGTCACCCAAGTGATACCGGTCAAGTCTTGACGTTTTAATCCGTTTGAATACGTTTGAAAACTTGTTAACTTGTATTTATTAAACAAATATGTTCGGTGATGATTTATATTTATGTTAAATAAATATAATCTAAGAATAATCATTTTCAACAATTCAACCAAGTTTTGAACATTGAGTTTAAAGGTATAATGATGTTTATTATTATCTTCACAAGTTTGTATAATTATTTTAAGTAAATAATTATATAATTGGTTTGTTAATCTTGCAAGTTATAATTATATTAAATAATTATGATTAACAATACTTTGGTAAGTAAAACGTATATCATTAGCAAATAATTATTTGTCAAAAATGATTATTAAGCGTTTACTTTATTTTCCAAACTTAAATCTTTAATGAAAACGTTTCAAAGCTCTTAGCATTTAATCATTTATATTTCGAAATCGTTTAATATTTCACTTACATGAAATATATGTTTCTCAAAAATATCTTAACGACGTTTGGATTTATATAACGTTGTCTTTATAAAACTTGACTTTTATTTAAAATCTCCAACAAACGTTAGTTCATTTTTGGATACTTTGTTTTCATCAAAGTAATATTAAGAGTCCTTGTAAACATTTAAAGCCAATGATTTGTCTTGATTTATTTTTATAAAAATCTTTTATAAAAATATTTATTTTCAAATGTGACCTTTTTATAGAAAAATGTCCATTTCTAGCAAGTTTTAAGAAAGGTTAAAACTTGTAATAAATCCAAGTATTTATGTCAAATTAATCGTTTGACATAAATTTTCATATATTCTTTTTGTCCAATCATTTAATCATTTGTAACATATTAAATATGTTATATGACTATTTTAAGAAATATATTCTTTTTGTTTTTAACATGTTTAAGGTTTGTTATGACTTTTAGATCTAGATTTAATATGTCCATTTAATCATGTTCATCATCTTTATTATCATGTAATCATAAGTTTAAATCCACTAACACTTTGTGTTAGGACCAAGTATTTAAATCAAGACAATCTACTAACACATTTAGTGTTAGGACTTGTAAATATAAAATGCAATCTACTAACACATTAGTGTTAGGACAAGAAAATAAATAGCAATCACTAACACATTTGTGTTAGGACAAGGAAATATAAATAACAATCACTAACACGTTTGTGTTAGGACAAGGAAATATAAACATGTAGAGATTGTTAGTTAACATTTTATATGAAGAGGCTTGGAGGTTGGTTCAAACAACTAACTTATGAAACCAAAGTTTCATTAACAAGATCATGGTGCACACTTGCTACTTTCTTATGATTTTGCAAATGTGTTTCACCACACTAGTTGGTTAACTTTAAGCATCTAGATGCACCAACAAGTGTTTGATCTTGGAAGAAGGAGGTTAAGAAAGAGAGTTTTTGTTAGTTGATGAACAAACACAAGCATTCTTTGATTATTTGTGGATTGTTGTCAAGACTTGTAGGCTTTCTTGGGTGGTAACCATGTAAGAAATATAGGAGAAAAGGGGTTTAGAATACTCACAAAGGTGTGAGATTAAAACAGAGTGAAGAGGAGGAGGGTGGCGGCTTTCGGTGGTGGTTGGCGGGGGCTGTGGCGGCTCCGGCAGGTGGCTGGTCGGCGGAGCAGGTGGCCGGCGGTGGTGATCAGCGGCAGTGGCAGCCGGCTCGGTGAGGGGGTGGTGGTTGGCTTCAAGGGAGCAAGGGAGATGGGTGTTTGAGTGTGAGGGACAATGAGCTCCAAAACCCTCCCTTTTATAGCCTTAATCAAGTGTTTACCCATTGTGTATTAATGTGTTGTCAATCCCTCAAGTCCTCTAGTTTAATCCAAGAGTAGGTTAGTAGTTTTTATAAATCTTGCAAGAGTTTTAAAATGATTCAACTCTTTTATAAAATATTTAGTGGTTAGAAGTTTATAAAAATCACAACTTTTTAAAATATACTCCAAGTGTATTTTATCCAATTGAATGATGATTTTCATTTTTATAAATGTTGTTAACCCAAGTTTTATAAAAATATTAATGGGTTAAAGAGTTGAGTTAGTTTATAAAATTTATAAACTTAGTGGGCTTTAAAACAAAATTATTATTTTGTTTTTAATTGGGCCGAAGCCCAATCGGAATAAAAGAAAAGAGAATGGGCCGAAGCCCATTCGATTTGGAGAGGGGCTGGGCCGAAGCCCAGTTGGGTTGGGCCGCAACCGGGTCGGGCCGGGTTCTCGGTCGGGTCGCGAAGGAAAAAGAAAAGGACTTGGGCCGGTTTGGCCAATGCGTATCGGGCCGCGGGTCGGGTTTCCGGGTCGACGGATTCACTCGGTACGTTGAGGTGAACCTTTGGGTGAGTTTTCGGGTTGATCCGGACATTCTTGGGCTTATTGGGCTTTACTGGGCCCAATAGGTAAAACGGGAGGTTCGTTTGGTTAAGGTGGTTAAGTCTTGACAACGTAGCGTTTTGTATTCGTTTTAGGTTCATGAAATGACTTAATAGCTTGAATCGGTTTGATAAAATATAAAATATCAAATTTTATATTTAATTTCTTATTATTAAAGTTCCATTAATAATAACATGAAACGTTCATGTTTCCCAGTTATCTAGCGTGAAATTTAAATCGGTAAATCGTTTAACTAAACACGGCTAATTATGCAGTTTAGAAAACAGAAATCACATAATTATCACATAAATAAAGTCAACAAAAGTCAACGGAGAGAGAGTGTTGACCTGATTTTTGGACCGGTTGTCACATTAACTCACTCACAGATCGACGCCCTTCTTCTCTCAACACACAGATCGACGCCCTTCTTCTCTCAACACACAGATTGAAGCCCTTCTTCTCTCAACACACAGATCGACGCCCGGGGTTTGCCATTTGACTCACAATCGTGGTCATTTTGGTCTCTGGTCAAGGATATCGCTCTCGCCATCTCTCTTATGGTCTTCGGCATCACTAGCATCGTAGCTCATAAAATCGAATTCCCTCACCTCAACAACAAGACGCAATCAAATCATGGCAGGAAGCAGGTTCAGAGATAGCTGGAAACTGATGGTTATCATTGGCGGAATTGCTGGCTCCTACAATGCTAAAATGCTCCAGTTTCACTCCAATCTAACCCTAATTGATCCGTATGTCTTCTTCTCATCTTTTCCTTACCTAAATTCCCGTTTTCGTCTCAGATTAGGGTTATTATTACGCAAAATTGATACAGTTCTGTAACATCTCTCTCATGTATCATATATCTATTTGTTCGCTTTGGTTTGTCACATAGGTTGATGTTGAATCTAGTCGTGTAAGATAGATTGAGATTGAAATCGATATTGATATTGAGATCACCATTAGGATAAACGAAATCAGACAATTTGTAAATTTATCATAACTATCACTGGGTTTGATGTTTATAGTTCCTTATCTTGAAGAATTACTTTATTTGAAATATCTTGACAGGAATGATTAATTTAGATACTCTATGGGCAAGCTTTAGAGGATTTGAGTAAATTCATTTCAGTTATGGTTTCCTTCTTGAATTCAGATTCTAATTCCATCAAATTCTGCTAACCAGGCTGATACATAATAGAACTTGATTACAGGTGCTCGGAGACATGGGTCGTGTTGCCAAAGCAAGCCGTTCATCAAAATTCACAACCCCTGATGCTTGAGCCATGGCCATTGACAGTGGCTAACGTTTTTTTATACATTTAAGGTTGTTTCCAAGGTATAGTAAAGTTATATATGAACTTGTTATTGAACAATATTCCTTATTTTTAGGTCAATTAACTTTGTGTTGTTCGTTTGATTCGTGATAGGAATTTGAGGAAGACAATCAAGGTAAGAAGAATAATCACATCAAGGGACTTCGTGTTGCAGCAACTGACTGTGAACCTCAATATTTGATTCCTTTACTTCAGGTTATCATATGACTCAAATGATATAATATTTGTTTAATCAGAGCCTATACATGGGAATAAGTTATTATAGGTTATCATAACTTATAATATGTTATTCAATCGATTATCACATATAAATGAGTGTCTTCTCAGATCATATAATTGCTCCTGATAAGTACTAAGTATTTTAATGGTGAATGTAGGTTTATTTAGAACCTTTAGGTGTTTGTGATATATTGCCTAAACCATGTGCCTTCAATAAGGTATGCTACATAACTTTTGTTTATTATGTATGTTTCACAGTACTTTATTTGCTTTATAATTTAAATCAGTAAAACTTTTTGTTTGTCTTTTTTTAATGAATATTCGAATTTGTCTATATTGGACAAAAAGGTCTCTTCTAGCAATACTCTTTTTGTTTTGCTATTTCAAAACCAAGAGTTGTTGCAGAGAAGAAATCGACTTTGTTTGGTAATGTTTTAAACACGGGTCAAAACTGATTTATATGGAAGCAACATGTATGGAGGAGGTTATGGTACAAGAATGGGTGATACTTGAAGCCTTGTTTCTTTACAATTATTTTTTAGTGTGACTGGACTGAAACAATAAGAAAACATGTTTGCAGGGGGTAAACTTGTGTTGGAGCTCAACCATGTGCTACGAACTGGTGGTTATTTTGTATGGTCCGCTACCCCGGTTTACCAAAATAAATCTAAAGATGTGAAAATATGGGAAGGTATGATGAAGTTCTTGTAATTTGATGTTTTCTTGAGTTACTTTTGTACTTTATTTATTTATTATTTTTTATATTTTATCTTTGTCGTTCAATCTATCACTTAAATATCCAGAATTTATCAAACACTCACCGCCATCAGAAGTGATTGCTTTTGTTGTGGATTTGAAAGACTGATTGTTTTCATGTCAATCTTGTGGTGATAAACAATGATAAACTGAACGAGGTTGGTGCAGGAATATAAAAACGCCTTCATCTAACCAATGGATCAAGCAACAACATTTAACTTTTAGATGTTCAGATCGGCATTCGAACGTTGTCCCCAACAACTTACATGCTTGAGCTCGTCTGATAACGGGCTTCAAAAGAAAGGAAACGCTAGGAAGAATAAGGGCAGAAGGAAGAGTATTAAAGGCTGTCGGAAAAGTGTGATCGTTAAAGGCCAATGGAATTCCCAAGAAGACAGGTAATCTGAATCAAAAAACGCTTTATTATTGTCGAGTTCTCTTCTTTTTTAATTATACTATATATAGTTTTACAAGTTGATGAATAGTAGGGTCTTTTAGTTTTCAATTTTTGACACAAAGAAATTTTCATATTAGCCCATGGTCATCACGTTTTTACAAGAACGCCAGATCTCAAGTCGCCGGTGTGTTTGAGAGAGAAATACTTTTATAAAGAAAAAGTGTACAGTATAAAGAAACTAACATGTTTATTGTAGATAACTGTGAACATTTGAGCTTTTGGGTTAAATGTTTGTGTGATTATGTGACATAACACATAGAAATGGTTGTAGTTTTGACATGTTCTGCTAAATTTCAACTGTAATTAGTCTGCAAATTGCAACCAATGATTCATCTTTACAACCTCTGTTGATTTCTTGCTTGATTCAGTGTGCACTCCACGTGTTCGATGAATTGTCTCAATGAACATTAGATACTCAAGTTTCTTGGTTTGAACGAAGTTTTCGTTTCTGCAACCTTAAAATCTTAAATTGATTTATATAAATTTCAGAATTTTTTTCTTTTTGTAGCTTTGTAAATTAATCATGCATTGATATATTTTTTATTAGTAGTAGTCATTGCATGTTTTGTTCTTAGGTTTATGAAATGACAATGGGAAAGGTCTATAATGGATCTTGGAATTTAGCCTTTGTAACTTATGTTTGTGTTATGTTTTCTTAATCTTGAATTTCTTTATTTTTTTTTTTTTGCAGAGCCTTGCTGTGACATATCATTTGAAGAAAAATATGAGAGATTTAGTGAGTCCTATAATTCTTAGAATTCTGTTTTTGTTTCTCCATCTTTAATCTCTTTCTCTTTTTTTCCATTGAAAGTTTTTGTATCAAGTTTTTTATTTGCAGGAATAGCATTGAAGTTGCAACACTAATATCTTAATATATGTTTAGTGTTTTTGGTGGTTTTGGTTCGAATGTAGGTTTGCTATACTTGGATCGTGCTTTGCTCGACCTTGATTTATGGGTTTGGTTTGCTATAAGAAAATTGGCATTGAAGGGATTTTGGACACGACCAAAAGTTGATGGACGGTCGGAGGAGATTGGTTTGCTCAACACGATCAAAGGTAGATCTTGATTTCCGATTTAGATTTTGCTAACTTTTGGTCCATAGGTCATTTTAATTCCTTCCAAATCAAATTTTGATTTTGCCATTTGGGTTCGTGTTCAAACTTCAAAAGTTCCATTTTTGTTATGCTGGCATTTTTTAGGAATATGTAAATGAGAAATTAGAAGAGAGCTCTGTTAAGAAATTGAGCTAAATTACATGGAGGGGTCAGGGGTGAAGCCAAATTATTGAGTGAAGATTGGAAGGGAGTTGTTGTAGATAACAAATCACCTGTAGAAGATCATCTCAGGTTAGTTTTTATTTTTTCACTTTGAAGTTTGAACTCGGTTATATTTTTAATATATATTTACAAGTTAATTCAATATATTATTAACATGATCTTCTTTATATAGTCCTGATTCCTGAAGTTTACTTTATAAATGTTACTAATAACTGAAGTTGAATTACATGTGCTGAAGTTGAATTACATGTGCAGGTGGTCATAATCACATATCAGGCAAATAACAAATGAATGTTCACTAACTTGTGCTAGATTTAGTGTAAACTCATGTTAACTTTGTAATGTTGTTGTATATATATGAAATGCATTATTTTGTACAAATGTGTTTTAGTTTTTAATATGTGGTCAATTGCTATTAAATGTGGAAATTAGTGAATCTATTAAAAATATTTTTTTTTTGGTTTTGTTTACATTCTTGACGCGCAAAAATGCGTTTCATCCCTCTTTATGACGGGGGCTTCCTTGACGTGCATTTTATGACGGCAAATACGCGTCATAAAATGCGCCTCATTGTTCG
Organism: Deinandra increscens subsp. villosa; assembly: GCA_039602395.1. Classification (NCBI taxonomy): domain Eukaryota; kingdom Viridiplantae; phylum Streptophyta; class Magnoliopsida; order Asterales; family Asteraceae; genus Deinandra; species Deinandra increscens. The sequence continues at coordinate 75,211,953 of JBCNJP010000027.1, forward strand.
CGCGTCAAGAACTTCTTGACACGCATTTTGCGCGTCAAGAAGCTTCTTGACCCCGGCTTCCTTGACGCGCATTTGCGTGTCAAGAAGACCCTTTCTTGACACGCATTGCACGTCAAGAAAGGCATATTTTGTAGTAGTGTCTATACGATCTAGGCAGACTATTTGACAGAGTTAACTCCATACGATCTAGGCTTATACTATACGATCTAGAGTTTGTTCCATACGATCTAGACCATCAGTACTTGTCCATACGATCTAGGATTTACTCTATACGACCTAGAGTTATTCCATACAATCTGGAGCTAACACTTAGAATGTTTTTGCATAATTTCATAATATTATCTTGTAATCAGTGCATTGACACTTGTGCTCCCAGGTATATAATTACTCATAATGATGAAACCCTAAAAAACTTCATTCATTCAAGCCACCTGGGAGCATTGTGTGTGTATGTTCCTGGTGTTCTTGAATTTCATAATAATTTCTTCACAAATCCGAGGATTGCAATGAGCAAGCCACCTAGGATCACTGTGTGTGTGTTCTTGGTGTTCTTGAGTTTCGGAATGATTTCTTCACAAACCTGAGGATTGCGATGAGCAATCCACCCATGGATGATCATCATGCTTGATTTTCGCACCTGTATGATGAATTAGATGAGCCATTGTGCTCAAATCTGGTCCTGACATTAATACTATTACAAAACCTTGAGAATGCACACGATATTCTATGGAGATCGTCTGGTACACTTCCCTTATAGAGAAAACGAGTTCTCCCTTGACCCTCTCTAGTTCACGAAAACTCTACCTCCCCAAAAAGGTCAACCCCTACTAATGAGATCTCCTTGTGTTTATATACTATACAGGGGAGCCTACAAGGCCTAATTTGGCCCATACAAAGGCCAAAAACTAACGAGCCCACTATTCTAATGTATAAGCCTCTTAAAACCGACCCTTACATTAAGACCCAGGATCATAGACCAATCCTATTTGGATTAATCATGATAGACTAACAATTATGACCAAATTTAAATACCATCACATGCACAATATATCTAGACACTTCACTAATCCTTTGACCCAAGACATGGAAGCTAAGATTCATGACTAAATATAAGGACACACTTCAATCGAAGTGAACTATTGAATGAAAATCATCACCAGTTCCTATCTAGGCTCGCTAGAGTTCCTAAACACATATTGATATCGCTATATAAGAACTAATAAATAGCAATTGATTAAATGAACAGGTGATCAGTCTATGCATCAAACCAACAAGTACTAGGAAAGGATCAAACATGCAAAAAATAATTCAAATCTGATATGTAGTAGGAATCACATACGTTATACTGAAGTCATTGTGTCATACGCAATACATCAGACCAAAAGGTCGAATTGATCTAAGAATCATCTAAACCTAGATGATGTAAGTACTAGCCTAACAGTCTGTTGAAATGTAGACACTGTCCAGACCTAAACATGGCGGGAAAACAGAAATAAAATAGTAAACAAATGCAAACCGGACAATCGATGCGTAGTAGCATCGATTGGATGTCGGATCCAAACTTCTAAGCCTTCTCGAGCCTTCCAATCTTCTTCTCTACCTTCTACTAGTCATATCTGGGGCGGAGTGGCTAATCCCAGCCATCTTGAACCTCTTCTATCGAATGAACATCGTATTCTATTTATAGGGAAAAATTAGGGTTTTCTACCGACAAGTCGTGTAACGAGCCATTTTGTGGCAGAATTTCATAACGGGCCATTAACAAATAACAATCCGTTTAACCTCCTAGATCCAAAAGTGCAATAAAAATCCTTGGTGATACGCAAAGGTTTTTAGGAGCAGTCTTCGTGTATCTCCGAGCTCCCTGTTGACCAGAATTTTGACTTTTGTATCTTTTGTCTTTGTTGCTTCGTATCTTTTACGTTTTTCATCGTTTTTCCTTGAAATCTTCACCAAGCCTTTTAAAAACACAAAGTTAAGCATTATAAGTAAAGACTCATAATCATTTGAAATCAGATATAAACATGTCTAAAATCATACGAAGTGTCGGGAATTTTTGCTATAAAAGATGTATACTTTGGGATACATCAAACATCGCCACACTTAGCATTGCTCGTCCCTGAGCAATCCCTATTATTTTTATCATTTCAATAATATATATAAATATCTCATGCACTACTACAATGACATTTCAACAACATAGACATATACTGCATTGAACATACCAAGTCCATAAAGATTCACCAAAGTACTAAGATTTACAACCTAACAAGTTATAAGTTATTAAAGATCACATGAAGTATCAACCAAGTTAGCAAGCCCTAGCATTATATCACACAACTCTCTCCACTTACCATGTCACTCGACTCTTAGGGTTATCTTTCAATGAACACTCAAAATTAATAATGTCTAAGCGTAATATTGGGTTTATATATCGATCATGCTGTCGAGTTAGTTATAGGATCTGACCAAAGCCTGGGGGAGCAATTCAAATGTTTGCTCACATATACGTGTGTATGAGCTACCACCCTAACGTATATCTTGGCGTATACGAATAGCAATGTCGCAACTTTTCATTGTGAGTTATTTTCTATTATATATATATATATATATATATGTATGTATATATATATATATATTCTTCTTCTCTTTTTTTTCATCCTTTCTATTTTTTCTTTTCTTTTTGAGTAGGATTTTGTAGTAGGGAGAATAGGATAAGCATGTTGAAGTTATATAGAATGTCCAACATCTTCGGGCAATTGACGACCCAGAACATGGTCTCAACATAAACCTAGAAACTTATATTAGACATACGACATGTCCTCATACATATATTTTTTCTTTCTCAGATTTCTCTAAGGTCATCTTGACTTTTGATGGAATGGATTTTGGGGTTTTTCTCTCTTTTTTTTCTTTTGGGATTTTGTAGTAGGTAGAATGGGATAAGCATGCTGGAGTTATGTAGAAAGTCCAACATCTTCGAGCAATTAACAACCCGAAAAAGATCCATAACAGTCTCAAAGCAAAAATATACATGTTCTCAACATAAATCTAGAAACTTGTATTAGACACACGACATCCCTCGTGCATTATATTTTTCTTTTTTTCTTTTTTTCTCATATCCTTATAAAAATTTATAATCTAAGAATAACTCACAAGGGAAATAGGGCAAATTGGTGTATTAGGCGTGCTAGACTCAATCAAATACTCTGAATCATATGTTTTTATAAAAACATATGATTATGAGTATTTTATTTACTAGTCTTCAACGAGACTCGGCCTTGCTTTATTCGCGATCACGTGGCTTTCCCTTGATTCGCTTCCCACCAACGCTCTTTGGTTTCACTTGGTTGACATCAGGTGGCTTTTCTTTTATCTGCTTCCCACCTGCCTCGTATGGTCTTTCTTTCCTTTCGTTACTAACAGGTAACTCTCTATCATATTTGTTGGTGGTTATGTAAATTTGAGCCTCATCAGGCCACCAAATCTTGAATTTATCAGGCCCGAACTTAATCGCCCTGAGGTATGGAGGGTTCAAATTCTAGAAAGTAGGGATGCGTACGCATCCACACACTTGAACCTTAGTCGCCCCTCAGTTGGCATCTCATCAGCATGTGTTTGTTCAAGACCCTCATCTTTATGATACAGCAGCGATTCTAGCAAGCATCTCCCTTCGTTGTCCAGATTATCTAACAGGAGATCATTTAAGTTTAGAGGGCTTAACGAGCCGTTTTGCACTCATTAGCATTTAGGTTGCATAACGAGTCGTTATTAGGTAACGAGGCATGACAAGCTTCACGATGCAATTCTTTTGAGTAGCATTTCTCATCCGACAGCTTTAGTAGTGCTTCAATCTCCGCAAGATCCTTCTCTGGGTCGAATGGTCCAGTCTCCTCATTTTTAAGTTGCATATTTAACTAATAATTTCCGAATTCTGCAATCATTTCAACTTCGAATGCTCCCCTTAAGTTGATCTCCTCATGTGGTGGCTCCTCCTCCATGGCTGAATTATATACTAGTGATGATCACTAGGACTTTTCTTGATTAACTAGCCGTTATAAGCATAACGAGTTGTTTTGACTTCATCGGGTAACTATTAGTTCCTTGGTAACGAAGCATTACGCTCATGTGGATAGATTGCTTCTTCTGATTTGGTTGGAGGGCTACTTGGGTCGAAAAGATTTCCACTATATGGTTCATCTATGCATTCGTTTTCCCTAGATGTGTCTCGATCCGGAGGTGGGCTGGTGTGATAGTATGTGAGTTTTGGAGTTGCACCGTGTACCTCATGGTCTTCGGTTCTGTAGCTTTCGGAGATTTATGGTGATGGGCATGGAATTCCTTCTCCGATTGCTCCAGGGTAGTGATAGTGATAACGTGTGTGGAAATAGATTGGAATCGATTTATAAGAGAGAATTGTTCTTTTTCAGATGGGAGATCTTGCCTACAGATAATGGAGAGGCTAAGGCCTAAGTTCTTGAATCTTGCTTCCATCGTGATGAGGTTTTTGTGTTTTTGGTTTTTATGGAATAAGGATTAAAAAAAAGAAAGGAAATAACTAACTATAACTATACTAAGTAATATATGGTCAGAAACTAACTAGGTCTTTCTAAGATTTAGCTGTATCCCCGGTAACGACGCCAAAAACTCTTTGATGCGCTTAGGTAGTATATAAATTACTAGGGATTTTAGCACACAAATAGTTTTGAATATATAAACCCTAATATCACCTAAAGGACTCAAACAAACGCATACAGGTAAGTGTACCTATCGCTCTTGTAGTATGGTCCTAATGGAGAGTATAGGGGTCGATCCACAGGGATACGCGTCTCTTACTCAACCTAACCTATTTACGGCCTAACTACCCTAACCTAATCTAGTTAGTCAAACTGTCACTTAAACTTACTGACTAACTATAATATAATAGAACTTGCTTTATCAAATGATTGTTATAATGAATAATATCAAACGTAATTACTAAGGGTAGCTATAAAGGAAACTCAAATAAAAGAAATGCATCATCTAGGGATAGAATTATCTTAACCTCATCAACTATATGGGATGATCTACTTATACTAAACTGTCTTATGGGTACATAATCGCTAGAGACTGAATCTTCAATTCATACCACAACCACAACAAAGTGTCGAATAATTCAGTGACTTAGTTATAAGACATTAAATACATGACCTAAGACCTAGGATTCTAGACCAATCTTATTCTGAATAATCATGATAGACTAACAATTATGACCAAACTACATACCATCACATGCGCAATATATCTAGACACTTCACTAATCCTTTGACCCAAGACATGGAAGCTAATATTGATTACTAAATATAAGGACACACTTCAATCGAAATGAACTATTGAACGAACATCATCACCAGTTCCTATCTAGGCTCGCTAGACTTCCTAAACACATATTGATATCACCATATAACAACTAAGAAATAATGATTAATTAAATGAACATGTGATCAATCTATGCATCAAACCAACAAATACTAGGAATTAAACATGCAAAAAAGAATTCAAATCTGATATGTAGTAGGAATCACATACGTTATACTGAAATCATTGTGTCATAAGCAATACATCAGACCATAAAGTCGAATTTATCAAGAATCATCTAAACATAGATGATGTAAGTACTAGCCTAACATATTGTTGAAATGTAAACACTGTCCAGACCTAAACATGGCTGGAAAACAAAAATAAAACAGTAAACAAATGCAAACCAAACAATCGATGCATAGTAGCATCGATTGGATGCCGAATCCAAACTTCTAAGCCTTCTCGAGCCTTCCAATCTTCTTCCCTACCTTCTACTGGTCGTATGTGGGGCGGAGGGGCCGACCCCAGCCGTCTTGAACCTCTTTTATCGAATGAACATCATATTCTATTTGTAGGAAAAAATTAGGGTTTTCTGCCGACAGTTGCATAACGAGCCGTTTCACAAAAATGAGCCGTTTCAGGGCAGAATTTCATAATGGGCCATTAACAGATCACACTCCGTTAAACCTCCTGGATCCAAAAGTGCAATAAAAATCCTTGGCGGTACGCGAAGGTTTTTTAGGAGCAGTCTTCGCTTACCTCCGAGCTCCCTGTTGACTAGAATTTTGACTTTTGTATCATTTGTCTTTGTTGCTTCGTATCATTTACGTTTTCATCGTTTTTCCTTCAAATCTTCACCCAAGGCTTCTAAAAACACAAAGTTAAGCATTCTAAGTATTTAAGCCTCATAATCATTTGAAATCAGTTATAAACATGTATAAAATCATGTGAAGTGTCGGGATTATTGTAATAAAAGATGTATACTTTGGGATACATCAATGGACCTAAAGTTTGATAATAATTTGGTTCTTTTTGGGATTGGATGTACTTGCAAGTGTTGAAGTCTTTGGGTCAGGGGCAATAAAGGCTTTGCTGCTGGATGGCTAAAAAGTTGGATAATTCAACTAATACCAAAGAAAAATCACACTAATATAGTAAAAAAACTTGGTAATTAAAACCCCTTTTATTAAAGTTAAACAAAAGGAAATGATAAACCTCAAATTTTAACTAATAGGGCAAAAAAAGGTAAAGAAATTGCAATCAGAAAACATAAAATCATGTACCGAATTATAATTTGCAGATTTGAAGCAAGAAAAAATTAGAAATCTAAGGTATATAATTAAAGCTTGCCCGGTTTATATATAACAACTGCAACTCAGATGAATTTGAGAAGATCTGAGAGAAAGACGAAAAAAGGAAAATCACATCAATATGGTAAACAACTTAGGAAATAATGCCCTCTTTATCAGAATTAAACAGCAAAACATGATAAACCAAACTTATAAATGATTAGGGCAAAGAAGAGTAAAGAAATTAAAATCAAAGAACATGAAATCAATTACCAAATAGAGATTGAAAATTTTAAGCACGCAAAATGTGTGATTTTAAGATATATAATCAAAGCTTATGAAAAGTCGTGAGCGTTGGATCGTCTACTCAATACTTGAAAAGTGGTGGGCGTTGGATCGTCTACTCAATCTAGCTATTTGGAATACAAAACGAGTAATTAAGAGTTGTTTTATTGATCAAAGAACAACTACAACTCTAGACACTTAGAACACAGACACAGAGAATTACACCTCAGAAACACACACTTAAGATTCACTCTACTACACACTCGTATGCAAAACAAAGACCAAACTCACTATATATAGCCTGCTGGCCGAACCCTGTCCGAACTCCAAGTTCCGCAGGTCCGAACTCCAGGTTCGGACCAGGTTCGGCTGGCAGTAAACCTAGCCTTGAACTTGGACTTGTCTTGATTCAACTCAATACTTCACACGACGCACAGATCAGGTATCAACAAACTCCCCCTCATCGTGTGTAGTATCTCTTCAACATCCTCAACACTTTATCTTCAATCAAGCTCCCCCTCAAGTGTAGAATCCGTTCGTCCAACAAAATGAATCTTCGAACAAACTCTTCCTTAAATTGATCGTAACTTGATCTTGAATACTTGACGATGTCTGGTGATTCTCTGGTCTTTATCAACAGCTTCAAAAGACTTGAAGTTGTGACATCTTTCACTTTAGCAAACCTGCTCAAAATTTAAATAATCTTGGCGCATGTTGATTTGATCGAAAATAAAGCAGAAATAATATTCTTTCTGGCTTTTAGAAAGTTTTATAAAAAAACCTAAAATCTTTTTGATTTTTCAAACTTATGCTAAAACACACAAAAAATCTTTTTGTACTTTTCCGAAATAAAATGAAATTGCAATACAGAATCAAACACTATTTTTTGTATGAGAAAGATCACTATATGGGATCATATTGATCATGACGCACTGAACTACACTTTAATTTCAAATAATCGAAGCACATAAGACATGTTGATTTCCGATATAATTTATCCATCTTAAGATTAGATAGAATCATACTCATAATATCTGGATATGTTAAGGTATTGATTAGATTTTGCTTTGACCAGTGTATCTCACACTATCAGACATTTTCTTTTTCTTTTTCTTTTGCTTTTGCTTTTTGTGTGATTACACTTGTGAATTTTCACAAAGTATAATATTTTCATGATATCGTCAACTGTGTTCCATGCAAAAAGAAATAAGAATATTAAATCTTCTACCTTAAGGTCGATCTTTCGATACGCAGATAAGGCCTCGGATTTAACAAAATAAAGAAAATACAATAAGTTGAAATTGTATAACCCAACAACAATCAGGTTGGTACTCCCGTATACACAGAGAAAGTCCGATGAATTATACGAAACACCCAAGAAAATAAAGCAGAACGGCAAACGAACAACAATCAAGTCGGCCTTGTGAGCACGCAGAGAAAGTCCGATCGTTTGACAAAATAAAGAAAATCAAACAAGTTTAAGTCTTTGTAAAATGAACACATGTATACACAGTGACTTCTCATTTTGATTTTCACACTTATTTTTCTTTTTGTCATGAAATACGCATCAAGATGTTATCCACATGGTCAAGTATTAGTTTTAGTGTATATCACATCTGAATACTTTCTGATTTGCCAAGCCTACTAAACATATCAAATAATGATCTTATGGCTCTTTCATCTACTCTATCCCTGAATCAAATACGTAAGCCAATGTACCATCATTTCCCAATGATCAATTCCTCAAAATTTTATATATTATGCATGTATTCACATTCCTTATATATTTTGCAAGTATTCATCTTCTTCCCATAACATGCATTTTCATAATTCTCCCCCTTACATGCATTTCTTCCCCTTAAAATGAAAACTCTATTTTTGATTTTTATCAATTGAAAATGCATAAAGAAAGAAAAATTGATCAATCAACACGGATATCTTGCAGTTTTTAGAATTTCAGAAAATTTACAGATTAGAAAAATATATTGCAAGCAATTTAAATTAAGCAGAATACTCCTCCATCTACAACTTTGCAATCGTCGATAGGTCTTCTAGAAGTACCTACACACTGGTCAAACTGATTAGTTTTTAACTTGATCTGAAGAGATTGCTTCAGGTCGACCAGTGTGCTGGTTTTGCTGTGAAATCACCTTTGGTTTCCATTGTTGTGGTTTTGGTAATTCAGTTTTTGATGAAGTAATCACAGGTGACTGTGATGAAGAACCTACATTTTGAACCTTTTGAAACATATGAACAAAACGTTTTTGTTTTAGAAATAATGTAGGTTCACATTCATCAAAAACTCTGCCTTGTTCATTAACGAACTTTGGTTTGGCAGGTTTACCAATCTTCAACAGGAAGTGGACAATCTTTTGCCATATGCCCTTTTTGGCTGCAAACATAACATATACGTTCAGATTTGTCCCACCTTTTACGCGCCTGCACAGAATTACAAACATGAATATCTCGAACATGATAAGAGAAAGAATCATATACCTGTCGGCGGTGATCATGTACCTATTTAGATGTTGGGCTTCGAGAATGAGAACCATTAGAAGAAACTTTTGCATTTTGATTCTTCAAGGTTCTTGAAACTTCCTTTATCACAAAAACTTCGGAAATCTTCCGAGCATCGACACAATGAAGAGGAAATTCTTTTTCAGAGAATATATGTTCCGAACCCTTGAGTTTATAAAACCGCTCAGGTTGAACCTTCTCAGCCTTGAAAACTTCCTTCTTTACTTGCTTCATTTTAAGCTTCCTTCAAATCTTGAAATGTTGATGCTGGAACCTCCTAAGCTTTGACTTCCTGTGCTTTAAAACCCAAACCAACATTTTTTCCATTAACTTTTTCTTCAGAATTTGAATTATGATGTCCATTCTTCGCCAATCTTGTAAATTCAGCTTTAACGTCATTCACATTCTTCTGTTCATAGAAAATCTTCTCATCAAATTCCGGTTGAGAATGAATCTTGTCACTTGAGTTGACTTCTCATTTCAGCTGAAAATGAACTAGAAACAAACTTTGGAGCAGGAGGAACTTCAGATTTCTTTCCTTTCTTCTTTTTATTCTTCTTAGATTTCTTCTTCTTCACAAACTTCTCTTCTTCTGCAGTAGATGATGAAAACTTGGAATAATCATAATCTTCAACCTTTTCCTTCACCTCTTTGAAAACTACTTTGATATGAGCAGGAGGTGATGTAGTTTTATCAAACATTTTCTCAAAATTAGCATCATTAGCTAGGAAGCTTGTGAACATGTTTGAATTTGAAACATTATTCAGTAATCAATTTGCATCGATAACTTGAATATTGAGATCAGAAATTTGTTGTTGTGCTTCAGCTAAATCCTTCTCAGTCGCTATCAACCGCTTTGCAACTTTGTGTGTTTCAAATTTTTGCATGCGAAGATTTTCCATGCCTTCAAACAATTCCTTTTTCAATTTATCTTCATTGCGCTTTCGAATCTCCAGATTTGCAGCTTAAACTTTGTTTACACTAACTAACTCTCTCTTTTCATCTAACAACTTCTCCATATCAACTTGATAACTTGCAATCTTAGCAGCAGATTCTTCAGCATTCTTTGTAAGAAGATCAAGCTTGATTTTTGACTTATCAAAAAGATTCTGAAAATCATTTGCAGCGTCTTCTGCTTTATCCTTCCATTTCTTGACTTCTTAAATAAACCTCTCCATTTCTTCATGTAACATTCCATTCTTTTCATCAAGCATCTTGACTTCCTTTATCAAAGATTCATTTTTCAACTCAACTTCCTTCTCAATTCTTGTAGAAATCTCTAATTCTTCTTTCACCAACTTGAATTCCCCATAAAGCTTTTGAATTTCATTCAAAAACAAAGCATTTTCTTTCAACAAACTTTCCATGTTTTCAGCAGATTCATAGGAACTCGGTGCTGAACTTGTATCTGAACTTGTGTCTGAACTTGTGTCTGAACTTGTGTCTGAACAATATTCTTCCTGTTGATCATGAGTGACAATCAAAGCAGATGAATCAAAATGTTTACCCCAATCATAAACACCATCATCTTGAACTGTTAAAGTTGTTGTCTTGGTTAAATTACTGTATGATGGTTGAGTAAAACCGGGTTTGCTAACATGAACTTGTTGACATTATCTAGCAAAATGTCCAAGCTTCGAACACTTGTGGCACTTGATATTTGACTTATCAAAACCCAATTTGCCACTAAAAGCTTGTTTTCCAATTTTCTTATAATATCGTTCTGACCTTTGAGTTAACATAGCAAGTTACCATACCATATCTAACTCATTCAATTGATCATCATCAAGCTCATTTAAATCTTTTTTAACTAATTGTGCCTTCCCAACATCATATATAATCATTCCAAAAGATGAAGAAATGAGAGCAGCAATCAGTTTGGCACATTCATCCACCTATTGAACAGAAAAAGCACTTTGACTTGATGAATTGGGAATTGTAAACGTGCAACCTTTTGAAGAATCAAAATTTCCAGAAACTCCAGCCATAAAAGCAACACTTGTTGCAGAACATAGATTTGGCTTTGCTTTAGCATTCATGCTAGCAGTATTCTCACCATGATACAACTCAGAATTCTGTAACGTTGTGTAACACCCCGACTGATGGTGGAAACATCGAGGTGTCACGAAATTGAATTAAAGCACTTGGATAAAAGGAAACCATATTTAATTATTAATTCATAAGTTAAACGTCTATTACAAGGCATATGAAACTTAAAAGACAATAGGTTTCCTATCTAAATCTCCAACTTCTAGTCTCAATCTTGCTTGATTCTCCTTTCCTGAAAAAACACGCAAAAAGAGTCAACTACATATATAGTTGGTGAGTCATAGATTTTTGGTAAAACAATAATAGATAATCATTTGATAAAAGCTTGCGAAGTCGTACATGTTAAGCTAAATATGCAAGTATTACACTAAATTAATCACATATTCGTCACCCAGTACATAAATGATGTTCAATTCCCTCAAAGGAATCTCTACGATTATGATGTTCAATTCCCTCAAAGGAATCTCTACGATTATGATGCTCATGAGACTTACATGTACAGGTCCTTAGAATACGATATAATATAGATAAACACAAGCAATTTACTTAACAGTACTTGATTATGCTTAACAAGAATAACTGATTTCAAGAATAAAGTCTGATAATGATTCCCAATGATAATCATGAATAACTATCCTTTTATTTTGAAAACCAAGTAGTAATGATATAAGCGTTTGTGCGTGTTTTCCATCCCAGAAGATTTAAAGTAAAATGGGAACTATGAACTCACCTTATGTAGTTGGTTGATTACTAGCTTGACGTAACGGGAATGATTCAAATTCGAGGGATTCCTAAATGAATGATGAAATTGGTTAACCTAAAGTTACGATGACGAAGAATAGGATTTCTAGTTACCTAGGGTTTCGTTGCGATTGTTGACTTGGGGAAGATGACTTATTTTCTTGATTTAGGTCTTTGATGTATAAAATCGTTTGAAGATAATTATTAAATAACTATATAAATAATTTGGCTAATAAATATTTGACTAAAGAAATAAATTGGAAAGCGGTTATAGTTAATAAGCATTTATTTGTGTTTATGAACATTATGTGGTGACTTAAATTAATGAAATAATTTAATGAATTAATAATTTAATAAATAAATAACTAGATAATCAATTTAATAAATAAATAAATAACTTAAGTAAGTAAATGACAAAATTAAATATCTTAATGAAATAAATAATTTGGTGAATATTTAAGTAATTGGATAAATATAACCGAATAAAGAATTGACAAACTAATTATCTTGATAATTAAATTACTAGGTGAGTAGCTACTAGATAATAGAATCTAAACAAATAAGTTATGACAAAAAGTTAACTACATATATGGATGTTTTTTTTATAAAAAATAATTAGCGTTTGTAAAGTTTTTTTTAAGCATGAAAAATCATAAAAATGATGGTTTATACATTTTATGAGGTTTTGAAATATTATTTAAGGTTTTATGGAAAATTATAGGGCTTTTGGAGGTTTTTATGGCTCAAAATGGAAGAAATAACAAAAAAATAAAAAAAACGGGTAAAAAAGGGGGCGGTAGCGGGTTCGAACCCGCGACCTTCTGTTTCACAAGCAGCGCGATGACCAACTGGACTGGAGGTCCTTTTGAGTTTTATCCCAAACAGAAAATTTAAAACCTTCAATAGTGGGTCATCTTCTTCCCAAAAAAACCCACCCGAAAACCCTAGATCTTTAATCACCAAATTGGAGGTGTAAACGTGTTTGAAAGCCAAAATTAACATGGGGCTTTTACTCCTTGAATAATTCCGAACATAAAGGTGCAAAAGTTACCTTGAAACGTTGCCGGAAAAACGAGACAGAGAGGGTCGCCGGAGCTACGGCGGCGGTGACGAACCAGACACGAGCAGGGACGATTTTTGATAGATTTTCGACGTGGTTAGGTGCACAAATGATCAGGGAGTTACGAGGGGCAATTTATAGGATCGAATACACGTTGAAAGTGGATTAATTCGGACTTAAATGTCCGAATTGTTTCACGAACGGGAATGATTAAAACGTGATTAATGGTCGGTTTCGAGCTCGTAATGGTGATTAACTCGTCATTAGGAAAGTTTAATGAAGAAAAACGATGAAAACGGAAGTTTTATGGAGATTTGGGTTGTTTTCCGGCGAGTGGCGGCGGTCGCCGGCGGCGACTCTGCCGGAAAAACGCGACAGGGAACGTGAATTTGTTTTTTTTTTGTCTTTTATTTATTTATTTATTATTATTATTATTATTATATATTTTATTTTTCTTTCCTAAAAAAAACTCAAAGTAACTCTTTATTTTCTAAAAATATCAAATGTTTAATAAATCTATATGTATATAGTTTACTATATAAACTAAAAATATAAATGAGTTTTCTTATAAATAAAAATAAAATATGTAACAAAATTTTCATATAGCTTTTTAAGAAAAATCATCGAGATTTTGTTTAAACGAAATAAATGTGTTATGACGTTTATAAATATGACAAGTTTTATTAAAATTAGAAGTTTATGATTTATCATGTTATTAAATCTCAACAAAAAAATTAAGTTAAAATGAGTAAATAATTCAATTAATTTAAATGGTTACTTAATTCAAATAATATTAGAATTGAATTAGACAAATGAATGAAAAATTTAAACAATATAATAAATATATTTCAAAAAATTAATTATTTAACTTAAATTACTAATTTAATTTAAAAATCAAAGGTTAAATTTAAGTGAATAATCAGTATAAAATTCAGATAAATGAATAACAAAGTTTAAATTAATTTAACTCAAGTACTTTTATTAATACTAAAATTTCACTATTGTTACAGTCTTCCCTACTTGGAGAAATTTCGTCCCGAAATTTACGCAGTAGAAACTGAAACATCTGGAAATAGGTGCGGATACTTGAGTTTCATCTGATCTCCGTGCTCCCAAGTAAATTCAGGACCATGCTTCGAATTCCAACGAACTTTAACAATATGAATCTGAGTACGCTTGAGTTTCTTGATCTCACGATCCATGATTTCAATAGGTTGCTCAACAAAGTTTAACGTTCATCCACATGAATTTCCTCTAATGGAACGTGGGGGCTTTCATCGGCAAGGCATTTCTTGAGATTTGACACATGGAAGGTATTATGCACGTTGCTGAGTTCTTGAGGAAGCTCTAGTTTGTAAGCAACAGGACCAATTCTTTCAAGAATTTTGAAAGGTCCAACATAACGAGGTTCAAGTTTTCCCCTTTTCCCAAAGCAGACTATGCCTTTCCAGGGGGAAACTTTCAGAAGTACAGAATCACCGACTTGAAATTCTAAAGGCTTCCTGCGTTTGTCGGCATAACTCTTTTGCCGACTTCTTGCAGCCTTTAGTCTTTCGCAAATTAATGAGATTTTCTCGGTGGTTTCTAGGATCAGATTAGGACCAGAGATTTGGGCTTCACCAACTACGGCCCAAAAAACAGGTGAACGGAATTTACGACCATACAATGCTTCAAAGGGTGCCATCTTAATGCTGGCATGGTAGCTGTTATTGTAGGAGAACTCGATGAGGGGAAGATGTGAGTCCCAACTACCACCAAAATCTAGGACACAAGTTCTGAGCATGTCTTCCAGGGTTTGTATGGTCCTTTCGCTTTGGCCATCAGTTTGTGGATGATAGGTCGTGTTAAGGTTCACACGTGTTCCTAAAGATTTTTGCAATGACTTCCAGAATTTTGAGGTAAAACGATTGTCACGATCGGAAATGATGGATAGAGGAACACCATGGCGACACACAATTTCATCAATATAAAGCTTGGATAGGCGATCCATTTTATAATCCTCACGAATTGGAAGGAAATGTGTTGACTTGGTCAAACGATCAACGATGACCCAAATGCTGTCGAAACCTTTTGGTGTTCGTGGGAGTTTAGTGATGAAATCCATGGTGATTTCTTCCCATTTCCATACTGGAATCTCGGGTTGCTGAAGCAATCCTGAGGGTCGTTGATGTTCGGCCTTAAACCTTGAGCATGTTAAGCACTTTCCAACGTATCGAGCAATGTCTTTCTTCATTCCAGGCCACCAATAGAGGATTCTAAGGTCCTTGTACATTTTCTCAGCACCGGGATGGATAGAGTAACGAGTCTTGTGAGCTTCGTCTAAGATGAAATCACGAAGACCATCATGATCGGGGATCAAAATTTGATCCAAGAAGTAAAGGAGTTCATCGGGTTTAGTTTCCAACTGGGATTCCACACCACAAGATAATTCATTATGCAGGTCATTTTGAGCCACATATTTACGTTGAGCTTGAAGGATTCGAGTTTGGAGATCGGATTGAATTCTGATGCTATGCAATTGAGCATACCCTTTTCGACTAAGGGCATCGGCTACAACATTTGCTTTCCCGGGATGGTAGCGAATCTCGTAGTCATAATCGTTAAGTCATTCCACCCAATGACGTTGTCTCATATTTAACATCTTTTGATTGAGGATATGCTGAAGGCTTTTGTGATCCGTGAAGATCACGCATTGAGTACCATAAAGGTAATGTCTCCAAAGTTTCAGGGAAAATATCACAGCATCCAGTTCAAGGTCATGGGTAGTGTAATTCTTCTCGTGAACCTTGAGTTGCCTTGACCCATAGGCTATGACCTTACCTCGTTGCATCAGTACGCAATTGAGACCTTGGTTGTGAAAGTGCGTGAGCGTGAGGATCTTCTACTTAGTCGTATAGAAATCAATGTAAACGAGTAAACACAGAGAGTAAATACAACTGAGACTTGTATTAACCACAGAGACCACAAAGTACACTTAGAGAAAGTTATGACCCGGAAGCCCCCTAAAACTATACAAGACGAACATATTTATAGGCAGAAATCACGACTGGCCGAACCTCAGGTTCGGCCAAGCTTCGGCGGCTCCGAACCTGGAGTTCGGCCAAGGTTTGGCCAACCCTAAACTTGTACGTTCCGTCTTGTTCTCGATACTTCACATGACGATCAGGCACCATGTATCAACAAACTCCCCCTCGGCATGTGCAGTATTATCTCCTCTTAATAAAACTTGTATCTTGTATCTTCAATCAAACTCCTCCTCGATCTACACGATGAGTTCAATATTGAATACTTGATATTGCAACGTCTCTTTATCAACAACCTTCAGAAGACTAGAAGTTGTGATGTTCTTTTTCACTTAGAAACCTGCCAACATAAATAATCTTGGCGCAAAACGTCTCTTCGAGACTCCAAGATATCTTGATTTTGAAAATGAATTCGTAATTCGTGTTGATCAATTGAAAACAAATCAGAAACAAAATCTTTTTGACTTTTAGAAACTTTATATCAAAACACACCTAAAATCTTTTTGGAATTTTCTGATAAGAAAGTAAATGCCATACAGAATCAGACACTATCTTTGTCTTTTGTGAGAAAGATCACAACTTGAGATCATATTGGTCATAACATGCTGAACTACACTTCAATTTCGATTATTGTAGCACATAAGCCATGCCGATTGCAGATATACTTTGTCCAATTTCAAACTCTGGCACAATCATACTCATAACATCTGGATATGTTAATGTATGTATTAAATTTGCATTGACCAGTGTACCCCACACTATCAGACATACTCAGATATGCTTTGCTTATCACATTTTGTGACTTCATTTGTGATATTAATCACATAATGATTGTATTCATGATATAGTCAACTATGTTCCATGCAAAAAGAAATAAGAACGTTAAATCGTCTACCTTAAGGTCGATCTTTCGATACGCAGATAAGGCCTCGGATTTAACAAAATAAGAAAATAAAACAAGTTGAAATTGTATAACTCAACAACAATCAGGTCGGTACTCTCGTACACGCAGAGAAAGTCCGATGAGTTATACGAAACACCAAAGAAAATAAAGCAGAACGTCAAACGAACAACGATCAGGTCGGTCTTTCGACACGCAGAGAAAGTCCGATCGTTTGACAAAATAAAGAAAATCAAACAAGTTTAAATCTTTGCAAAATTAACACATGTATACACAGTGACTTCTCATTTTATTTTTCACATATCTTTTTCTTGATATATCATGAGATATGCATCAAGATGTTGTTCACTAGGTCAAGCATCAGATTTAGTGTATATCACATTTGTATACTTTCTGACTTGCCGAGCCTACCTTGCACATTGATCAAATGGTCTTATGGCTTTTTCACTTACTTTATCCATGAGTCAGACACTGTCAGCCAATGTACCATCATTTCCCAATCATGTCGGATACAATTTCTCATTTTTCAATGTTTTTGGCTTTTCGCATTTTTCAATGTTTTTGTCTTTTTCAAATTTCTCCCCCTAAAAATGACAACTCTATTTATAGATTTTCATTTTTACTATTTGAAAAACAAGACTTTCACAATCAGCAATTATCCAATCACGAATACTTGCAGTTTAAGGCTTTTTGAAAACACAATTAATTTTGAAAATCAAATTAATTAAAACAGATATTTCACAATCAGCAATTATCCAATCACTGAAAGGTCTTCTTGAAACACCTGTTGACACCAAATAAATCATTAGTCGCTCTAGGATCGACCCGATGTACCATCGTCGGGTCGCCCGGTGTCTTCCACAAAGTCATTGTTGGCCTTGGAAACAACTTTTGGTTTCCAAATCTGTAAAATGTTCAATTTTTGATCAGAACCTGAATCAGACTCAACCGACGTACTTGGTTTAGACCAAGACGATTTACGATGTGATTTTATCTTTGGGGACCATGGTTCATCAAAAATTTGACCTTTGTTATCCACATATTTGGCAGTTTTGTGGATATATGCAGTCGTCGGACAATCAGCAGCAAGATGTCCAGGTTGACGACATACATAACAAAGTCTTTCTCGAAAATTGTTTGAAAAAGATTTTGATTTTGAAAAACCCGATGAATGCTCAGAATCAAAATTGTCAAAGAAATCATCAGAGGAATCATACCTAGGAGATGGACTCCTTGACGATGACGATCTTCCAGAATAGTAAGTGAATTCCTTCTGAGATGGTGATTTCTTTGCAGTCTTTGCTTTAGGAGCCTTGGCAACTTTCACCGGTTTCGTTGTTTGAATCAATCCTTCCTTCACAACAAACCCCACACCTTTGTGTTTGGAACCTGAAACCTTTGAAGTACTTGAGGAAGAACCCGAAACTTCTCTTGCCTTAGCTTCACTTGTGAATTTAGCTTTAATATCTTTCAGTTTATTCTTCTCAACCAAAACTTTTTCTTCTTCGGTTGTAGATGAAGAACTTGACACAACCTTATCAAAAACCTTCTCATTCTCCAACAAAACAGACTTTGACACAAATTTTGGAGCTTCACCCAAAGGCTTTTCCTTCTTTTTGGACTTGGATTTGTTCTTCTTAGGTGGAGTAGCAAATTTGGAATAATCATGCAATTCATCTTTTGGATCAATCTGAGCAGCAGTAACTTCAGTTAAATCTACTGGTTGAGGAACCAAGTGAACATCAGCCGTCTGAGAACTATCTGAACTCTGATCCTGCTTGTATAAGAAATTTAGCATTGTTGGTGATAAATTGCAATTCTTCACTTGCCGCTTCAACTCCAAAATCTCCAGTTTTAAATCATTGATCTTTTGTTGAGCTTCAAAAACTTCTTTCTGTGACTTGATGAACTTTGCATTGAGATCATCATATTCATAAGTTTGTAACTTTCGGATCTCACATTCAGCAAATAACTCTTCAAGAACACTTTC
Organism: Deinandra increscens subsp. villosa; assembly: GCA_039602395.1. Taxonomy (NCBI): domain Eukaryota; kingdom Viridiplantae; phylum Streptophyta; class Magnoliopsida; order Asterales; family Asteraceae; genus Deinandra; species Deinandra increscens. Next base: position 75,231,148 of record JBCNJP010000027.1, read on the forward strand.
TCTCTTTTTCTTGTAAATCTCAACATCCTTTGTCAAAACTTCATTTTTATCACGATAGAGAGTATTCTCATCTTGAAGCATAGAAATTTTGTTCTGAATCTTTTCAACAGTAACAGCAGTTGTAGCAATAAGAGCAGTTGCTTCTTTATACTTTTTCTGTACTGGATAACTTTTCTCAAACAGATTCTCAAAATCTTGAGCTGCATCTAAAGCTTCAGCCTTTGCTTTCTCACATTCTTCAGCCAAGATTGCTTTCTCTTTTAAAACATCTTCATGAACATGAACCAACTCATAATACTTCTTTTGAAAATCTTCCAATTCTTGCTTTAACACCACTATTTCTTCAATCGATATTTGACGACTTTGTTCAAAACTCTCAATCTCCTTGAGTAATCGTTTACACTTAGAACAGTCAACCGCTTCAACTTTTGAACTCTCCGGAATTTTAGGTAATTCTTCTTGAACCATGGAGACACTTGAATAAGAATCAGAATCAGTTAAGATGCTATCATCATCAATATGACGAACAGTCAAAGCAATTGCAGGTTTAGAATTATTCCTTTTAGCTTCAGTATCTGCATTCCATGCAAACTCATTTGACTGTGGAAAAGTATTAGTCCAATCATGAACAAGATTAGCAGATTTCATCTCAACCTTCTCAACTTTATTTGGTGAATGATAAACGAAATGTGCATGTTGACTAGTTTTCAATTTATGATCTGCAGAACTTGGACATTCTCGAGAAAAGTGACCATAATTTGCACACTTGTAACATTTTACCTTAGACTTATCCAAACCAATCTTACCCTCCTGATTCAATCTCTTCTTCCCAGTTCTGTTGAAAAATTTCTTCGTTCGTCGAACCAACATTGCATACTGCCAATTTAGATCCATTTCTTCCAAATGATCATAATCAATCTGATCGTAATCTTCATTTGCTAACTCAGCATTACTCACAGCACCAGTGATAACACCAAAATATGAAGATACCAATGCAGACATCAATGCATTATAATCATCAATAGTTTGAGCAGACAGTGCATTTTGAAATGAAGAACTCGGAACAGAAACAGTACAACCAGCAGAAGAAGTACTTAAAGATTCAGATTTACCTGCCAGAAAAGCTGTTGGGGGTGCAGAATTAAGAATATTCGATTTCCCAGCATTCATTGTAGAATCATTTTCACCATGATACACTGCAGGATTCTGAATTTGTGTAGGAAGAGACTTGTTCACCATCAATTCCATATCCCTAGCCTGAATTCTTTGAACTAAATCATTGAAAGACAATCCTTGAAAATCCTTGTCATGAGTAATCATCATAACATAATTCTCCCATTTTTCAGGTAGAGCTTCCAAAATCTTCTCTTTCATATCAGCTTCGTCTTTAGTAAGATTCACCAAACGCATTTCACTCATCAGATGAGCAAATCTTGCAATTAGATTGGGAATCGTTTCATTCTGATAATGCTTAAAGCTGTCAAACTCTTTCTTCAAAACCTTTTGTCGACTTTTCTTGTATTGGTCATTGCCTTCACATCTTTTCTCTAAAGCATCCCATAGACTTTTCGATGTGTAGTTACCAGCAAATTGATGAAGTAACTCTTTAGGCAATGCCATCGTTAAAGTACCATAAGCCTTTTTCTCAGCTTGATAAGCTTTCTTTTGTTCAGAAGACATTTTTCTTTGAAGTATAGGTTCACCAGTTTCATCTTTAGGGTAAACATATTGCTCAGTGAACGCTAACCACATATCAATGTCATTTGTGTCGACATATGCTTCGAACCGTTTAACCCAACTATGATAATCTTCCAACTTTAGCAATTTAGGAACTTTCTGACTTGTTCCAATTTCATTATCATAGTTCATCATCGTTTGCATAGTCGCTTGAATTGAGTTTTGAATAGCCGCAAACGCTTGAAAATCGGACATTTTCGAAAAACAGGTTACTGTTCACTCCGAACCTCGTCCGAACCTAATATACCCTCCGAACTTCCTCCGAACGTGGTCCGAACACAGAAACACAGTCCGAACTCTCTCCGATCTCTCACCGAACCCCGTTAACTCCGAAACCCTCCGAACGAGCTCCGAACGTTCACCGAACTACGAAACAGACTCCGATCCTTCACCGAACTCCTCCGAACGTACTCCGAACCTGGTGTTCGGAGCGGTTATGCCGAGCGTACTCCGAACCTGGAGTGCGGAGCAGTTACGCCGAACGAGGAGTTCGGCCGAACGCGAAATTTCGGAAAAATTTGGAAAAACTCACTGAAATTGACACCTCTCGAGCTGTAAACACTCAATCAACTGAACACGAACAAACAGAGACATATTGAACGTAAATCATGATGATTTGAACGATGATTTTGAGAAATGAAGATGATAAATGAATTTTCAAACTCAAAAACGTGAATTTGAACTCGATAACTCAAAAAACACTAATCTCCGACTAGTAGAGTAAACCTATTGCTCTGATACCACTTGAAAGTGCGTGAGCGTGAGGATCCTCTACTTAGTCGTATAGAAATCAATGTAAACGAGTAAACACAGAGAGTAAATACAACTGAGACTTGTATTAACCACAGAGACCACAAAGTACACTTAAAGAAAGTTATGACCCGGAAGCCCCCTAAAACTATACAAGACGAACATATTTATAGGCAGAAATCACGACTGGCCGAACCTCAGGTTCGGCCAAGCTTCGGCGGCTCCGAACCTGGAGTTCGGCCAAGGTTTGGCCAACCCTAAACTTGTACGTTCCGTCTTGTTCTCGATACTTCACATGACGATCAGGAACCATGTATCAACAGGTTGGAGGCGTCACAATAGACTACGAAATCATCGTTGCCATCAAGAAGCGTCAAGATAGGTGCATTGCAAAGCATTTTCTTTAGGGTCAGAAAACCTTCTTCTTGCTCTGGGCCCCACACAAAAGGTTTATCTTTATGAGTTAGCATAGTAAGGGGTAGGGCAATCTTCAAGAAGTTTGCGATGAAGCGACGATAATACCCCGCTAGACCGAGGAACGAGCGGATTTCAGTAGGGGTCTTTGGAGTCTCCCAATTTTTGACAGTCTCAACTTTTGCAGGATCAACGAGTATACCTTTCTCGTTAAGTATGTGGCCTAAAAACTGAACTTCTTTTAACCAAAACTCACACTTTGAGAACTTGCGTAAAGTTGTTCCTTCTTTAGTAGCTCCAAGATTAACCGAAGGTGTTGCTCGTGTTCCACTTTGGTGCGAGAATAAATCAAGATATCGTCGATGAATACGATCACAAATTTATCCAAATACGGTTCACACACCCGGTTCATTAGGTCCATAAATACCGCAGGGGCGTTGGTCAATCCAAAGGGCATGAGCATAAACTCGTAGTGACCGTATCTCGTACGAAAGGCTATTTTTGGAATATCCTCCTCAAGGACTCGCAACTATTGATAGCCAAAACGAAGATCGATCTTTGAAAAGCAGGTGGCTCCTTGTAGTTGATCAAAAAGATCGTCAATCCTCGGTAACGGGTACCGATTATTGATGGTGAGTTTATTGAGCTCTTGATAGTCAATGCACATATGGAAGGATCCGTCTTTCTTCTTGACAAACAAGACAGGAGCTCCCCAAGGTGAGAAGTTGTGTCGAATGAATCCTTTATCCGAAAGTTCTTTGAGTTTCTTCGAAAGCTCTTGCATTTCAGATGGAGCCAAACGATAAGGAGATTTAGCAACGGGTGTTGCACCAGGAATGAGATCAATACGAAACTCGACTTGACAATTAGAAGGAAGGCCAGGAAGATCATCAGGAAAAACTTCAGGAAAGTCTCGAATGACAGGAATGTCTTCCATTTTCTTGGACTCTGATTTTGTTTTCACTACGTGAGCCAAAAACGCGAAACACTGCTTCTGAAGATACGTAAGAGCTTTCATGCAAGAGATGATCTTCAGACTGCGTTCAGGTTTCTCTCCTTGGATTAGTAAGGTTTGACCCGAAGGTAAAGGAATACGAATCAACTTTTTAACGCATCGAACCTTAGCTTGATGTTTGGACAACCAATCCATCCCTACTACTAGGTCGAAGCTTCCCAGTTTAATAGGGATTAGATCGATATTGATGGAATGATGATCGAAAGTCAGAACGTAATCACGAATAATCGAATTAGCTTTGATTTGTTCGCCGTTGGCCAGTTCAATAACATAGGTCGAGTCCATGATTGTTGGCTTAAGGTTAAGTAAGGGTGCAAAATCTTGAGATACATAACTCTGGTCCGCTCCAGTATCAAATAAAACGGATGCAAAATGATCATTGAGGAGAAACATACACATGATGACGTTTGGATCCTGGCGAGCTTCAGATGTCCCGAGCACAAAAGCTCTACCACGAGTGACTTGATTGTTGTTAGTTAATTGGGGACATTGTCTCTTCATGTGATTAGGACTTCCACACTGGTAGCAGGCACGATTAGGATTGTTGTTCTGAACGGGTATAGCAGCCAGGGTCTGGTTAGTTCCTGCTGGAGCAACCCTACACCTAATAGCCCAATGACCAAACCTTACACACTTGGTGCACTTCCGGCATTGCGTGCCAGTGGGATGGTAAAAATTTCAAGTGGTGCACAGAGGATGAGGACCCGTATAGACAGGCCTAGTTTTGGGTTGGGCCACAACATTTACGGGAACAGCAGGGGTAACTAGTGCATAGCTTTGCGTACCCCTTTTCCTCTTATTGGACTTGTTGTTGCTTGAGCTTAACCCACGGTTATCATTACCTTTACCAGATTCCTTTTTCAATACCCCAGTCTTGACCATTTCGGCGGTCAAGGTTCCTGCCAACTTGATTGCAGCTGACAAAGAGGTAGGGTTCACCGACATCATAACTATACGCATAGCTTCAGGAAGGGCATCGATGTAGCAGTCGATCGCATTTTATTCCGGGGTCACCAAGTGAGGGACAAATAGAGAGAGCTCTTGGAATCGAGATGTAAAACCGAGATGATCAGCTCCTTTCTAGTGAGAGCCCTGAATTCGGCTTCTGGTTTCTTCATTTCTGACCTTGGACAATACTCCTTAGTCAACAGAGCCTTGAACTCCTCCCAGGTCAAAGCAACAGAACCTCACGAGTCTTGGCTCTTATTTGGGTGTTCCACCAAGTTAAACCTCCCTTTTTGAAAGTACTTGAGGTATACTTGACCCACTGAGCTTCTGGGCAGTTGCATAGGTTCAGTGTGGCTTCTGTTTTCTCGAACTACTGAAGGAAACCTGTTGATCCTTCGTTTCCAGCGAATTCAGTGGGTTTAATGGCAACGAAGAGTTTGAAAGATCTTTCAACTCCCCCAGGGTTGGAACTATCTCCTTCGGTGTTAGTTTGTACCACGGCTCGAGTTTGAACGGTTGCGTTAAGTTGATTGACCATGGTGGGAAGGATGTTAGCCATTTGCTCAGAGATGATAGTGGCCAATGCGGTGGGATCCATTTTCAGGAAACAAAAGATTGAAGTTAGATATGGAAATCATAAGATTAATAAATAATATAATGACATTATTATTGATTAAACATTAAAATAACATCGTTGACTAATCAGAACTCGGAGTCCGTTTTCATGATTTTACTTGAACTGCATGTTTTAGCCTATAAGCGTCATCTCCCCGAAAGATCTCCCAGGTAAGAGAGGTGAGTCACTAGGACTACTTAAATACCAGGTCTTGCCTTAGCCAGAACCTTCCGAAGAGATAACCACTCTTCCAGATTACACGCAGCCCCGAAAACCATTACGCGAACTCGTTGTCCCGACGAGAGTGTTCAAAGATGAGAACATGAATCCCTAAGATGGAACTCTAATGCATATCCAAGAATATGCCGACGAGTATGAGTTGCCCATGCCACGATAAAAGTTGATGAGGAAGAGGTTTAGACGAGAGATTCCAAATACCTAGGTCGGGAATAGGGTTTATTATTTTGGCCCCTAAGGTTATAGTCTAGATTATTGTTTTCTAATAACCTAATTCCCTATAACCAAGGCTCTGATACCAATTCTGTAACACCCCGACCGATGGCGGAAATATCGAGGTATCACGAAATTGAATTAAAGCACTTGGATAAAAGGAAACCATATTTTATTATTAATTCATAACTTAAACGTCTATTACAAGGCATATGAAACTTAAAAGACAATAGGTTTCCTATCTAAATCTCCAACTTCTAGTCTCAATCATGCTTGATTCTCATTTCCTGAAAAACACGCAAAAAGAGTCAACTACATATATAGTTGGTGAGTCATAGATTTGTAGTAAATCAATAATAGATAATCATTTGATAAAAGCTTGCAAAGTCGTACATGTTATGCTAAATATGCAAGTATTACACTAAATTAATCACATATTCGTCACCCAGTACATAAATGAAGTTCAATTCCCTCAAAGGAATCTCTACGATTATGATGTTTAGTTCCCTCAAAGGAACCTCTACGATTATGATGCTCATGAGACTTACATGTACAGGTCCTTAGAATACGATATAATATAGATAAACACAAGCAATTTACTTAACAGTACTTGACTATGCTTAACAAGAATAACTGATTTCAAGAATAAAGTCTCATAATGATTCCCAATGATAATCATGAATAAATATCCTTTTGTTTTGAAAACCAAGTAATAATGGTATAAGCGTTTGTGCGTGTTTTCCATCCCAAAAGATTTAAAGTAAAATGGGAACTATGAACTCACCTTATGTAGTTGGTTGATTACTAGCTTGACGTAACGGGAATGATTCAAATTCGAGGGATTCCTAAATGAATGATGAAATTGGTTAACCTAAAGTTACGATGACGAAGAATAGGATTTCCAGTTACCTATGGTTTCGTTGGGATTGTTGACTTGGGGAAGATGACTTATTTTCTTGATTTAGGTCTTTGATGTATAAAATCGTTTGAAGATAATTATTAAATAACTATATAAATAATTTGGCTAATAAATATTTGACCAAAGAAATAAATTGGAAAGCGGTTATAGTTAATAAGCATTTATTTGTGTTTATGAACATTATGTGGTGACTTAAATAAATGAAATAATTTAATGAATTAATAATTTAATAAATAAATAACTAGATAATCAATTTAATAAATAAATAAATAACTTAAGTAAGTAAATGACAAAATGAAATAACTTAATGAAATAAATAATTTGATGAATATTTAAGTAATTGGATAAATATAACCGAATAAAGAATTGACAAACTAATTATGTTGATAATTAAATTACTAGGTGAGTAGCTACTAAATAATAGAATTTAAACAAATAAGTTATGACAAAAAGTTAACTACATAAATGGATGTTTTTTTTATAAAATATAATTAGCATTTGTAAAGTTTTTTTTAAGCATGTAAAAGCATAAAAATGATGATTTATACATTTTATGAGGTTTTGAAATATTATTTAAGGTTTTATGGAAAATTATAGGGTTTTTGGAGGTTTTTATGGCTCAAAATGGAAGAAATAACAAAAGAATAAAAAAATGGGTGAAAGGGGGGGGGGGTAGCGGGTTTCGAACCCGCGACCTTCTGTTTGGCAAGCAGCGCGATGACCAACTAGATTGGAGGTCCTTTTGAATTTTATCCCAAACAGAAAATTTAAAACCTTCAATAGTGGGTCATCTTCTTCCCAAAAACACCCACCCGAAAACCCTAGATCTTTAATCACTAAATTGGAGGTCTAAACGTGTTTGAAAGCCAAAATTAACATGGGGCTTTTACTCCTTGAAGAATTCCGAACATAAAGGTGCAAAAGTTACCTTGAAACGTTGCCGGAAAAACGAGACAGAGAGGTTCGCCGGAGCTACGGCGGTGGCGACGAACCAGGCACGAGCAGGGACGATTTTTAATAGATTTTCGACGTGGTTAGGTGCGCAAATGATCAGGGAGTCACGAGGGGAAATATATAGGATCAAATACACTTTGAAAGTTGATTAATTCGGACTTAAATGTCCGAATTGTTTCACGAACGTGAATGATTAAAACGTGATTAATGGTCGGTTTCGAGCTCGTAATGGTGATTAACTCGTCATTAGGAACGTTTAATGAAGAAAAACGATGAAAACGGAAGTTTTATGGAGATTTGGGTTGGCGAGTGGCGGCGGTCGCCGGCGGCGACTCCGCCGGAGAAACGGGACAAGGAACGTGAATTTTTTTTTTGTCTTTTATTTAATTATTATTATTATTATATATATATATATTTTTTTTTCTTTCCTAAAAAAAACTCAAAGTAACTCTTTATTTTCTAAAAATATCAAATGTTTAATAAATCTATATGTATATAGTTTACTTTATAAACTAAAAATATAAATGAGTTTTCTTATAAATAAAAATCAAATATGTAACAAAATTTTCATATAACTTTTTAAGAAAAATCATCGAGATTTTGGTTAAACGAAATTAATGTGTTGTGACGTTTATAAATATGACGAGTTTTATTAAAATTAGAAGTTTATGATTTATCATATTATTAAATCTCAAAAAAAGTTTAATTTAAAATGAGTAAATGATTCAATTAATTTAAAATGGTTACTTAATTCAAATAATATTAGAATTGAATTAGACAAATGAATGAAAATATTAAAAAATATAATAAATATGTTTCAAACAATTAATTATTTAACTTAAATTACTAATTTAATTCAAAAAACAAAGGTTAAATTTAAGTGAATAATCAGTATAAAATTCAGATAAATGAATAACAAAGTTTAAATTAATTTAACTCAAGTACTTTTATTAATACTAAAATTTCACTATTGTTACACGTTGCAATTGACTTCTTTGAATTTAACATTTCCATTTCCCGAGCATGAAGTTTTCCAGTAAGCTCATGAAATGTTAATGTAGATTATTCTTTATCATGAGTAAGTAGCAAAACATAGTTTTCCCACTTTTCAGGCAAAGCTTCCATAATCTTTTATTTCAGATCTGCATCGGTTTTCTCAATTCCAACTACCTTTAATTCACTAATCAGATGTGAATACCGTGAAACAAGAGCGGTAATGTTTTCATTGTCATAATGTTGAAAATTATCAAATTTTTTATTCAACACCTTTCTTCGACTCTTCTCGTATTCATCATTTGAAAGTGTGTGAGCGTGTGGATCTTCTACTTAGTCGTAATGAAATCAATGTAATACGAGATGAAACACAAAGCGTAAATACAAATGACTTGTATTAACCACAGAGATTCACAGAGTACACTCAGAGAATATATGACACTGAAGCTTAGACTGTTACTAAATACAACACAAGACGCACATATTTATACTAGAGAAACCCGTTGGTCCGAACCTCAGGTTCGGCCCAAGGTTCGGCCATGTCCAAACTCCAAGTTCGCCCTGAGTTCGGACCTCAGCAAACTTGTGATCCGTCTTGTATTCGATACTTCACATGACGATCAAGGACTATGTATCAACAAACTCCCCCTCGGCATGTGCAGTATCATCTTCTCCATTCAAATTTGTATCTTGTATCTTCAATCAAACTCTTCCTCGATCTTGACGATGAGTTCAATATTGAATACTTGATATTGCATCGTGTGTAATCTCTTTATCAACAATCTTCATAGGACTTGAAGTTGTGATGCTCTCTTCCCACTTAGAAACCTGCCAACATAAATAATCTTAGTGCAAAATGTCTCTTCGAGACTCCAAGATATTTTAATTTTGAAATTTTGAATTTGTATTTCGTGTTGATTAATCGAAAACAAATAAGAACCAAAATCTTTTTAACTTTTAGAAATTTTAGATCAAAACACTCCTAAAATCTTTTTGGTATTTTCTTATAAGAAAAGTAAATGCATTACAGAATCAAAAACTATTTTTGTCTTTTGTGAGAAAGATCACAACTTGAGATCATATTGATCATAACATGCTGAACTACATTTCAATTTTAATTATTGAAGCACATAAGCCATGCCGATTGTAGATATAATTTGTCCAACTTTAAACTCTTGGCACAATCATACTGATAACATCTGGATATGTTAAGATATTGATTAAATTTGCATTGACCAGTGTACCCCACACTATCAGACATACTCAGATATGTTTTTGCTTATAACATTTTGTGCTTTCATTTGTGATTTTAATCACATAATGATTGTAACCATGATATAGTCAACTGTGTTCCATGCAAAAAGAAATAAGAACGTTAAATCGTCTACCTTAAGGTTGATCTTTCGATACGCAGATAAGGCCTCGGATTTAACAAAATAAGAAAATAAAACAAGTTGAAATTGTATAACTCAACAACAATCAGAAAGGTACTCCCGTACACGCAGAGAAAGTCCGATGAGTTATACGAAACACCAAAGAAAATAAAGCAGAACGTCAAACGAACAACGATCAGGTCGGTCTTTCGACATGCAGAGAAAGTCCGATCGTTTGACAAAATAAAGAAAATCAAACAAGTTTAAATCTTTGCAAAATGAACACATGTATACACAGTGACTTCTCATTTTATTTTTCACATATCTTTTTCTTGATATATCATGAGATATGCATCAAGATGTTGTCCACTAGATCAAGCATCAGATTTAGTGTATATCACATTTGTATACTTTCTGATTTGCCGAGCCTACCTTGCACATCGATCAAATGGTCTTATGGCTTTTTCATCTACTTTATCCATGAGTCAGACACTGTCAGCCAATGTACCATCATTTCCCAATCATGTTGGATACAATTTCTCATTTGTCAATGTTTTTAGCTTTTTGTATTTTTCAATGTTTTTGTCTTTTTCAAATTTCTCCCCCTAAAAATGACAACTCTATTTATAGATTTTCATTTTTACTAAATGAAATTTTTTCAAAAACAAACTCCCCCTCAAAATGAGACGAAGTGAAAAACAAGAAAAATGATCAACCAACACGAATACTAGTAGATTAGCATTTTGAAAAACAAAATTGATTTTAAAAATCAATTTAATGAAAACAGATTTTTCACAATCAGCAATTTTCCAATCACCGAAAGGTCTTCCTGATACACCTGCTTGACACCAAATAAAACATTAGTTGCGTTGAGATCGACCCGAATCAACAGCGTCGGGTCGCCCGGTGTCTTCCACAAAGTCCTTGTTGGCCTTGGAAACAACTTTTGGTTTCCAAATTTGTAAAAGTTTTAATTTTTGATTGGAACCTGAACCGGATTCAACCGACGTACTTGATTTAGACCAAGACGATTTATGAGTTGACTTAATCTTTGGGGACCATGGTTCATCAAAAATTTGACCTTTGTTATCCACATATTTGGCAGTTTTGTGGATATATGCAGTCGTCAGACAATCAGCAGCTAGATGTCCCGGTTGACGACATACATAACAAAGTCTTTCTCTAAAATTGTTTGAAAATTGTTTTTATTTTTGAGAATCAGATGAATGTTCAGAATGAAAGTTATCAAAGAAACCATCAGAAGAATCATACCTAGGAGATGGAATCCTTGAAGATGAAGATCTTCCAGAATAATTAGAAAATTCCTTCTGAGATGGTGATTTCTTTGTAACTTTTGCTTTAGAAACCTTCTCAGCCTTCACAGATTTCTTTGCTTGAACCGATTATTCCAACACTTTGTAACCTAAACCTTTGTGTTTAGCTCCTTGAGTCTTTGAAGAATTGGACGAAGAACCTGAAGCAACTCTTAACTTAGCATCACTAGTGAATTTGTCTTTGATATCCTTCAGCTTGTTCTTTTCAATCAAAACTTTTTCTTCTTCGGTTGCAGATAAAGAACTCGAAGCAACTTTATCAAACACTTTCTCATTTTCCAGCAATACAGACTTCGAAGTAAACTTTGGAGCTTCACCCAAAGGTTTCTCCTTCTTTTTAGACTTGGACTTGTTCTTCTTGGGTGGAGTAGCAAACTTTGAATAGTCATGCAATTCATTGTTTGGATCAATCTGAGCAGAAGTAACTTCAATCAAACCACTAGTTGAGGTACCAAGTGAATATTTTCTTCCTTAGACTTCTCGGAACTCTGATCGTGCTTGTATAAGAAATTTAGCAACGTCGGTGACAAATTGCAATTCTTAACTTGTCTTTTCAACTCCAAAATCTCTAATTTCAAGTCATTAATTTTCTGTTGACCTTCAAACACCTCTTGTTGTGACTTGATGAATTTTGCATTGAGATCAACATATTCATAAGTTTGTAACTTCCGGATCTCACATTCAGCATATAATTCTTCAAGCACATTTTCTCTCTTTTGCTTGTAGATCTCAACATCTTTTGTTAACACTTCATTCTTGTCTCTGTAAAGAACATTTTCATCTTGAAGCATAGAGATCTTATTTTGAAGCTTCTCAACGGTAACAGCAGTTTTAGCAATAAGAGCAGTAGCCTCTTCATATTTTTGCTGAACCGGATAACTCTTCTCAAACAGATTCTCAAAATCTTGAGCTGCGTCTAACGCTTCAGCTTTGGCTTTCTCACACTCTTCAGCCAATTGAGCCTTTTCCTTTAAAACATCTTCATGAATATGAACTAACTCATAATACTTCTTTTGAAAATCCTCCAACTCTTTCTTTAACACCACAATTTCTTCAGTTGAAATTTGACGATGTTGTTCAAAACTTGCAATTTCCTTGAGCAACTTCTCACATTTATAACATTGAAATTCGTTTTAATCCGCCGGTTCGGATTATTTTTCCGTGAAACCCTAGCGTCATCTTGTTAACCCTCGGTGTCTCTAACGTTTGTTAGAACACCGCAAAGGTATATCTAAACTCCGGTTTTAGTTTAGATATTTCGATTAATGTAATCGTTAGTGTTTTCGCGTTAACCGGTTTAACGCGAAATGGTGTTTGCGTGATCTTTTTTGGTGATCATGATCCTGTTGACATGATTTCGACACCAACGGTTTACGCGTCTAAAATTTAGTAAAATTTATTTTTCCGTTGCGTAAACGGATTACCGGTTTAATTCGTTTTAACTCTTAATTTACTAAACCCGGTCGGTAATGTTTTAATTAACGGTCAAGTTTTTTTTAACGTCACCGGGCACCCGTATACCACTGTCCGAAACCCAACAACTATATTGTGATAATCAGTCAGCCATACATATAGCCAAGAATCAAGTATTTCATGAAAGGACGAAGCATATTGAAGTTGATTGTCATTTAATCAGAGATCGAGTAGTAGGGACTAAAGTTGATCCTCCAACAATTCAACCAATACATGTCAAGACAGAGTTTCAACTTGTTGACATTTTTACCAAACATCTTCGAAAGACTTGGATTAATTTTATTTGTAACAAGTTGGGCATGATTAACATCTATGCTCCAACTTGAGGAGGAATGTTAAATAGTGTAAGTATATATATATATATATATATATATATATATATATATATATATATATATATATTAGGCCCACTAGCCCTATATCTAGATTTTTCTTATAGCTAGATATTTCTTATCACTAGATATTTCTTATCACTAGATATTTCTTGTAGTTTGTAGTATCTAGACACTTCTTGTACCATGTATATATAGGGGTTCACCTTGCTTGTAATAGATCACTAGATTTTTATCCAAATCAGTTACACATTGGAAACACACTTTTCCTTTTTTTTATTTTAAGGTTTATATACATATGTTATTTGCAGGTCTACATTTTAAGGGTAAATGGTGCAAATGAAATTGATGGAGCTCTTGAACTTCTAAATTTAGTTCCTTGGGACATGTATATAGGTAATGTATTTTACATATTTGTTACCACTTTTCATTAGTTTCTAGATAACGGGTCACAAGAGGGTCTGGTTGGGTTGGGATGATTAATATCCACTTTTAAATTTATTGACTAATTATCGTGTGAAATAATCTTACATTTTAAAAGAAACAATAATGTCTTGTAGAAAAAAATAGATTTTGCGGACTTTCAATCCTTTTGACAAGCTCCCCTTTTAGAAATTTATTTGATTCGACTTGTTTAGGCTAAAACACAACCATAGCCAAAGGTGCATACGCAGGTGAGGTGAGGCGATGCCAAACCGCCTCCTGACTATTTAGGCATATAGGCGCTAATTTGGTGGGACTCCAGAAAGTTTTTGATGGTACTCCGTCCAAATTTGGATGTCAATAGAAAAAATTGGTCGTCCAAATTTTGATGTCAATAGCAAAAATTGGTCTGAAATATGTCTAAAACAACCTAAACTATGTGCCTTACGCCTAGGCCCAAGGTTCACCCTTTGTGCCTTGGGCATGTCTAGAACACTTAAAAATAAACTTTATACTATGCGCCTTGCATTTATGATTCCCGTGTAGTTTAAGGCATGGCGTGTTAGGTATCAATGGATAGAAAATCACCAAACACACTCACGAACTCGGAACGAAAACAAGAAGAAACCGAGACAATGTGATTTATAGTGGTTCAGTCTAACTTGACCTATGTCCACTTTTTCAGACTAGTGTTATATTTCTATGTACTCATATCTGATTACAAGAACAATGTTTAATATATATAGACTAGGATTAGGGCAAACATAGTAAAAGGCCTGTAATACTACTGTGCCAATACTTGGGTCACCTAAAACCTCGACACCAAATATTGCGCCTAGGCCTTAAGCACCTTCAACAACTATTATGAACACAACCCAAATCGACCCATAGAAGTAAGTATGTCAAAATTCAACCTTACCATTTACCATTTTTCATTTTTATGTACAATATGCTTGTTTATTATGTAAGTTTAGGTAAGATTGCATGCCTTAATTTAATCACAAATATTACAATATATAGAGGGGTATTGACTTGTTACCCAAGCTAAGCTAAACAAGTTACATTTGACTACCTCAACTAATTACATTTATATAATATACGCTAATACACCCCCGCAGTCGAAACAGGAGGATCACGGATGTTGAGACTGGGTCGAAAGTCATCAAATAGTACTCGTGGTAGTCCTTTAGTGAAGATGTCTGCAATTTGATACTTTGAAGGAACATATAAAACCCGTACATGTCCTCGTGCCACCTTCTCCCGGACAAAGTGAATATCAATTTCAATATGTTTTGTACGCTGATGCTGGACAGGGTTGCTTGAGAGATAAACTGCACTCACATTGTCACAATAAACAAGAGTCGCTTTGTGAGTAGGCGCATGCAACTCGCATAAGAGATTACGGAGCCAACAGGTTTCTGAGACGACGTTGGCGACGGCCCTGTATTCTGCTTCAGCATTGGAACGGGAGATGGTTTCCTGACGTTTGGAGGACCAAGAGAGTAGATTATCTCCCAAATAGACACAGTAGCCAGATGTTGACCGGCGGGTGTCGGGGCAGCCGGCCCAATCTGCATCGGTGTAAGCAACAAGGGAACTATAAGATGACCGATGGAAATTAAGGACGTAATGTACCTTGAACATATCTGAGAATTCGTTTCAAGGCATGCATGTGGGATGTGCGCGGGGCATGCATATGCATGCAAACCTGCTGAACGGCATAGCTGATTTCGGGTCTCGTTATTGTCAAATATTGTAGTGCGCTAACTAACTCTCGATATTCCGTGGGATCATCCAAGAGAGAACCATCTTGGGCACTAAGTTTGGAGTTGGTATCTGTAAGTCCAGAATATCAACCAATCACAATATCTTAACCACAAACGAGTGCGGAATCCTCGTAAGTGACTGATTCAAGAAAAGAGATGAAGAGAACACAAGAATACTACGATCAAAACAATAAAAAACTTGATCTTTGCACACAAGATGAACTTGTCGGGTACAAGATAAGAATCGTAAACTCTGTCTCTCGGGTTTACGATCGTGAACCACTAGAATCGTAAACAAGCCCTCTGAATTAGCAGCGCTTAAATGGTAACCAAATGGGGTTTATATAGCCACCCCATTGGGTTTACTATTGGGCCCCTATTGATCTTAAACCCAAGCCCAAGCCCATATTTAATAGTAAACTAGTCCACTAATCTAAATAAACCCTCTAAGCCCAGCCCAACTAATTTAATATTACAAGCCTCATAATCTAGCCTCAACAATCTTCCCCTAGGCTTGTGATATTAAATGTCTTTAATCTTTGAAATTCTTCTTCTTGACTGGCTGGCAAAGATGTTGATGAAGATTCTTTCCGTATAAATCTTCAATGGGTTTCATGACGGGCACTTGGGACTTCCTCTTGATCAGCATCAGCTCGAACTTCTTGAAATGAACAAGTTAATGAAATGGAGGATTCTCATTGACTTGCTTCTGTTGAAAGAACTGGTTCTTGTTGAATCTTTGGTAACTGTCTTGAATCTTCATAAATTAGAGCTTGTGAACATCTTCTTTGATAATCTTTTAGAAGCTTGTAAAGAAACCAACAACTCCCCTGAACAGTTGCTTTTCCAGATGGAAGTCTTGTCCGGCTGGTTCTTTAACTTTGAGCAGTAGCAGCATCAGCAGCATCTTTCTCTCATCAACCTGTCTGACACACATTTGAAAAAATATACTCCACCTGATATTTGATGACCGGTCTTTGGGTTAGGAGGTAATTATCATCTGTTCAGTTGATTCAAATTAACATAATTTTAACCAAAAACCCTAATATAGATTACGGGTTTTCTATAAAACTTCCCCTGAACCCAAGACCTCTAAAGACTTCCCCTTAGCTGATAACTTCCCCTCAGCTAAGGACTTTCCCTGAGATAATACATATTATCTTCGAGTTCCCTTCAGATACTATGTATTATGGAAGTCTTTTCATTAGATGATAAGTATCATCCTCGAGTTCCCTTCGGATAGTACTTATTATCCTCCCTCCTTCCCCTAAAAATTTGTCAAGATCTGACGGAGGAAGTCTTTTCCCTTAGATAATAAGTATCATACTCGAGTTCCCTTCGGATATTACTTATTATCCCATACTCCTTCCCCTAAAAATTTGTCAAGATCTGTCGGGGGCATATTGTCATGCATTAAAACCCATGAAAAACACATTTTAACTTCTCAAATCAACCTGGACAAGACGAAAACACACCAAAAAGAACTTAACGACTCACACACGAAAGATAAAAATAAACAAATACTTACCAAACCAAACATGAGAAAGTTTACAAGGGATCAAACCGTATGAATCTGACTGAGAAACCCTTTTCAGCTTCAGTTACTAAACTAGTCCAGGTGATTGCCGGTATGTTTGTCCGCTTTAAACTCAAACCCGTTTAATCCCAACCGAATGCGTCATGTTTAATATAGTACAATATTACCATCATGTTTAATTGTCCCCACACCCAAGCGTACACAGCAAAACCTACCCAACCTCAGAGTTTATTGAGGCCAGTAAGTCTTTGAACACCTGCATAACTGATGTTAGAATAGGAAAAGACAAAGGTGGAATAGGAATTAGCTTCTCAGACAAAAGAAAGAATGATGTTCCTCAGGATAGAACTAGAGATATAATAGGAATAATCTTAGAGGAGGATCAGGTTGATCGGTCTGAAGCAGGAACACATGAGATAGGACCTCCGTTAGATAGTGTTCTAGTTGGAGTGACACCTATGACTGATCAGGAATTTGAAAATGAGAAACACATGATCTATGGGTTGGGTAAACAGAATGAAACAATGGCATCCACAAGTAAATCAGGTCCGTCCCATGAATCATTAAACAATAGTGTTGAACCTGCTGATGGCTTTGTTTCATGTGCAGATGAAGTAGGTATTGAAGATGTGTCAGGGGAGGATGCTGAATGTTTGAAAGTCAATGAATGTCATGTGTCTAGTAGTTCTAGTCTTAATTTACCCAAGGACGATGTTCTAGCATCTGTGTCAGAACTTAATACGTCCAAGTCAAAACAAGTAGTTGTATATGTGTTGTCAAAACATCTTTCTAATTCCAATGAAAAAGTTGATGGTTTTAAAATTCGTGTGCCTAACACTAAAGTAGGTCGTGAGACTAAGCCCAAAGATTTTGTTGCTTATCCCCAAGTTATATCGGCTTTCAATAGAACAAACAAGTCTAAATTAGAACAATTTTGTTTAATCACATAACCGGAAAAGGATACAAAACGTGTTATACACAAATGGGATGATAAGCCAGAGTGGAAGTCGTCTTACCCAAGACGTTCATACCTCTGTAGTCATGTCAATGGGCCTAGACTCATGAACTGTTTTCAATGTGGAAAACCAGGACACTTTGCTGCTAATTGTGTGAATAGACCATTTCAACCATACTATCCGCAAAACCCACGGACTAGTATGTTGGAGAAAATGACAGGAGAAAAACAAAAGCAGAAGCAACAAGCTTTGTTTAAGGGGAAGCAGTGCCTGGAACCAATGAAGACTCAACAGTCTAAGGTTTCAAACACAAAGGCACCTGTGACAAAGCCTGTTGTTGTTGATAAGTGGAATGTGGCCAAAACTCCAAAACCTACCTATGTATCTAAAGGAGTTTGTAAAAGAAATGATAAGATAAAACCAGAATTTGTTGAGAAACAAATGGCTAAAGTCAAAAGAGTTAATAAACCTAATGGCAAAGCAAATGTTGTGCAACAGGGTTTAAAACAAAAAGATGTCACTCAAACAAAACAACTGGTTTACACAAAACTGAAACTTGAGTGGACACCTGTTAAAAAGCCAACTGGTAAAAAGGCCACATCTCCGAAAAAGAAACCTGAGTCTGTGAAGAACTCATCAAATGTGTTTAAACCACAGAAAGACACCACCTGGAAACCAAAAGTCAACATTCAAAATGTGAATGTACCTGAAAAGCAAGAAATGACCCTCCAATTAGTTAATTACATTGATTCCAAAGGTGTGCCCAGATCTGTTATGGCCTGGGTACCTAAATCTCACTGATCTCTGATTTGTGTAGGGACGGCCAAAAAGATCTATCAACAATCTCTGGTACGTTGATAGCGGTTGCTCCCGACATATGACCGGAGATTTATCACTTTTGGAAGATGTGGAAGACTTCAATGGGGGAGGAGTATCATTTGCAGGTGGTGTAGGTGGAAGGATAAGCAAGAAATGAGTGGTGAGAAGTGGTAATTTATCGTTTTCTGATGTACACTATGTGGAGGAACTGTCACACAGTCTACTGAGTGTCTCTCAGATTTGTGATAGAGACTACTCTGTGTTGTTCAACCGCAAGGAGTGCATTATTCTCAAGCCTGGTGTGAAGATTCCAAAGGAGTGCATCTTGATGCGTACTCCGAGAAGAGCAAACTCTTATCAGCTCAACATGGGTCAACCCCCAACTTCAGAAGAAGCCTGTCTCATATCCAAACAAAATGAGAACTTAGCTCTTTTGTGGCATAGGCGTCTGAGGCATGCTAACATAAAGAATTTGACCAAGTTTGCAAAGGGAGAACATGTCAGAAAACTGCCTAACAAAGATTTCTCTACTGTGGAAAAATGTGTGGCTTGTGCGAAGGGGAAGCAGCACAAGTTGCCACACCGTTCGAAGATAGCAAATTCAATGACATCCGTGTTGCAACTTCTTCACATGGATTTATTTGGGCCAATGCAAGTTCAAAGCATCAACAAATTCTCTTACTGTCTCGTGATTGTGGATGACTACTCACGATTAACTTGGGTCTTCGTCTTATCAAACAAGTATGAAACTCCGATCTTAGTGAAGCAGTTTGTCACGCTTATAGAGAATCAGCTGAACGAGAAGGTCAAGGCTATCAGAACGGACAACGGAACATAATTCAAAAATGCTGAGTTAAATATGTTATGTGGAGAAAAGGGGATAGAGAGAGACAATTTTGTTCGCCCTACACTCCGCAACAGAATGGAGTCGCTGAGAGAAGAAACAGGACACTCATTGAAGCAGCAAGGACAATGATGTGTGAAGCTAAATTGCCAATCTTCTTTTGGGATGAAGCGGTTAATACGGCCTGTTATGTGCAGAATCGTGTTCTGTTAAACAAGCGTCATGAGAAGACTCCCTATGAGATTGTTTACAAAGAGAAGCCAACAGTGGGATACTTCAAGACATTCGGGTGTCCTTGCACGGTTCTGATTCAGTCCGATGTTGGGAAATTCGAAGCTAAGGCCGATGAGTGTTATTTCGTGGGTTATTCTGCAAATAGTGCCTATCGTGTCTACAACAAAACCACAAAGGTTATCATCGAGGCATATAACATGGACTGGCTTGAAGACAATCCTACAGATGCAGGGAGTGGACCGGATTGGATTTTTGACTATGGGACGCTGTTTGAAGGGTTCAATTTTTCAAACGTCTTCCATAAATTGGGTGAAGAAGAAGACATTATTGCACAATCATCTGAATCAAGGGCTCATGTTGAAAAGGTTGCTGAGAAAGCACCAGATGTTGTTCCCACAAATGTCAATGCAGATGCTCCGAGGTCTTCGGGAACTAAAGATGCTGATTCAGAAGTTTCTCCAAACCAAGGTATGAATGATAATATTGTTAATCCTAACCTGCCTGTTTCTGTTGCTGTGCCAGATGTTCAAGTATCAAGGATCAACAAAGACCATCCAATTAGCAATATACTTGGGCCAGTTTCAGCAGGTGTCACCACTAGAAGCCGCACGGGAGACATCAATTTCTGCATGTATACGTGCTTCATATCCCAGATTGAGCCTCCTAATGTGATGGTTGCTCTCAGAGATCCATGTTGGATAGAGACCATGCACAATGAACTTAATCAGTTTTCTAAGCTGGGAGTGTGGCGTCTAGTGGAAAGGCCAGAGGATAAGAAAATTATACCCACACGTTGTCTATACAAGAACAAAAAGGATGACACGGGTATAATTGTCAGAAACAAGGCATGGTTGATTGTTCAGGGTTACAAGCAAATTCATGGAATTGACTATGATGAGGTGTATGCACCCGTGGCAAGATTGGAGGCTATCCGGATATTTCTAGCAGTGGCATCATTTCTAAACTTCACGGTTCGCCAGATGGATGTTAAGACAGCATTTCTATATGCAGAAATGAATGAGGAAGTTTATGTGACTCAACCACCGGGATTTGTAGATGAGGAGTATCCAGATCATGTGTATCTTCTGGATAAGGCTTTGTATGGACTACATCAAGCTCCTCGCACGTGGTACGAGACACTGTCAACTCATCTGGTGGAGAATGGTTACTCAAGAGGAGTGGTTGATCAGACGCTGTTTAGGAAAAGGGTGAAGGATGACATCATCATGGTGCAGGTTTATGTAGATGACTTTATCTACGGGTCAACAAACGAAGAATTATGCACCGAGTTTGAAGAGATAATGAGAAAGACTCATTTCTTGGCAGAGCAAAAAGCAGCATACCGTCTCAAAATCAACTGCAGAAGCTGAATACGTGGCAGCATCCGCTGGATGCTCACAGGTAGTATGGATACAAAATCAGCTCACTGATTACGGTATGGAATTCGTTAACACTCCTATCTTTTGTGATAACGCTACTACTCTAGAGATTGTGAAAAACCCCATTCATCATTCAAAAACAAAGCACATAGACATAAAGGTACATTTTATTCGTGATTGTTATGATCGGGAGTTAATTCAGCTCCAAAAGGTGAGCTCAGACCAGAATGTGTCTGATATTTTCACAAAACCCCTACCTCGCCCCAATTTTGAAATGTGTGTCGAAGGCCTAAGGATGATTGCCTTCGAGGAATTATCTGATCAAACTTTCTTGTAAATATCTTTGAAGAAAATTTCAAAAATTTAAAAAAAAAAGGTGTTTATATTTCAAAAGCCTCATAAAAACAGGGGAAGAAATATTGTTGTTTCAGAAAAGCAAAAAAAAAATAATATATGTGTTTTTATGATGTCTTTTATTTGCCTTGAGTTGGTAGGAAGTGATATAAATTTCCATGATGATCGGAGACTGAAAGACGTCTCAAAGATGATGTTCGGTAAGCTAAATCAAAAACAATGATCATCCATGTAAGTGCAGTAAACTTAAATCTTATATATGTTTTAGTTTTTCCATCCTAGTTTACATAGTTTAAAAGACTGAGTCCCAGCAAAAACGGGTTAAGAGTGGTATTCACCTAGTATTCACTCTCTCACACGCCATGTTTCTGCTGTTATGACAACACCACATAAAAATGAAAAGAAAAAGAAAAATAAAAAGAAAAAGCAAAAATCAAAAAAAAAAACAAATTGATGATAAAAATAAATAAATTATTTTGTTTGGTCTTCTTTGCGTGCTTATGCGGCCGACCTGATCACCAACTGATAATCAAGAAAATAAGGGTTTGTCATGACGGTGTTGCATGGTTCCTCAAGTTGACGGTTAAACATGACGATAATTATGTACCACAATTAAGCACTTAAAATGTTTTAACTGGATGTGAGTTTATATGGTTTCAAAAATTTTGCGCAATCGTCTAGAGCGTCAAGTAACTGAAGCTGAAAAGGGTTCCTCAGTCAAAGATATGTCTGGTTTGATCCATGAATTTAAATCAGCTTCGAGGCAAGTAAATTATTAATTCCTGTAATTAGGTTATATTTGCTTCATGATTTATTTATATTTCTAAGTCTTTAAATGTTTAAAATTTAATTTTTTCTATTATTTTATGATCAAGATCAGATAATCGGGGTTTGAGTCTGAGGGGAAGCTTCGTAAATTCTCAAATTTTTATCAAAGTTAACATATTCTTTATGAGAATTATTTTTAAGAGGCTTGGGTGATGTTTGAAATGTTTTTGAACCTTGAGGGGGCAAAATGAATTTTTTTTAACAAAACTCCCATTTCCGATTTCTTTTACCATTTACGATTCACTCATTTTCTCTGCGTTTACGATCCGCTCCCCAAACCCTAACCTCCTCCACCGTGTAACTCGCCGGAAAGCAGATCGAACCCATCTTTGACCGTCCACTGTGAAATCCGAGTTCCCTATCACCCTCGTAATCATCTTCCGATCACTTTTGCACAAAAACCCCCTTCGTTTCGACTTTAATCGTGGGTGCATTCTCAGTTTTTGAGTGTTAGAGATTGACCTAGGTTCTGTTGTGATTCTGTGTGACATACGCGAGTGATTGAAGTTGGATTCATGTTGGAATCTGTTAAAAGGTAGTTGTAGGTGTTTGTTATGCATAAATGATGTGTTTTGATGAGTTTACGATAAGTTGCAGGTTCATCCATGGCGGCTCGGATGTGTTTACGATCGTCGCAACGAAGAAGACGACGTTTCGAGATTACGATCGGATTTCCCGATGGGTTTACGATCTGAGTTTACGATCACCTGATTACGATTCCGTTTACGATCGGGCTACGGGTTTTATAGAGATTACGATCCGGCTTGGGATGTGTTAGTGCGTTCACGATTGGGCCTTCTGATTATGATTGGACCATGTCGTGAACCTGATTATTGGATCGTAAACCCATTTATTGAATCATAAACTCACTTAAATGGGATTGAAAATCATAAACACTTAATAATTTTGGAATCTCATTAAACTTAAGATAAAAATTAATGGTGTTTGTGAATTTTGTGTGCTTAAATCAATTATTTTTCCTAAAAAATTCTTTATTGAAATTTTGTGAACTTTAAAAGTAAAAGTTGATTTTCAATTGAATTTTGACAAGGGTTAATAAACTTAATTGCACTTTAACAAACAAGTCTGATACATGTGTCTTGTCTTTCTCAGATGGCAGACGACATGCTGGATGAAGAGATAAAGTTTGAAAGTGATCACTGCATCCGGCGTATTGAGGACCCACCAGAGAAGCATATGGAATTATTTTATTCATTGGTGGCCGGGATGAATGTATGCAAGATAAATCACGCTCTGAGAACAAGTGTGCTGATCGACGAGCAGCTTGTGAGGGAGTTTTGGGGAACAGCGAGAGCAAATGCTGATAAGACAAGTATTACCGCAACAGTTCAGAACAGACAAATAGTGATTCTGGAAGAAGATATCAGAAAAGGGCTGAACATCAATGATCGAGCTGTTGATCCGATTGAGTATCCCAAGGAAGTTGTTTTAGCGGGTGCTCAATCTATGGGGTATGAAGGAAAGTTTCTGTCCATTTTTAAGAAGCTGCTACCGCACTACTGGAGATGCCTGGCACACTATATGCAGAAATCATTTCTGGGCAAGAGAACTAGCTTTGATTAGCTCAACAAACTGCATGGAACAGCATTGGTCGCATTGGCCTTGGACTGGAAATTCAATTTCTCCAAGATGATGTTGTTGGATTGGATAGGCAATGCTGACTTGAGCGCCCGAGAACAGTTCCTGATGACACCAAGATTCGTACAGATGGTGGTCACGAAGAAATATCCCAGGATTGAAGAGAGGGTGGAAAAACTGGATATTAAGGTGATGGATTGTGGAGTGTTTGGACTACAGACCCAAGACAGAAAGGGTAAAAACATTTTTCAAGGAAGGCTTGAATGGGTCAAGAGGGGTGCATTTCCCGGAGTGGCAAGGGAACAAGAAGTTGAAGAATCTGAACCTGAAGCCGATGTGCCAACAGTGAATGCATCTGTTGCTGA
The DNA here is from genome assembly GCA_039602395.1 of Deinandra increscens subsp. villosa. Lineage (NCBI taxonomy): Eukaryota > Viridiplantae > Streptophyta > Magnoliopsida > Asterales > Asteraceae > Deinandra > Deinandra increscens. Next base: position 75,255,560 of record JBCNJP010000027.1, read on the forward strand.
AGATCAAGATATAACAGCAACTCCGGCTGTAAATGTCCAAGAAGAAGATGTGGTGATACCTTTAGATGAAGAAAATGTTATGGATGACATTTTTGCTAATCAAGGAAATATGGATGATGATATCTATGGAGACTTGGAACCAATAAATCTGAAAAGATCAAGAGATGTACTGAATTCATCTTCTAGTGGTGATTCCATCCCTCGAGAATTGGATATTCAGTTCAATGTGAATGAAATGCTCGAAGAGCCAGTCCCCTTCCGTGAACCATCTCCCAGAAAGAAGATAGATCCAAGAAGTATCCGATTCAAGTTCATAAAGACTAGCTCAAGTCTGTTAATGGTCCATCCAACTGAGTGTAGTTCTCAAAGTCAAACTGCTCAAGAAGAATCAACAGTTCCAATTGTTGAAAATCAACCTGCCCAGCCCTGTGAAAACCCTATTCATGAAGAAAGGCAATCTATGGGGGTTGATAACACTGTTTTTATACCCAGCCCTATGAGAATAAGTGTCTCTAGTGGAACAAGCTTGCCGCCAACTGTTATTCCAAGTTTCCGCCCACTTCAAGCTGCTGAGCTACCAATTGAGATGAGGATAAGTGCAGACCCTCACATAAACTTTCTGATGTCTCAGAACAGAATTAGGGAAACTTAGATAAAAACTCTCCAGGCAGAAAACAGAAGGTTAAAGGACAAGGAGGCGGCGGACAAGAATAGAATGAAGTATCTGTATGAGACCTTGATGGACCTGAAGAAGAAGTTTGGTAATTTGAAAAATGCTGTGGAGTCAAATGCTTCAGGTGCCCCTGTTCAAGGTTCATCTCAAGGAGTGCAAGGTGCAGAAGCAGTGAATGTTGATGATGGAGATGACACTATTGAAATGTCAGATTATGCCCGAAGTGGAAGGGTCGTCTCCAAAGCGCTAGAAGGCCATGACAACTGGTTTAAAGAATTCTTTCAAGGACCAGCCCCCACTCAATACACCATTGATGTTGGTGAAATCTCAATAGATAAAAGGGGGAGTCGTGAAGCCATTCTGTGCTGGCACTATGACACGGAGAAGAAGTTGTTTGCCGTAATTCGTGACGGCTACAGTCCAGTGGAATATTACAGAACACGTGCCCAATTTCATACCTGGACTGAGCCTGAGATTAGAAGTTTTCTAAGAGCTCCATACATCAACAAATGGAACAGCACCGAAGGAGATCTTATTCGAAACAACCTGATGAGCCAATTAGAGAACAATTTTGCAAACTTTGAGCTGAAGCAAGTGAGATGGGTTGAGACTGGAACTGACCCAGTGACTGGAGAGTCGATAGGAGAAGCAAGGAGGCCACCCACCAAGCGCACTAGAGTGATCAATATGTTGGATGAGATCGAAGACGGTACCCTAGTCAAAAACTTTGACTGTTGGTGTTATGATCCAACAACTCACGAGGTGGTGGTGCTCTGGAAGAGATTGAGGCAATTCCGTTTCTACGATCCAGTTGATCTACTGAGATTTGGAGAAAGAGACATCAAGCTCCTCACCTCCCAACCTATTCTCGGTGATGAGAATGATATGGAAAATGCTATAAGGGTGGGGATCTTTCATGGAACGGCTAATCGGATCGTGGAAAATGGATGGTGGTCAAACAATGTGCAGAACACTTTCAGATTCGATCTCCAGCTGTCATAGATAGTCTAATGGTTCATGCCTAGGGGAAGATTGTTGGGCTATATTTATTAGAGGTATGAACATTAGTTATGGGCTAGCTTATTATTAGTTAATGGGCTTTTGGGCTTAGTTAGTTTATGTTTTAAGCCAAATGGGCCGATTTCTTTGTGTTTATGATTGGGCCTATTGTGTTTATGATTGGCCCTAGGTTTTGTAAGAGGTAGTATAAATACCTCTCTTATTTGTGTTTATGATCAAGCTTTTGAAAATACATTTACGATTTCTCTCTCTCATTAGAGTTTACGATCAGGGTTCATTAGCTTCAAGATTGTAGTGTTTTGCATTCAAGATTTGATCTTTATCTTAGATCAAATCTATTTCTCCTACTTTCTTCTTGAATCGATCACATACGAGGATTCCGCACTCGTTTGTGATTAAGATATCGTGATTGGTTGATTTTCGGACCTACAATAAACTCTCAAAAACAAGACACAAACAATTAAAAATTGAAAAGCACACTATTTTTGAGGGGTCAACTTTTTCTTCATATTTACATTTCTTCCCCTTGCTTTTTGATTTTTAATGTCACAATCTTGTGAACATCATTTTTTAGTTTTTTTTTTAAATAAAAAATAAAACACACAAACACACTTAAAAGAACAAAACACAAAATTTGGAAGATATCTGGCCAAGCTAACTTTCAAAGTATTGATTTGAAAATTTTAGAAAATTGGGTTTCATGACATGCACACTTCATTGCATTTGAAGTCAAACACATAATCAATCAACAGCTTAATTGAAACTTTAATAAAATAGGTTTGACTCAAAAGACCCTTTGCTGTCTCATCATTCAAACAACCAAGTTAAGAACAGTACCTTTCATGCTGATTTTGACCTTTACCTCTCAATGAGACATACCTTCCATTTATAGATTACTTGACATGACAAAAAGATACGTCTCCTAAGCTGTGCCTGGAACAATCACTTATCAACAAACAAACTAGTAATAAAAACGTTAGTGATAATCCTCCTTGATCGTTCCTGCACAGAGTGAGAGATTAGTTAGCTAATAGTACCCAGGCCATTGTTTTTCTGGGTACTCCTGACGAATCAATGAATGAAATTTCTTTTAAAAACATTCCTTTTGAAAAATCAGGAAGTTGGGATGATTCGGTTGTAGCTGCATTAGCCTTTGGTTTCCAAGTTCCAGGTGATTTAACATTTGTTTTAGTCACCTTTGGAGTTGTGACCTTAGGTATTTCAACCTTCTTCGTTTTAGATTCACTTTTCAAAACAGTTTTTGTTTTAGTCACCTTTTGAGTTGTGACTTTAGGTATTTCAACCTTCTTCGTTTTAGAATCATTTTTTAAAATAGTTCTAGTTACCTTGGGAGGGGTAACTTTGGATTTTTCAAGTTTTGATTGCTTTGAAAATAGTTTCATCACCTTTTTCTGAAAATTTTGGTAACTTGGAAAGCTGTTGTTTTGATTTAAAGATTTTCTTTCAGCTTTGGCAGCACCCCAATGTTGATCAGAGGGTTTAACCTTAGGAGTAACAGTCTTCATTGCCTTAGGTTTCTGCACCATCATCGGCTTAGACTTCACAGACTCCTGAGATGAAACCCTTTGAGTGTTCGGATAATAGGGTTCATAAGAGCGATAAAGACAGTTTCTAGCAATATGACCAGCGATACCACAATTAAAACAAGTCTGCTTCTTTAGATAGAAGTCAGACGTGTACCCATTTGTCTTCGGTGGCTGATATGGAGCTGGTTTGCCTTGTGTATGCTTCTTTGGTTTGACTGCAGCTTCATATTTGACTTTTTGCTGGTTTGTCGAAGCCTATGTCGAACCTGTCTTTACTGTCTTTGTGCTTCCTTGATTCTTTGACGTTGAAGCACCATTCTTGCAATTACAATGGCAACTACATGATCCAACTGAAGGAATGGGAGACACAGCTACTTCCTTGAGTTTTCCATTCTTCACTTCAGCTGTTGGTTTCATACTCGGATGCTTGATGGTGATCTTTGGCCTCTCAACTTTAGGTTGACTTATCACTCCATCGGTTATTCCCTTGAACTTGGAGGAGAAGGATGGTAGTTCATATCCTACATCTGGTTCTTGGTCAAACATTGATCCAGATGTCATAAAGATCTTCCCCTCAGGCCGTGTCGTGAAGATCACCTTTTCCCTTTTGACTTCGTCAATTACTTTGAAGCATGGGGTTTCAATTTTAGGGTATGGTTTCAACTCTATCCCAGCCTCATCAGACTTAGAGTTGTGACATCTGTTATACTCCTGGCACTCAGCATCATCTCTTGATACGTCCTCTATTCTCCCTTCACCATATGTCATGTTTGCCTCGTTGTCTATTTCCTCTTGAGTCAATGGTGTAGTTCCAATCAAGACACTATCAATAGGAGGAGCAGCTTCTTTATAATCAGATTTGGTTCGTTCAACTTGATTCTCACTAAGAAGTATTCCTATTATGTCTCTGGGAACTGGTGGAGGAATGATGCTGTTCATTGCCAAATATTTATCAGTTTTCTCTGACCCAAACCCAGATGTGTCTTTTCCAACTTGACCAGTCACAACAGCAAGTGACAATTCCTTTCCAGCATCGAGCATTCTTTTGCTTCTCATTTGATTCACATCAAGTTTTACTTGCAACTCATTTGTTCTTATGCTTAAGTTCATCTATCTGCTTACTAAGCTCAGCTATTTCTAACTTAGCGTTGTCATACAGAAGAGCTTTCTCAGTTGCCAGTTTTTGATATTTCACTATGTCTAGTTTTTTGTGCTTTTACCTTTTCCTCATTCTTCTGCCATCTACCCTTAAAGGAACTCCTCTCGCATTTTATCCCAAACAATTCTAACTGATAATTTTTACAGATTTGTCTAAATCCAGGAATTATACGAGCACAAGTGGGATCAGGACATACCTTATCATTATCAATCTCAGCAGCAAAGTCTTCCTTGTCATCCACTGGAGTTTCTTCAGGTTTCTCATTGTAAAACCATGGAGCGATGGATCGCTTGCTAATCACGTGATAATGAGATGAAGACAAGATCAAACAAGTAAATACAAATGGAATTTGTATTAATAAGCCTTGAAAGCACACACACAGAAACACACACAGAAGTGTAGAATATATCAAGAGTTCTCAGAAGTGTTAAACTCTCAACACAAACTACCTATTTATAGGTAACTTAGACTAGCCGGCGTATCACCCAGCGTATCAACTGATACGCTGCACCAACTGGTCCGGCGGACCATGTGTTACGCCCAGCAGCCTAACTAGACTCACACAAGCTCTAAACAGATACAATACACGAGACACAATGTAGCATAGGAATATGCTCTAACAAACTCCCCCTTAACGTGTAGTGTATCTATTCTAACTAAAACTCTAGTCTTCAATCTTCAACAATGTTGCATCCGATCTTCAACTTGAAATCTTGTCAGAAATAGAGCTAGCATGGCTGGATGATTCTTGAATAAAACTTTGACCTTCTAGATCCACTTGTGAAAGATATAACAAACTCCCCCTTTCACCATGCTTGAGTCTTGACACACAAAAACCTGCAACTTTAGAAGACAAAAGTGCGGATTTTCTTTGAAATTCCAAAAATAATTTAATCTTGGTGCAAAACTTCTCTTTGAGAATCCAAGATATTGATTTTGAAATTTTGATTTTGTATCAAGTTTTGATCAATCGAAAACAACTAAGAAATAAAATATTTTTGGCTTTTAGAAACTTTAGATCAAAACACACCTAAAATCTTTTTGATTTTTCAAAGCTAGGCTAAAACACACCAAAAATCTTTTTGCATTTTACAAAAATGGAAATATAAATGCAATACAAAATTACACTCTATTTTTGGTATTTTGCGAGAAAGATCACGACACGAGATCATATCAGACATAATGCATCTAGCACATTTCAATTTCGGTCTTAATCAGCATGCAAGCCAAGATAATCGCAAATATAACATTTATGTTTATTTCAGCATGCACCAATCATTTTTATCGTTTTCAGATATGCTTAAGGTAATTTTATCATGCACTGATAACTCGGCCTCCACTCTATAAGAAATACTGGAAAATCATCATTTTTATCATATAGAATCAACTTTCTTAGAGATTTAATCATCCTTGATGAGTCATGCAAAAATAAAGCAGAACCCTAAACAAACAACAATCAGGTCAGCCTTGTGAGCACGTAGAGAAAGTCCGATTGTTTAGGAAAATAAGAAATATAAAATAAATCAGAAATTGTATAATCCAACAACAATCAGGTCGGTACTCCCGTACACGCAGAGAAAGTCCAATGGATTATACTAAACACCAAAGAAAATAAAGCAGAACGTCAAACGAACACCAATCAGGTCGATCTTTCGATACGCAGAGAAAAGCCGATCGTTTGACAAAATAAAGAAAATCAAACAAGTTGAAATCTTTGCAAAATGAAAACATGCATTCATCAGGATATCTCTTTATTCTATTTTTGGAATCATCACACAGCATTCATCAAGAAGCAAATAACCAAAGATTATCAGGCAAGCTTTATATTTATATCTTACTTGCAGATATCAGATTAGTCATGCACATTCACAGATTATGCAAGTACCTATAGCCTTTAGACTTAATCTATCCATGGTAGATAACATATATGCTGATGTACCATCATTTCTCGCTTTTGTCAGATCAATTTCTCAATTTTCTATTTTTTTTTTATTTTTCCAATTTCTCCCCCTAAAATTCAAACAAACACTATTTTTTGAATTTTCAATTTTCTCCCCCTAAAAATATGTACAACCAAAAAAACATGTAAACATATGAACAAGAAAGAAAATTGATCGACCAACACTGACACTTTGCAGTTTTAGGTTTGAAAAAATCGGTTGAAAAACATTTGAAAATGATATGTCATTGAAACACTAAATTAGGCAAGTTCTTCACTATCAGCAACACACGCATGACAGGTCTTCTTGAAGAAACCTGCAGACACCAGATAAAACATTAGTGGTTTTGGGATCGGCCCGAGTCAACAGCCTCGGGTCGCCCGGTGTCTTCAACATGGTCTTTGTTTGCCAAGGAAACAACTCGTGGTTTCCACATCAGTGGCGATTCAAAACTGTTCAATGAACCCACAAAATGATCAACTTGCGTCTTTGCCCAAGACGACTTACTAGCTGATTGGGACCTGAATGATTGTGGTTCATCAAAAATATGACCATTTAAATCCACATACTTAGCAGTTTTGTTCACATAAGCGTCAGTACTCGCATTCGTAGGACATTGAGCTTTCCTTCCTTTAGCTTCGCTAGTAAATTTAGCTTTAATAGCCTTCAATTTGTTATTCTTAATCAAAGCTTTTTCTTCTTCATTGACTGAAGAAACAGCAGAATCAACTTTCTCACAAATCTTTTCCTCTGCCAAAACTTTGGAAGTTGAAACAAACTTTGGAGCTTCACCCAATTTCTTCTCCACTTTCTTAGATTTGTTTTTCTTCTTAGTTGTTGGAGTTGCAAATTTAGAATAATCTTGCAATTCAGCTCTTGGATCAAGTGACACAGATGGAGGATTTAAGATAACCACCGGAGCTGGAACAGAATGCAAGTCCTCTAATTTCACACTATCGTCACTCTTCTCCTGATTGTAAATGTAATTCAGTAAAGTAGGAGACATAGCTGAATTCTTTACTTGTTTTTGAAGAACAAGAATCTCAATTTTCAACTCAGAGATCTTGACTTGAGCATCCATCAATTCTTCTTGAATATCAATAAATTGATCTGACAACTCATTGTATTCTGACTTTAGTTGTCTTTTTGTATCACAAATTTCCATTAGCTCAGCATGAACTTTTTCCCACTTCTTTGTGTAATAAGCAACATCTTTTGTTAAAATTCCATTCTTCTCACGAACCTGAACATTTTCATCTCTAAGCTTTGAAAGTTCCTCTTTAAGTTCTATAACTCTATCTTGTAATTCAGAAATCACTGCTTTATGAACATTTTCAGCAGCAGTAACGTCATCAAAAGCCTTTTGAAGTTCAACATTAGATTTCAGAAGAGATTCCACCCTAGCTGTTGATTTCTCGAATAGATTATCAAAATCTCCAATAACATCCTTTGCTTCAGTTTCCCATTTTTCAGCACTTTGAACCAGTTCTGTATTGACTCTTTCTAAATCAGCACATCTTTGTTAGGAACATTCTAATTCAGCTTTAACAGCTTTGAGTTCTTCAGAGATCAAACCATTCTCTGCTAACAAAGATTCATATTTTTCTTGAAACTCTTTTGTCACTTCTGCAGTACCATCGTCCACAACAGTTTCATATGAACTTGTGTCTGAATCTGAATCATGTAATTTGTGACAACCAACTTCGGCAAGAAGTGCAGATTCATCAGGATACAATTTAACATATTGTTTTAGATCAGCATTATACACCATGGCAGGTGATGTCTTGTAGATAGAATCTGTAGAACCATCTGCATTGAGAGTTGCAGTTAATGCTATCTGATTCTGTCTCTCGTCAATTATTGCTATATCTCTTTCCCAGTCATATCCTCCAGTCGTGTATGAAGTCAAAGCTTGTGATTTAGAATTGTTTGTTGAAGACGAGGATGCAGATACTTTTGAATTGTTACATTCACGAGAAAAATGTCCAACTTGTGAACATTTGAAACACTTAACTTTGGATTTATCCAATCCAAGTTTTCCTCCTGGAATAAAAGATTGTTTACCATGCTTCTTCATGTATCTCCTACCTCTTTCAACAATCATAGCAAATTGCCAATGTAAATCTAACTCGTTCAAATGATCATCATTCAACTCACCTAAGTCATTTGCAACCAAATCAACTTCTCCAAGTTTCCCAAAAATTGAACCATTTGACGATGATATAAATGCAGATAACAATGAAGCTAGATCCTCAGATGCCTTATCAGGTTTTGTAGACTTTGATGATCGGTTTGGACTTGTAAAAGTACAACCTGGAGAATCACCATAACTCTCAGTTTTTCCAGCAAGAAATGCAGTACTAGGACCTTCACTGTAAATGTTTGCCTTTTTAGCATTTATGGTAGAATCATTTTCACCACGATATGCAGCTGGATTCTGTACTTGTGCAGGCATGGATTTGTTGACACTCAACTCCATATCTCTTGCTTGTATCTGCTCAATCAAATTGATGAATGACAACCCTGAAAATTCTTTATCATGAGTAATCATCATTACATAATTCTCCCACTTTTCAGGTAATGCCTCTAGTATCTTCTCTTTCAGATCAGCTTCTTCCTTTTTGATGCCAACTAAAGCCATTTCACTTAATAAATGTGAAAACCTAGTGATAAGCTTTGAAATATTCTCATCTAGATAATGCTTGAAATTGTCGAACTCTTTTCTTAGAACCTTTTGTTTGCTTTTCTTGAATTGATCATTACCCTCACATCGTTTTTGAATTGCATCCCACAATTCTTTTGCAGAAGTATACGCAGAAAATTGATGTAATAAGTCGGAAGGTAATGCCATTGTTAAAGCACCATAAGCTTTTTGTTCTGCTTGATATGCCTTCTTTTGCTCACCAGTAAGACTTTGTTGCAAAATTGGCCTTCCATTTTGTCCTGTTGGATACTCATATAGATTATTGTAAGATATCCAAAAATCAACATCATTTGCACCAACATATGCATTGAATCGCTTCACCCAACTATGATAATCTTCCAATCTGAGTAATTTTGGAACTTTCTGACTTGTTCCTATTTCATTATCATAGTTAATGATAGCTTGCATCGTGTTTTGAATCGCGGAAAACGCTTGAAAATCCGACATATTTTCCAAAATATGACGCTTCAAAATCTTCTAACTCAAAAAAGAAGGCTTTCCAAGCGGATTTAGAGGCTCAAAAATGGACATACTGGTCGTAGTCTGGTACACGTCCTAGATCTTGTTGATACGAACGTTTTGGCTGGTATTGGGTTCCGTAACTCCTTACGGTTTTCAAGTTATGGCAGTTTTAGTGATGACCACTTTTCTGCCAGCGGATCAAACCAAAATCAGCGGATCAGATTTGTATTTGCGGATCAAAAACGGACCAGATCAATCTCAGCGGACCAGATTATACTTGCAGATCAGATTTATAACCAGCGGACCAAAATTGTACTAGCGGATCAGATTGATCCTGCGGACCAAAATTGATACGGCGGACCAAATTTTTCCAGCGGATCACACTGATACGCTATAACTGCCACGGATCAGCTGATGAAGATTGCCTAGCGGACCAGACGGTGGACCAGATTGTTCATCCGGCGGATCAGTCGTTTTTCATGCAGATTTCGACTGATTTCGCAAATTTTGACAAATTAAACTTAAATTTGCTTCACACAGATGCGAAAACTTACCTAGAAAACTCGAAAATCATTATTTATCTTGGAAACACCCGGAATTGGAAGAATTTGATGAAAAATGCTTCAAAACCCACTTTTTCTCTCTAAAAATCTCCAAAATCACAGAATATGATCAGCAAATGGAACCAGATAGCTCTGATACCACTTGTAAAACCATGGAGCGATGTATCGTTTGCTAATCACGTGATAATGAGATGAAGACAAGATCAAACAAGTAAATACAAATGGAATTTGTATTAATAAGCCTTGAAAGCACACACACAGAAACACACACAGAAGTGTAGAATATATCAAGAGTTCTCAGAAGTGTTAAACTCTCAACACAAACTACCTATTTATAGGTAACTTAGACTGGCCGGCGTATCACCCAACGTATCAACTGATACGCTGCACCAACTGGTCCGGCGGACCATGTGTTATGCCCAGCAGCCTAACTAGACTCACACAAGCTCTAAACAGATACAATACACGAGACACAATGTAGCATAGGAATATACTCTAACACTCATCAGTCACAACAAAAGCATGCTCTTTCTCTTCATCCCTTTCCATAGTAGCAACCAGGGCATTTGACAAGCTAAACTCTTTCAACTGAGGTGTCCAATCATATCCACCTCCTTCCTGCACGACCAAAGCACTCGACTCAGCCTTTCCCTTGCCATCACCTGCTTTCCTTTCTTCTGTTCTTTCTTTCCTCGGCTTTGTGCACTCTCTTGCGAAATGCCCATACTCGTCACAGTTGTAGCACCTCAGCTTGCTTTTTTCAAACCCCATCCTGATCTTATCTTGGTCTTTCCACACATTCCTCCTAGTCTTTGCCATGAACTTCTTTGCTCTGAAAACAACCATTGCCATCTGCCAAGAGACGTCTAACATCTCTACATCTTCTGGATTTATCTGATTCAGTTAGGATCATTCGTAGCATCAGGGTTGACACCTCCACTTGAACTTGCATGAGGTTGTGCCACAAATGCAGTTGACTTTGTGACAGAGCTTGGTCCACTTCCAGCTGACTTTCCATCTTGCTTAGAATCCACTTCTTCTGACAGCGGGGCTTGGTTCAATTTTCCCGCCAAGCTAAGGGAGCTTATATAGTTCAATTCTCTCTGCTATTCATCAATGAGCTTTGACTTCAATTTGTTGATCATCTCATCAAGAGATAGCTCACTCAGCTTGTTGTTATCCTTAATGATGGAAATGTTGGTATTCCAGGATTTGGGCGGACTATTCAGCAGTTTCAGATTCTTATCTTCCAGATCCGGTTCAACACCATAGCTTGACATTTCGGCCATCAGAGACACGAACCTTTGCACCTGTGCTTCAAAGGATTCACCCTGAATGTGGTTGAACAAATTGAATTTCTGCTTCAGCATTTGCTTGCGGCTTGCCTTAATGTCCGGATTTCCCTCATAAGCCACAATCAAAGCATTCCAGAGTTGCTTGGCAGTCTTGCAGTGCTTAAATCCTTGTGCAATGTCTGGTGTAAGTGCCATAGTCATAATGGCAAATGCCCTCTCTGCTTTGTTGCATCTTTCCCAATCATCATCATCATATTCGTCTTCCGTTTTAGCTTTACCTGCATTGGTTCCTTCTGGATGTGTAGGTGTGTGTGGCCCATGAATTACCGCTCTCCAGAGTCTGAGATCAACACTCTTCAAGTGGTTTTCAAACCTATATTTCCATTCCAGAAAGTTATCCGCCGATGTTAGTCTAGGTGGACGAGTGATGGATCTAATCTCAAAATCCAACTTCTGATACATACTTGGTTCGAAATCCATTACGAAAGCTTAGGGAACTTAAATCTAAAGTCCAAATGTCCAACACAAATGATTACGATTACACAAAACTGATTACGATCGTAAAAGCTTGATTACGATCATGAACACCATATTACGATCTAACCAAAATCGTAAACACTAAAATCGACTGACAGAATCGTAAAATCGATTACGATCACCTGATTACGATAACCACAAGTCGTAAACGCCCGATTCCGATCCAAAAATGTCGTAAACTCCAATTACGATCAAGTACGATCGTAAACTCGATACTCTGGATCGTAAACACGATAAAAAGGTGATCTTGAACTCGTAAATTCGATTACGATGGAGATCTTCAAACGGAACAATCGTAAACACCAAGAAACCCAGAAAAACCAATCGCAAACACGAAGAACATCAGCAGCAGAAATCGTAATCACCAAAACAGCCTTCAAATCTTCAAAAACCAACACTTTAATCCAGAAAATAGCTTGAATCAATATCGTGAGAGCCTCGAATCACAGATTCTTAGCTCTGATACCAATTGTAGGTCCGAAAATCAACCAATCACGATATCTTAATCACAAACGAGTGCGGAATCCTCGTAAGTGACTGATTCAAGAAACGAGATGAAGAGAACACAAGAATACTACGATCAAAACAATAAAAAACTTGATCTTTGCACACAAGATGAACTTGTCGGGTACAAGATAAGAATCGTAAACTCTGTCTCTCGGGTTTACGATCGTGAACCACTAGAATCGTAAACAAGCCCTCTGAATCAGCAGCGCTTAAATGGTAACCCAATGGGGTTTATATAGCCACCCCATTGGGTTTACTATTGGGCTCCTATTGATCTTAAACCCAAGCCCAAGCCCATATCTAATAGTAAACTAGTCCACTAATCTAAATAAACCCTCTAAGCCCAGCCCAACTAATTTAATATTACAAGCCTCATAATCTAGCCTCAACAGTATCCACGGTAGTGGCCACTGAGTTGCACGACTCCATACCCGCACGCTGTAATATTTCGCGTGCATACTGATGTTAAGACAAAAACATTGAGTCATGTGTAGGTCTGTGAACCGCAATGCCAAGAAAGAAAGTCAATGGCCCTAGGTCCTTCATTGCAAATTCCGTGGCCAAAAGAGACATAAATTTCTGTCGCAATGTGTTTGAAGAAGTGACGAGGATGATATAATAGACATATAGCAAAAGGTAAGCGACGTCTGAACCTCGTCGATAAATAAATAATGACGTGTCACACTTGCTATTAGAAAACCCGATTCATAGCATGTAGTCCGCGAACCGTTTGTACCATGTCCTAGGTGCTTGTTTCAAACCATACAGTGACTTCTTCAAGAGACAAACATGGTTCGGGTATTGAGGGTGTCGAAAGCCAGCAGGTTGATGCATATATACTGTTTCATTTAGTGCCCCGTGTAGAAATGCGTTCTATACGTCTAGTTGATGAACTGGCCAATTTTTGTTAAGATCCAAGGTAAGAACGGTTCTTATCGTCGCCGGTTTAACTACGGGGCTAAAAGTGTCCTCGCAATCTATCCCGACAAGTTGAGAACGCCCATCACAAACCAGCCTTTCTTTATATCGCTCCAGTGTTCCATCGGACTTTGTTTTCTGTCTAAACACCCACATGCTGCGCACTATATATTTATATTAGAATGTCGAAGAACAAGAACCCAAGTCTTGTTGTCAATAAGGGCACGGAACTCATCGAGCATGGCTTGCTTCTAGTCCGGGTTTTTAAGGGCATCGATGGGGTTACGAGGAAGGAGGGATATGGTCGATGAGGCACTGAGGTTAAAGGGGAGTTTTGTTTTAGAAATCCCAGACATACTGCGGGTGTGAATGGTTCAAGTCGGCATTGGAGGTGGAGGAGAAGGGCTTGGCGATGAGCTGAGTGAAGAGGAGGGGGTGACGGCATGGGTGATGTCACGGGTGTGGGACCAGCTGATGTGGAGGATGGGGTTGAAGGGGTAGGTGAAGGAGGGTCAGCTGGAATTTGTTGGGCAACAGGAGGGTTGGTTTGTTGCGATGTCCAGAGGAGAGGATGTGGTTCAGAATCCAACACATCATAAGAAGGGGAGGAATGGAGCTTACGGAAAGGGAAAGATGTCTCATTGAAAATGACGTGTCGCGAGATGAACATCCGGTTTGTGGAGAGATCATAGCAAAGATACCCTCTGTGATTGGAAGGATGTCCCAAAAAGACACAAGGAGTAGAGCGAGTTTACAATTTATTGATTGTGGTAGAGGGAAAGAGTGGGTAACACAAACACCCGAAAACACGAAGATGTGTATATGAGGGTTGTTTGTTAAAGAGCACCCGAGTTGTAGAGGAATATTTGAGAAGTTTTGAGGGACGTATGTTTAGTAAATATGTTGCGTGGGCTAAGGCGTGATGCCAAAAGGAGAGAGGTGTAGACGAGTGGTGAAGAAGGGATCGCATGACATTATTAATTAAGCGGATTTGGCGTTCCGCTTTTCCGTTTTGGTAGGACGTATAAGGACAAGAAAAACGGAAGGTCATGCCATTTAATTGTGCAAAGTGTTTGAAAGAATTATTATCGTATTCTCGACCATTATCACATTGGAGACATTTGATGGACGTTGAAAATTGAGTTTTGACATAAGTATGAAAAATGGTAAAAACATTGAACACTTGACTTTTGTTAGCAAGTGGGAACGTCCACAAAAAGTTGGTAAAATCATCGAGTAATAATAGGTAATATCGATATCCTCCCGTACTCAAAACGGGGGACGTCCATAAGTCACTGTGGACGATGTCGAAAGGTGCAACAGAATTAGTAGTAGATAAAGAGAAAGTCAACCGAATATGTTTACTTAAAACACAAGAATTGCAATTCGAAATATTTGAATGCTTTATTACAGTACGAAAGGGAAAGGATAATTGTTTATTGAAAGAAACTAAAATATCATGTCCCTGGTGTCCTAAGTGGGAGTGCCAAAGGTCCTGGGTAGTAGCTGCAAAAGCGGACAGACTAGAGACTTGAGCGGTGTTGAAAGAAAGTGGATAGAGGTCTCCAATGCTATTACATTGGAGGAGCGGTGTCTTGGTCGGGAAATCCTTCAAAACAAAACCGTAGGGATCAAATTCACTACAAAGATTATTATCAGTGGTTAAACGACGAACAGACAATAAATTTTTAACAATGGTTGGAACATAAAGAACATTTTCTAAGGTTTAAAGGAGGGAATGGAGGACAGAGAGTTTGGTTACCGATGCCTCGGATTGGAATATGCTCGTCGTTTCCTACAATGACATTCCGAAATATACCATTATTAACAAAAGACGTGTAGTTACCTGGAGTGTTTGTCATGTGTGACGTTGCCCCACTATCCACATACCATGTGGGATCATTCTGTGGAAGATTTAAAGTTGTATATGCTTGGTCGACATCTGTTGGAATATAACTATTTTCTAAGCAAGCATAGGATTGAGGAGCGAAAGGTGGTTGTGGACGAGGCCCCAAAATACCGGCTGAAGTGGCCCACTGGGAGGGTTGGGCCGGCTGGGTTGATGGATATGGGCATGGGGGTTAGGCCGTCCAAGGCATGTGACCAAGCTGCTGTTGCTGGGCCTAATATTGGGCTGAAGTGGGTGGCTGCGTCGACCAAGGGGAGCCCAGATGAACCCAGTTTGGGCCGGCAACCGCACTGTTTCATGAAGACCGGGAGGTGGCACCAGAATTTTGAGAATTACCACCACCCCGGGAGTTGCGATTTTGACGCTGGTTGCCCCTGTTACGATTAAACCCACGACCACATGAAGACCCACCAGGGTTAGCACCGTAGTCGTAGCGGGGGTTTACGGGGGCGATAGTTATCGGGTCCTCGTTGTTGCTGAACAGTGAGAGCTGCACCCGCAGTAATGGCAGCGGCGGATGCTTGATTTTGCTTCCGGGTCTCCTCATGAATTAGCTTCGATCGGGCTTCATAAAAGGTGGGGAGCGGATTGTTCTGTTGTATCATCATGGCGATGCCCTCGTAAGACTCCAGCAAACCTGCAATTAACTGCAATACAAGACGTTGATTAGAAACAGGAGAGCCAACATTGGCTAATTGGTCCGATAACATCCTCAAAGCCTAACAATAGGCCGAGCAATTCGGAAAGTTGGCGAGCTTTGTGGTGACCAATTTGTGCTCCAAATAAACAGCACGTTGATTCTGATTGTCCTGGAAGTTACTAGCAAGGGACTCCCAGGCCTGTTTAGCAGTGGCGTCGTCCTTGAGAATAGTGTTGAGGAGATCAATAGAGATCGTGCTATAGATCCATTGGATCACTATAGCATCCAGACGTGCCCATAACGCAGCATCAGTTTCAGTAGGGCTTGTAGACGAAGAGGATTTTGGCGGGATAATGTGGTCAATAACTTGGAACGTGCGGCAATGGATCTTGAAGAGTTCCGCCCATGATGTGTATCGTCCACTATCCATCTCAAGTGTCACCGGAACGAAATTCTTAATGTTCGTGACGGTGACCGCGGGGTGAAGTTGAGAAGGAGTGGAGGGAGTGGTGGTCGCCTTATCACCCATGGGAGAAGAGGGAAGAATGACGAGGGGAGGGAGGGTGAATGAACTGCGATAGGGATGGGGAAGAAGAGAGGGGCGGCTAGGGTTGGGTAACTGGAACTCGTGATACCATGTAAGTTTAGGTAAGATTGCATGCCTTCATTAATCACATATATTACAATATATAGAGGGGTATTGACTTGTTACCCAAGCTAAGCTAAACAAGTTACATTTGACTACCTCAACTAATTACATTTATATAATATACGCTAATATTTTCTTCTAAATCTCTGTCTTCATCTTGATCAGATTATCGTCAAATAATAAATGGCTCAAAGAATCTTCAAGAAGCTGATGATATGGATGTTGATTTACATAAACATAACCTTCAAGAAAACAGTTTGGTAGTGTCTGATCAATCAGAAGACGACAATTATTATGCAAATTGACCAGTTTCCGAAGGATTAAGATTCTCACAATCTGTTCTTGACTTCAAGGAAATCAAGAATATTGATGATTTCGGTATCATTGTGGACAACTTAGTCA
Organism: Deinandra increscens subsp. villosa; assembly: GCA_039602395.1. Classification (NCBI taxonomy): domain Eukaryota; kingdom Viridiplantae; phylum Streptophyta; class Magnoliopsida; order Asterales; family Asteraceae; genus Deinandra; species Deinandra increscens. The sequence continues at coordinate 75,272,485 of JBCNJP010000027.1, forward strand.
TAGATTCCGAAATACCAAAACATATTCAGATCAAATACTATGACATGTGCAATAGTCAAAAGACATATCTTCATGAAAACCTCTTAAAAGCTAGCTCTCATTATTATACTAGCAGTTGGGATCATTCATGAAACAGTTACAATCGCTGATGCCATCAAAGCTTGTAAAGGCAATGTTACTCGTAATGATTTTGAGAAAACCCTTAAAGCCTTTAAAGAGATGGGTATGGAAGTCGGGTTTTCAAGAGCCCGGATTCGTAAGCTTGTTGGGATTTTGTTCGAATCAAACAAGGTTTTGGAAGAAAAAATGAATGAGCAAGTTAAAGCAGAAGATGTAAAAAGCTTTGTGGGCTTAGAGATGTGATCAAGAATCTTGATGTTGAGATAGAAACTCTAAACCTAAAAGGCAAGAATCTTGATTCAGTCTTTTGTAAAGATGCTAATGCACCTTGATGACGTGTGTCCGAGAAAGGCCACACCACAAACATATTACGGTGCAAGCCTTATCTCAACACACCAGTCATTAAGCAGAGGTCGACCTAGACAGTGGTCGACCACTACTTGACAGTCCACTAGGCCGACAGACAGAAATCAGGTCCCTAGGCCGACCACTATGTTGGCCCAGTAAGCCGACCACTATGTTGGCCCAGTAGGCCGACCACTATGTTGGCCCAGTAGGCCGACCACTATGTTGGCCAACTAGACCGACAGACAGTCATCAGGTCCCCAGGCCGACCACTAGGTTGGCCCATTAGACCGAACACTATGTTAGCCCTAGGTCGACCACTACATTGGTCCGACCGACAGGCCACAGACAATATGACCGGTCGGCCATATCATGGTCGACCGACTTCCACCAAAGTTATCAACATGATTAATGGGACACATAACGAGTAGCCGACCGCTACTAGTCTACCATTAAGCCAACCAATAACTTTCAGTACTAACCTATATCCAGATGTATAGGCACAGACCAATGCTCGAACATCTGACCGGTATTCCTAGGCCGACACCTTCACCAATGCCATTACCCGAAATGGCTACTGGGAAGATTGTGCACAGGCCGGATGCCAGTCCTGCAGCTCCCTACTTTGGGACACTACGCATTAATGGCAGTACAAGACAAGGGTTGTGGGCTATAAATACCCCACAACCACCAGGTAAGTTCTCATTCAATGCGCACCCTCTCGTCTGATTACACTTAATCTCTCGAAACGCATACTGATTTTCACGCCCGAGCTTGGTCGCAGGACACCCTGTCCTGCCCTCCAAGAACAACGGTGTTTTCTGTTTTGCAGGTCCTAGTTGAATCAAGTGGAAGCCGAGCCGACCGCTAGCCAGGAAACGTCCGACTGCTAGCTAGTAGACTTGGGTCCGACCACCTGTAGTCCGACTGCCTAGGTGACTCGTCCTAGGCTAACCCCTATCTAGTCATCTTTGGTAGCCCGATTCTACATTGGCGCCATCCGCACTGTACTTTCAACAACATCAATGACTGACGATTCAGCCGATCATCCGGGGGACACCACTGAGGATTTCTCCACCCCCGGCGACAAGCAAGCTCCGGAGACTTCAACGGAGGAAGGTGACACTGGGGTACTAAACATCACCCCAGAGATGGTGAGCAAAAACTTCCTGCCCCTGAGACAAGCAATGAGAGAGTACGTTGCAGCAGAGAAGCTGAAAGGGGTCTGCCTTCAGCTGTCATACGAGGACGAAGGCCCCAGATTGGGCCCAATGCCACTGTTGGGAGAGACAGGAACGGGCGGAGGTCCAACGGCTGTCCAAACAGACAGCACCACAACGACAGTTGAAACTATCCTAACCTCATCAGGAGACACCCCAAAGCCAACTCAAGTAAGTTCGGGACCTTCCGACACAACACTCTCCGAGAACACAAACAGCACTGGTCAACCCCGGCCAAACTTTTCAGGTTACCAGGCACCACCATTCTATCCACCACCATACATGGGCCCATATGGCCAAGCAGGCTATCAAATGCCATTCTACTCACCATACGGTATACCACCACCAAGTTTCTTCTCACAAAGGCCACCTGGATCAGCATGAACAAATGCAACTCCAGTCACACCACCCCAAGCGGTACCAGTGATCGAAATCAAGGATCCAGAGGCCGATGACCTGTCGCTACCATACATACCGGAAGAGGAAAGTAAGTTCACCACCCAAATCAAAAACTTTGAATGCCCACCGAAGACAAAGCTACCTTCCACCGTTAAAACATACGATGGAAGCTCTGACCCGGAAGACCACTTGCATGAATTCAAATCGGCCGCAAGTATTGAACAATGGCCACTTGCAGTATGGTGTAAAATGTTTATCCAAACACTATCGGGACCTGCTCGGCTGTGGTTCAATGCTCTGCCCGACAAGTCCATAGACAGCTATGTCCAACTCAAGCAACTGTTCTCTCAGCACTTTGGCCAACAACGAAAGTGCACAAAAGACCCGATTGAGTTGCATAACATCCGACAAGGTGAACAGGAATCTCTGAGAGCTTTCATGGAAAGGTACAAAAAGGAGTCGCTGACCATCGGTCACGCGGACGAAAGACAGAAGATACCCGGTTTTATCCATGGTATGCGTACACGACAGCTGATAAAAGAAATGAGTGCCCGCGTACCCATTACTATGCAAGAAGCTTTTGACCGAGCCGAAGCGTTCATCAGAGGAGAAGAGGTGGCACAACTCCGGGACAAGTCGTCCTCCGGTCACACCAAGTCACACGGCCGACCGCCCCACCAAAGGGACAACCGCCGACCGTGGCAGTCGGGCCCGGAGAGGGGAGGCCGAGACGACCGCAAGCAGTCGGGCTTCGCCCCATACGACCGCTCACATCCCCCAAATCACAAAGAAAGGAAGTATGACTTCCCAAGTCTCACAAAGACCCCAATAGAAATATTGCAAACAGAAGATGCCAGTCGGCAATTCAACAAACCCCGGACAATGGGAAACAATACAGCTAATAGGAATATGGGAAAATATTGCGATTCCCACCTTGACCGGGGCCACGATACGGATGAATGCCACCAACTCAAGAAGGAAATTACCAACGCTATAAAGACAGGTCAGCTAGCTCATTTGGTGAAAGAGATAAAGGAGCAAAAACAAAAGAAAGAGAAGAAGGGGGATCAACAGGTCATCCTAATGACACACAGCTCCAAGCAGAAGAAACCAAGGCTGAGAAAGGAAACATGGGCCAACCAACCCATCTCTTTCCCATCCCTTGACACAGCAACTCCAACTCTCAGCCCAATGGTAATCACCACAGAGGTAACAGGTATCCAAATTCATAGAACATATGTTGATGGAGGCAGTGCCTCAGATATTATGTATGGATCTTGTTTCTCACAATTACCATGCAGCATAAAAGACAACATTCAGCCATCCAAGACCACACTGGTCGGCTTCAGTGGAGACATGGTCTTACCCAAGGGCGAGATTACGCTACCAGTGACACTGTCCGACGGGTTGCACACAAGAACCGAACGGATCACATTTCTTGTGGTCGACAGGCCATCTAGGTATAACATCCTTTTTGGCCGACCAGCAATTTATCGGTTCGGATGTGTGGTATCCACGGCGCACGGTATGATGAAATTCCCAACGGAAACAGGGGTGGCCACCATTCGGTCAATACAGGCCGAATGCTACCTCACCGCTGACGTCACCGAAGAAGCAAAGCAAAGCAAGTGGAAAGTAAACGATGACTACCCCGACCAGCTCATAACGATCGGCTCGGACTTGACCAACCAAGTCAAAGAAAAGTTGTACAACTTGATCCGGAACAGCCCGAATGTCTTTGCATGGACACCAGCGGATATGACAGGAGTTCCAAGGGAGATTGCTGAACACCACCTAAAGGTCGACCCCAACTATCCACCCGTTGTCCAAGGCAAGCGGGGAATGGGAAGAGATAAAAGCAAAGCTGTCTGCGAAGAAGTAACAAAGTTAGTTAAAGCAGGTATACTCAGAGAACAAAAATGGCACACATGGGTAGCTAACCCTGTGATGGTCCAGAAATCTGATGGGTCATGGAGAATGTGCGTTGATTTCACAAGCTTAAATAAAGCATGCCCAAAAGATTGCTACCCCTTACCAGCCATTGATGCCAAGGTAGACGCCCTGTCAGGATACACCTACAAGTGTTTCCTTGATGCATACAAGGGCTATCATCAGATCAAAATGGCCAAAGCCGATGAAGAAAAAACAGCTTTCCATACAGACAAAGGCATCTTTTGTTACAGAAAAATGCCTTTCGGCCTGAAGAATGCTGGGTCGACCTACCAACGTCTGATCGACCAGGCTTTTGACAGCCAGATCGGAAGAAACATGGAAGCATACGTAGATGACCTGGTCATAAAGAGCCAGACTGAAGAAGGAATGATAGCAGATATAGAAGAAACCTTTGGCGGCTGAGACTGTCACATGAAGCTTAATCCAGCCAATGTCATTTGGGATGAAAGGAAAATTCTGGGCCACATTGTGACTGATAAAAATATTATGGCTAACCCCGAGAAAATCAGAGCCATCACCCAAATGAAGCCACCACAATGCCTAAAAGAGCTCCAATGCCTCAACGGCCGACTGGCAGCTCTTCATAGGTTCATTTCAAAGTTAGCTGAGAAGTCCATGCCCTTCTTCAGAACATTAAAACAGTGCACAGACACTAAACAATTCCTATGGACAGAGGAGGCTGACACAGCCTTCAGCCAATTGAAAGAACAACTGAAAAGTTTAGCCACAGTCACTGCACCTGAAGCCGGGGAGGAGGTCATCCTATACCTCTCGGTCGGTGATGAAGCGATTAGCTCGGTCCTGTGCACCGAAAGGGGAGACACCCAAATACCAGTCTACTTTGTGAGCAGAGCAATGAAGGACCTAGAGACTAGATATTCCAAACTTGAAAAATTACTCTTGACTCTGATCCACACCGCTCGGCGGCTACGTAGGTACTTCCAGGCGTACAAAATTACAGTGCTGACCAACTACCCACTCAGAGAAATTGTCCAAAGGCCAGAAACCTCAGGCAGATTTGCAAAATGGGCAATTGAGTTGGGAGAGCATGAGCTCCACTTTAAGCCGAGAACAGCAATCAAAGGGCAGGTACTGGCAGACTTTCTGACAGAGCTAAGGGTCGACCCAAGCATCCCTATGTCGACCTCGGCCGAGTACACCCTACCGCCACCAATCACAAGTAATGATGCATGGACCCTATATACTGATGGGGCAAAGAACAGTGAAGGATCAGGGACAGGACTCGTACTAATCGACCCAAATGGAGTGGAAGTCACATACGCCATACGGCTCGACTTCCCCAGCACTAACAATGAAGCAGAGTATGAGGCCCTACTTGCCGGCCTAAGACTTGCCAGAAAAATGAATGTTAAAAAGCTATCGGTGAGGGTCGACTCACTCTTGGTCACGAACCAAGTGAACGGGGAGTTCGAGATACGTGGTGAGGCAATGCAGAAGTATGCCAGCAAAGTCAAGGAGATAGCTTCCCAGTTTGAGGAGTTCCAAATCACTCAGATACCGAGAGGTCAAAACAAGAAGGCGGATGCATTAAGCAAGCTAGCTTCCCTTGCCTATGCACACTTAACAAAACAAGTCCCGGTGGAGATAATACACAGCCGGACGGACGAAATACAAGAAGCCTTCATCACTGAGCATGACACCGCCGACAGCTGGATGACTCCCATCAAGAACTACCTACAACATGGCACACTGCCGACCTCATCGCTGGAAGCAGCCAAACTGAAGGCTCAGGCCGACGGCTATGCAATTCATAACAACAAGCTTTACAAAAAGTCCTACCTTCAGCCGTTGCTAACATGTTTGACAACAGAGGAAGGGAATTACATCATGAGAGAATTGCACGAGGGTATCTGTGGAACACATTCTGGCCCTCGGTCCATAGTCACCCGAATGATGACGTTAGGGTACTACTGGCCAACCATGTATACTGACACTGAGAAAGAAATACGAAAGTGCCAGGGCTGCCAGATGCATGCAAGTGTCCAGAGGGTACCAAAACACAACATGATACCAGTAACATCCCCCTGGCCTTTCTACAAATGGGGGATAGATATCGTTGGACCCTTCCCTGAAGCACCAGGACGCATCAAGTTTCTCATTGTGGCAGTAGACTACTTCACCAAGTGGCCAGAGGTCAAAGCAGTGGCTACAATCACAGGTATACATACAACTCTAACGTTGTTCTAGCACAAATGGCACTACTACTAAGATTTTCCAAACAAATTGTCTCAGACAATGGAATCAATCTGCAGGTAAACAAGTTGTCAACTTCGTATGGGAGCAAATTGTCTGCCGCTACGGCCTCCCAGGAAAGATCGTTTCAGACAACGGAAAACAATTCGCAGGTAACACACATTGCTAACATTGAGTAAGCTACTTACCAATACAAGCTTTCCATGAAAATCCATCTCAAACAATGGGAAACAATTTGCAGATAACCCATTCAGGTCATGGTGCCGAGAGCTACAAATCACCCAGATCTTCACTTCAGTAGCTCACCCACAAGCAAACGGCCAAGTGGAAAGAACTAACAAGTCAATTGTTTCTGGGATCAAGGCAAGACTAGGCAAGGAAGGAAAAGGATGGTTGAATGAACTCCCAAGTGTCATCTGGGCAATCAGAACAACCGAGAGGACCAGTCATGGACACACCCCATACAGTCTCACTTTTGGCTCAGAGGCTGTCATCCCAGCAGAGATTGGTATACCTACCTTCCAAATTGAAAACGTCTCTGTAACAACCCGACTTCCATGAACATTAAAATATATTATATATATATTTTAATATAGTTTTATCATAAAGTGGACTACTTTATTTAAAGTAGTATTTTAACGAAATGGTTTTTTTTTTATAAATTGTAGTTGTAACGATACGAAAGGAGTTTTTGATGTTATATAGTCATCCTAATTTTAAAGTTAGGGGACTAAAGTTGTCAAGTGGGAAATCTTATTTAAATTATCCTAACTTGGTTATGAAGTAAACTATGAGGACTAAGATTGTCAATCTTATTACTAATAAGTGGATGGACTAAATTGACAAATTAAAAAAAAAAAGAAGAACGATGGAGAGGTCGCAGGTCAGGGGCATCGACCCCCTGCCCTTCAATGATCGAGGTTGGATGGTGGAATTGAACCTAAATCTTTCGAATTTTGGGTTGTGATGGATGATTCCTGGCTCTCTTATGCAATTTCGACCCTAAAGGTATGTAATCTCCACGTTTTGGTTGATGAGAAATCAAAAATTAGGGCTGGACTTTGGGGGTTTCTTATGAGCTGCGATTTGGGGTTTATGGTGCTCGATTTAAGATCATAAAACCCAAAAGTTATAGGGTATATTGATTAATTTCAGTTTTGTGATTTTGGGGTAACTTGCATGTTGTGATTTGGATGCTTATATCATGTTTTAGGTGATAAAATCACACATAATGGGTGTCTAACATGTTAAGGATGTTTAATTTGGTTTATAACCAAGAGAAGTAGACGTATGAATTGGAATTGGGTCGAAATATCATAAGAAAACAATGCTGTTTCGTAATAAAATTCTGGGTTACAGCCTTGTATAAGAAAAATCATATAAAATCAACCGAGTATCCGATTGAGGTGTATTTTATATGTACGGAAAGCTCTCTGAGTCTTCTACATGTTATATTTGGACATGTTAACATAATTTGGATGGTACAGGGGTCAAAAAGGGTCGTGAACAGGTGCTGCACAGAAAGTGCGGCACCGAAAATGAAGCTTTATGGAATTTGATTTAGTTAAGTGTTGAATGTACTAACGAGCTAATCAACATATGATGTTTGATGGTTCAATTTCCCTTTTATACATGTCTTGATTGCCTTAGAATCATTTGCAAATGAGGCATGAAAGTTTGATAAAAATGGGTAAAAAAAAAAATAATACATGGTTAACATATAAAATTATGTTAGATCATGTTAAACGAAATGTTGTGAATGCTTAGTTGTTATTGATGGGATACTAAAGATGGGTTGAATGGGTTGGACCGTATGTATCCTAATGATTGTATGTTGACTTGCAAACAAGTTAGGTATTCAAGCTTGGAAGTCAACAAGTCAAGACAGTAAAAAAAAAAAGAGTATACAAATTCCTACGGGCTAAGGTGAGTGACTTAACCCGTATCAAGTATTGCCTATGGTATGATAGATACTTGGTTTGGATTATTGTACTTTGATTTATGAATAATCATATTCCAAGTGTTTCCATGAGTTGAGTATGAGGTTGTATGGAAGTTATAAATAGTCAATGGTCGAGATTATTAGAGTTTGGTAATGTCCGGAGAGTTGATGTGTTAATGTATTTTTGTTGTGATCATGGAATAAATGAAGTAAAAATGGTTGCTACGTTTAATAGGGTAACCTTTGATGTTGAAATTGTTGCCTAGGATCCGTATGGGCCTATTACTTGATGAGAATAACAATAAAGATTTCGAACCACTAATAAGCGGTTAAGTGTGCATAAGCTAGTAGAGGTTAGCAAGGAGATATGTTTTATGGTATGTAACCTAAAATGATATCTTGGTGAAATTATTTAGAAGCTTACAATGTAAGTAAACCTAACTCAAGACTTATGGAATTACTTGTAGAGTTACGAATGACTTTGATGGGATGTATGTGTCTAAAATGCATCAGACTGATTTATGTGGCAAGTTCTATGTTGTTTTAGTATAGAATCATGATGTCAGAGTTTTGAAGTATGTATTAGAATGCGAATAAAAAGTTAAGTTGCAGATGCTAATGGAGTGGTTAAAGGCAGAGTAGTAACGTTGGGTCGGCGTCTGCTACGCTGGCCTTGGTGACTTGGTCAATTGATGTTGTATTATGGAAACGTCATTTACTTGTTAAGTTTCCTAGTTAGAATGAAAATTTCAGTGGTTGAATGTCTTATGAAAAGACTAACCGTATGTGATTGGTGCAGGATATATATTTATTCATAAATTGTGGAGTTGGTTATGCTTTCCAGGATATGTATATATCTCGGATGAGTTGTGATGAAATTATGGATATCATCTCGTTCCTTGGGGTTGATGTTTTATAAAAGCTCTAAGTGATGGCATGGAGTCAAAGCCATATCATTGGCATCTCGTGCAAGATAACACACGAGGCTATAAATATATGGGTAGTTTTGTGTTAAGTCCTCACTTAGCTTTGACTAACGTTTTGTGATGAATTGTGTAGGTGGTGCCCGTCATGATTAGGACTCGTTGCGGCCAAGCCTTACGAGACTTGGAGACGGATTGGAACCGAGTGGAAGAAATGGAAGATGTACAATCCAAAGATAGATGGGGTCAAGGCTCGTGGAATCAAGTCTAATGAACGGGTCAACAAAGTAGAGTGCAAGATCACACATTGATCGTGTGGACTTTTAATGGATCATGTTAACCCTTTTTGTTATGTTTTGGAGTTAAGCTCCATGAGTTGTTTGGTAGTTTGTTTTTGTAACCATAGGGTCAAACTCGGTTACGGGTGTTGAAATTGTGTCATATTGATAAAACAGGTTGACCTATTCGTAAGGATCCTCGAACTTACGAGTAGGTCATGCCGAAATTTTGATTGAAAGTTTTTAGTTAAAGTATGTTCTTACTAGTGAATTTTATAAAGTATGATTTAAGTTTAAAACCTTGTTGGGAATTAAGTAGAAAAAAAAAATGGGCCTATCTTCCGCAAAAGTCGTAATATTCTGAATAATGGATAATGGGTGTTACAAGTTGGTATCAGAGCCAGGTTGAGGGATTTGGATACCAGGTGGTATTCAGACTCAACCTTAGTGCTCTTGATGGGAAATGTACGTTGACCCGGGACTTGATCACGAAGCCGAAGACACGAGGTTAGTATAAATTTTCTGATGGATATTCTCCATCTTGTTGTATCAACTGATGACCATACATTCATGCTTATATGCTGATGTATGTAAGGTGATTGGTACAAAGGGGGTTAAGTCAGAATGAGTATGGTTGATATATATTCAGTGGGAAATTCATTATTCATGTGCAATGATCGGATATGTAAAGTAGTGAATGTGTTTACTAATGTGGTTGAATTTCTAAATGACAGGACAGTGGAGACATCAGATTGTCGGAAGGCAGCCACTCGAGGAGATCGTCACCGTCGGTTATCTTCTTGGCTGCAGATGATGTGATTTGTGCAATTAGCCAATTATTAGAGTCACCGGGTAGGGTGACCATTTGGCTAACACGGGCTGATCACCGACGGGGGATACTGCGGATTGATCACTCGTAGGGGGTGCCGAGAGTCACATGTTGTTGTGACCTTGGTAGTGGAGTTATATCCCGGGAATTACATGGTGTTGTGACCCCGGTGATGGAAAAAAAAAATCGTGGGAACAACTAAAGTGATGCAAACCGATGTGGATAAGAAGATATTGATCTTCAAAGCTCAACACGATGCTCCCAAACTTTATCGAGGGGGGTTGTTCTTAAAGATTTAAAGTGGTGGAATCTAGGCACAAATGACATACAAGTAAGTATATCTTATTATTTATCATTTATGCCTTTGTTATGTTTTTACGTTATGATGGATACAATATGTGGGTAGCTTAGGAGATAGTTGTAAATTTAAGGTTAATCCTTAAAATCTGAATAAGATGATGGAAATGACAATATGAATATATTGAACCATGTAAGGATCATGAACACCTACAGGTATAAAGGGATGAAATGATGTAAATGATCGTGAACACCCACGGGTGTAAGTCGGTGAAATGATCTTAAGGATCATAAAGACCTAAGAGTAACAGTGGATGTGTATGATTTAGGATCATAAGAACTATTTTTTTTATAAGTGTGGCTGAAAGATGGAATTCTATATAATAATGTTTTGGAATTGTAAGTGGAAGTAATTTAATGGGATTCACCCTCGGTAGTGAACACCAATTGATCATAATAAGTTGGAATTTGATAAATATGTTGTATTTATTGAATTAGTGGTAACTTGAAAATTATATGTAACATTTAAGAGTGATCAATTTTGTTACAAAGTATGCATATGGTATGGTTGTTTTATAGCATGGATAATTATCCAAGATGGATTAGAAGTAAATGAGGAAATGGTTGTTTTTTATAAAGAATGATGATATGTGGTTGAATAATTATGACCCGTTTAGTGTAATGTAGATAGATCAAAAGTGTGATTATACGGAGTATGTTTGGTGACCCGTTTGGGTAAAGTGTGTGTGTGTATCATCGATGTGTGATATTCAAAAGATGTAGAATGACCCGTTTGGGTAAAGTGTGTGTGTATCACGAATGTGTGATATGCAAAAGATGTAGAATGACCCGTTTGGGTAAAGTGTGTGTGTATCACCAATGTGTGATATTCAAATGATGTAGAATGACCCGTTTGGGTAAAGTGTGTGTGTATCACGAATGTGTGATATGCAAAAGATGTAGAATGACCCGTTTGAATAAAGTGTGTGTATCACCAATGTGTGATATGCAAAAGATGTAGAATGACCCGTTTGGGTAAAGTATGTGTATCACCAATGTGTGATATGCAAAAGTGTGGAATGACCCGTGTGGGTAAAGTGTGTGCAAATCACCAACGTGTGATAAGCAAAAGTGTGGAATGACCCGTTTGGGTAAAGTGTGTGCGAATCACCAACGTGTGATAAGCAAAAGTGTGGAATGACCCGTTTGGGTAAAGTGTGTGCGAATCACCAACGTGTGATAAGCAAAAGTGTGGAATGACCCGTTTAGGTAAAGTGTATGCATATCACCAATGTGTGATGTGAAAAAGATGTAGAATGACCCATTTTGGGGTAAAGAAGAGCGTATAACACACATGTGTGTTATACAAAGTAAAAATGACCCGTTGGGTAAAGAAGAGTAACAAAGTGTATTTAGCTTCAAGGCTATAGCAATGTGAGAATCCCCTAAATTGCCATTTAGGAGTTATTGTGTGTGTTGATGATGAATGTGTGAGATAAATTAGATGTGGTTTCATTCGTGGAATGAATCCAAAATGGTTGGAAACGTCAAATGACCCGTTTGGGTTAAGGAGGAATTGGAAGTGAATCCAAGTGGAAAGCTTGGAAATGATTGGGATTATGAGTAACCATAATCTGTGAATGCACCTTTGGATGGAAGTGTGATCTTAGCATAAGTCTATTTGTGCCAAGGGGAGGTTAGAAATTTAGAGTGATGACAAGTAAAAGAAATGTAGAATGTACGGTTTGTATGGTAGCGTAGTAGTTTGCATATATGATTGATTTTATGCCCTGTTGCATGTGAAGCATTTGGTACTACTATCTATATTGGGTGGTACAAGAAAAGAGGTTAGTTTTGTGGAATCGATTGTGGATGGGTTAACGGATCAACGGGTTGAGGAAAGACTGTTGGAAAGATTTCCTATACTATTGTATGGCAAAGGTGTGTTAAATGAAACCAGATTATCTAATCTGGTTCTTGAAATGTTAGGTGGTATGATAATGTAGAAATTAAAATATTTATTTTGAAACGAGTAAAAAACAGGGAAATATGGCTAAGTGTGGAAAAGCAGGAAAAATCTGAATTTGTGACCTGTAGACTACAGATCAGGCGTAGCCTACGGTTTCATCTTTTTGGTCAAATTTCATAGTTGACTCAAAATGTTGTTTGTTGTCTTTAGCAGTGGAGATGATTATGATGTGTTATCGGCCTAACATGAACTCTTTAGTTTATAATGGCTAACAAACTTATGATTGAAGCCTCATGTATGGTGTTAGAGTTGAAGATAAGGATTCGAATCACACTGGCACATGTGATCTTCTAGTGGGACCTATTTCAAAGGTATGGTGATCACTTTATATTTGTATTATGTCGTGTAATGCAATACCTCATGTATTGATGAATATATTAACAATAGTGGTGATAATGCTTGAGTGGAACGGGTACTAGGGAGTAGATAAAACTCCTTAGTTATGTGCAAGTGAATCATATTGAGCACAACAGATTGGTTTCGGGGACGAAACCTTTTTAAGGAGGGTAGATTTGTAACAACCCGACTTCCATGAACATTAAAATATATTATATATATATTTTAATATAGTTTTATCATAAAGTGGACTACTTTATTTAAAGTAGTATTTTAACGAAATGGTTTTTTTTTATAAATTGTAGTTGTAACGATACGAAAGGAGTTTTTGATGTTATATAGTCATCCTAATTTTAAAGTTAGGGGACTAAAGTTGTCAAGTGGGAAATCTTATTTAAATTATCCTAACTTGGTTATGAAGTAAACTATGAGGACTAAGATTGTCAATCTTATTACTAATAAGTGGATGGACTAAATTGACAAATTAAAAAAAAAAAGAAGAACGATGGAGAGGTCGCAGGTCAGGGGCATCGACCCCCTGCCCTTCAATGATCGAGGTTGGATGGTGGAATTGAACCTAAATCTTTCGAATTTTGGGTTGTGATGGATGATTCCTGGCTCTCTTATGCAATTTCGACCCTAAAGGTATGTAATCTCCACGTTTTGGTTGATGAGAAATCAAAAATTAGGGCTGGACTTTGGGGGTTTCTTATGAGCTGCGATTTGGGGTTTATGGTGCTCGATTTAAGATCATAAAACCCAAAAGTTATAGGGTATATTGATTAATTTCAGTTTTGTGATTTTGGGGTAACTTGCATGTTGTGATTTGGATGCTTATATCATGTTTTAGGTGATAAAATCACACATAATGGGTGTCTAACATGTTAAGGATGTTTAATTTGGTTTATAACCAAGAGAAGTAGACGTATGAATTGGAATTGGGTCGAAATATCATAAGAAAACAATGCTGTTTCGTAATAAAATTCTGGGTTACAGCCTTGTATAAGAAAAATCATATAAAATCAACCGAGTATCCGATTGAGGTGTATTTTATATGTACGGAAAGCTCTCTGAGTCTTCTACATGTTATATTTGGACATGTTAACATAATTTGGATGGTACAGGGGTCAAAAAGGGTCGTGAACAGGTGCTGCACAGAAAGTGCGGCACCGAAAATGAAGCTTTATGGAATTTGATTTAGTTAAGTGTTGAATGTACTAACGAGCTAATCAACATATGATGTTTGATGGTTCAATTTCCCTTTTATACATGTCTTGATTGCCTTAGAATCATTTGCAAATGAGGCATGAAAGTTTGATAAAAATGGGTAAAAAAAAAATAATACATGGTTAACATATAAAATTATGTTAGATCATGTTAAACGAAATGTTGTGAATGCTTAGTTGTTATTGATGGGATACTAAAGATGGGTTGAATGGGTTGGACCGTATGTATCCTAATGATTGTATGTTGACTTGCAAACAAGTTAGGTATTCAAGCTTGGAAGTCAACAAGTCAAGACAGTAAAAAAAAAAAGAGTATACAAATTCCTACGGGCTAAGGTGAGTGACTTAACCCGTATCAAGTATTGCCTATGGTATGATAGATACTTGGTTTGGATTATTGTACTTTGATTTATGAATAATCATATTCCAAGTGTTTCCATGAGTTGAGTATGAGGTTGTATGGAAGTTATAAATAGTCAATGGTCGAGATTATTAGAGTTTGGTAATGTCCGGAGAGTTGATGTGTTAATGTATTTTTGTTGTGATCATGGAATAAATGAAGTAAAAATGGTTGCTACGTTTAATAGGGTAACCTTTGATGTTGAAATTGTTGCCTAGGATCCGTATGGGCCTATTACTTGATGAGAATAACAATAAAGATTTCGAACCACTAATAAGCGGTTAAGTGTGCATAAGCTAGTAGAGGTTAGCAAGGAGATATGTTTTATGGTATGTAACCTAAAATGATATCTTGGTGAAATTATTTAGAAGCTTACAATGTAAGTAAACCTAACTCAAGACTTATGGAATTACTTGTAGAGTTACGAATGACTTTGATGGGATGTATGTGTCTAAAATGCATCAGACTGATTTATGTGGCAAGTTCTATGTTGTTTTAGTATAGAATCATGATGTCAGAGTTTTGAAGTATGTATTAGAATGCGAATAAAAAGTTAAGTTGCAGATGCTAATGGAGTGGTTAAAGGCAGAGTAGTAACGTTGGGTCGGCGTCTGCTACGCTGGCCTTGGTGACTTGGTCAATTGATGTTGTATTATGGAAACGTCATTTACTTGTTAAGTTTCCTAGTTAGAATGAAAATTTCAGTGGTTGAATGTCTTATGAAAAGACTAACCGTATGTGATTGGTGCAGGATATATATTTATTCATAAATTGTGGAGTTGGTTATGCTTTCCAGGATATGTATATATCTCGGATGAGTTGTGATGAAATTATGGATATCATCTCGTTCCTTGGGGTTGATGTTTTATAAAAGCTCTAAGTGATGGCATGGAGTCAAAGCCATATCATTGGCATCTCGTGCAAGATAACACACGAGGCTATAAATATATGGGTAGTTTTGTGTTAAGTCCTCACTTAGCTTTGACTAACGTTTTGTGATGAATTGTGTAGGTGGTGCCCGTCATGATTAGGACTCGTTGCGGCCAAGCCTTACGAGACTTGGAGACGGATTGGAACCGAGTGGAAGAAATGGAAGATGTACAATCCAAAGATAGATGGGGTCAAGGCTCGTGGAATCAAGTCTAATGAACGGGTCAACAAAGTAGAGTGCAAGATCACACATTGATCGTGTGGACTTTTAATGGATCATGTTAACCCTTTTTGTTATGTTTTGGAGTTAAGCTCCATGAGTTGTTTGGTAGTTTGTTTTTGTAACCATAGGGTCAAACTCGGTTACGGGTGTTGAAATTGTGTCATATTGATAAAACAGGTTGACCTATTCGTAAGGATCCTCGAACTTACGAGTAGGTCATGCCGAAATTTTGATTGAAAGTTTTTAGTTAAAGTATGTTCTTACTAGTGAATTTTATAAAGTATGATTTAAGTTTAAAACCTTGTTGGGAATTAAGTAGAAAAAAAAAATGGGCCTATCTTCCGCAAAAGTCGTAATATTCTGAATAATGGATAATGGGTGTTACAGTCTCGGAGCCGACCAATGACTCAGAACTGTTGGTCAAACTGGCACTCACACAAGAACGCCGAGACATGGCAGCTATCAACGAGGCTAAGTACAAGAAGCAGATGGAAGGATATTATAATCAAAGGGTCCGAACTGTAACCTTTCGGCCCGGAGATTATGTATTCAGGAACAATGAAGCTAGCCTACAAGAGGATCAAGGCAAGTTGGGACCAACCTGGGAAGGCCCTTATCAAATCATGGAGGCACACGCGAAAGGGTCATACAAACTAGCTACAATGGATGGCAAACCTGTTCCTAGACACTGGAACGGAATGCAACTCAAGAAGTGTTATCTATAAGCTAGGGGCATAGACACCCCACTTTTGTAATGTTGCTAGGCACTTGGGCATTTACTAAAGTCCCGCTTTTGTAGCTCTTTGATCAGCTGGGCATTCACCTAAGTCCCACTTTTGTAACATCATTGATCATTCGGGCATTTATTAAAATCCCACTATAATACAATGCAACATTCAGTTTTTTATGATCTTTTCTTATTATTAATATAAAGCACACAAGCAAAACTATACAAGCCGGCCAAAAGCGGTCGGCATAGTCAGAATACTACCCAAACTAACATGATTTTCAGTCAAAGTCACCAAGCTGACCAAACTACTATCATAGGTGAGCCTAAGGCCACACCTGTTAGCTACCAGTTGGAGGGAGATCAGCAGACGGCCAGCCAAATCTCGGCACAAACGGGCCGGTCCCCCACAAGGCTGGAAAGCAATATTCGTAAGATGGTTATCCGTACAAGGCTATACAGGAAAACACATTAAGGGTTCATTCCTCACAGCTCTATCTTAAGTGGGTGACCAGCAGAACACCGGGTCGCCTTGGTCGAGCAGTTAACACTCGACCTAAGAGGCACTAGGAGTAAGCCTGGACCACATAGACTGAAAGACTTCGGTGGAACCTAGGTATAAATGCGCAAAAGAATATGTATACAAGCATATATTCTTAAATCAAGACTAAACTCGGGGGTTGTACAACCGAAAACTATTCTAAAAAGCTAGATAAAAATAAGTCATACTGACCGACCAGTATCACACCGCTCGGCCAAGACAACGAGGTTGATTACAAAATCAACACCAAAACATGCAGCGGTCGACCACGCATAAACTAACAAAGATGCTGACGAGCATTAATAGTTTAAACAGTCGACCACAAAGACAACAACTAATAAAAAGGAGAAAACTCATGCATATTTTACATATATAGTAAAGTTTATTGTCCTGTTGTCATTAGTATTACAATACTTACACTAGTTCAGCGTTATTACAGCATGGCTGAGCAGCCAAGCCGACCGCTTACAAAAGCACTCGGCCAACAAAAGGCAAACGATAAACAAAAACTCCCGTTTAAGGAAGATGTCCATGATGGGCCGACCTAGACACTTAACAAATTCTGAAAAAAGAAAAACAATACTAAGTCACAAAGACACAGCCGACCTCTTACGGGGGCTCTCGGCCAAGGACTTATCGGTCGGCCCAGGATCCATACTCAGCATATTTTAAGTATGACAGATTCATTAGCATCACCGGTCTGTCAACATAGCAGTCAGCCATATAATATGACCGACCGAACAGGAATCCAAGTCCCATAACAGGAATCATACATACATCATTCGAAACAAAAACAAATAAATGAAACATAAGACAACAAGAATCCAAAACATTCATTTTCATTTCATAGAAAGACGATTACAATGCTGGAAAGGAAATACATATTACTAGCTACATAACTATTCTAAGTTTTCGGAGAAGAGTCGGCATCAGGAGAGACATGTGGTGGAGGAATGACCTTCTCAACAAATCTCCCAGCCCCAGGCTTGTTACCGCGAAGCCATAGGCGCTCGGTCCGGGGTTGGATGGCTCGGAGATCGTCCATGGACCTGTTTAAGCAGCCGCCACGACATCAAGATAAGGAAATTTCTCCTCACTGAACTTGGCAATAGCAACCTTCATCTTATCTTCGCTGTCAGCCCTGAAACAAGTATTAGCTTCTTTCTCTTTCCCAGCAAGTGCCTGTTTGTAGCCAGCCAGATAGCCCTTATGAGCTCCATAGGCTGCCACAGCACTCTGCAAGGCGCCGAGAGGCTCCTTGAATTCCACACTGCCGAGCAGCCGGTAGACGACATGATGAAAGCCCTCCTCAATTAACCACTTCCGATCATCACTATAACCTTGGGAGAGAGCCAATTCACCCTTGTAGAGATTCTCAATTCTTGTCGGCCCTCGGTTGAGTCAGCTCGGCCTCATGACGTTGTTTCCCCTCCTCATGGACCTTGCGGAGGTCGGCCAATGATGAATTCGCCTCAGTGACAGATGCTCTAAGCCCAGCACTGGCCTCTCCAACACATCTTTCTCAATCCTTAGACTGGATAACCCCTCTTCCAAGCGACCGACGTGAGCAAGGTCGACCTTAGCAAGCTCAGCCTCCAAACGGGCTGTTTCCTTCCTACGGTCGGCCGAGCGCTTGCGAGCCTGCCCCAACCTCCTCTCCAGACGAGCATTCCGGCTAATCATATTTATTCCGGCTGAATAAGCTCGGGTGAGCTTAAAGTAGGCTCTCTGCCGAGCATCTTTGTGGGAGACGGAATTCTGATCCAACACCTCTCCAGGAGGAAGGGAAAGGCGAGCAAAATGTCGGCACAAATTCAAGGTGTCAAGCTTCGAATCATTCTTCAAACCCCAAGTGGGGGTGAAAGGAAGTTTGGCCGACTCGGCCGGCAGCTCTCGGCAAGGGGAGGCATCAGAATCACCCTCCAAGGAAACATCCTTGGCCGACAGCCTCCCAGATTTCTGTCTCTCAGAGATAAGCTCAGACATCCTACCCTCAGCCTCAGGGGTCGACATAGTTCCTCGAACAGCAGAGCCATCCTGCAAGGAACGTAAAACTTCATCAAAATCCCCAGGAGGATACCAGCAGATCATGGCAAGAGATTGAGCACTTACAGGATTAGTGGCCTCGGCCACGACCTTCCGTTTCTGTTTCCTGGCGTCTCTATTTTCCTCCTCTCCACCGGCATCTTCCTCAGCATCCGACGGCTCCACCTCGGACTCCTCATCACGAAGCCGACTGCCGCTCTCGGCATCGGCACCACTACCCTTGGTATTTTTCCGACCCTTCTTGATTTTTTTCAGAAGAAGACAAAGAGCGCTTAGACATATGCTTCACATGGGAAGTCGATTGCCCCTTGGATGGCTTCTCAGGCGCCTTCCTCTTCTTGTCCTTATCCTTGGATTTCCCTTTCTCTTCGTCGACCAATTCACTAGTAACACCACCCAAAGCATTCCCAAGGGTAACTGTTTTCCCATGCACAACAGTAAAGTCTTCGAAACGGTGTTGAGTGGTCGTCTGTACGGGGTCGACCTCTTCATCACCAAGTGGTCGGTCAGTCTGCTCAACATCATCAATGTCATCAAGATTAATGAAATCAATAAGATCCATATCTGCAAGGCAATGGAAGAAGGATTAACACGATAAAAAAAACAAGTCAAAAGAGAAGGCAGGGCATTACCCCGGCCCTCAAACTTAAAGGCTGGCTTTCGATCGGTGTGCAGCCAGTTCTTACTCAGCCCGGTCAGAATCAGAACCCTTTCAGGAAAAGCCCTTAAGGGAATCTGCAATTGGACAAGCTTTTCAACGGTTTCGGCATCAAAAGGCTCTTCGACAACAGTCCCAATTTTGGCTTTGGCCGACGCAACTTTAAAATGAGGAACTTTATCCAAAATACTGGAAGACACCCAAAAGAATTTGTCCTTGAAGTACTTAAGGCTGGTCGGAAGATCGGTCAAGTAACGAGGGCTAACAGTGCCATCATCATACTTAACACAACGTTGGTCGAAAGAGTACCAATCTATCTGTCGACCCATCTTAAAAAACCGATGAAAAACACCCAAAGTTGGCTCCTTGCCGACCGCCCTACAGCAAACCTCAAAGTGGGTAACCCTAAGGATGGCTAGAGGGTGGAGCTGAGAGATATGAACCTCATGGTTATCAAGTACACTTAGAAAAAATTTAGAAAGGGGAATCCTGAGTTGGCCGGATGAAAAAGCCTTAGTATACAAACCTATTTTACCCTCAGGAGGATCCATAATGGAAGCCGTCGGCTTCGGTAACTCTGGGCCGAGCAGTTTACTAATGCCGAACCGTTTACAATGTCTCTTAAGATCCTCCGGGGTAAGGACCGAATGAAAACTATCCATCTTAGCCATGACACGATGGACCAAAGATAAGGAAGAAAACAGGAAAAGAAAAAAACGTACCAAGAAAGAAGAAAGCGTCTGAGCCGAAAGCCTAAGAGGAAGAGTGAAGGGAGCTCAGAGAAAAGTTACAATGGCAGATTACAAATGAGAAGAAAGTTTCATATTTATAGGCAAAGCCCAAGTGACGCTTCGGTTGCCTGCGAAACACAGGATAACTACCACTCGGGCCTATGAAAGCCCAACACGTCATAGAGACAGCTGTAATGCATCCACACCGTAAAAGGCCGAGGGCCTAATACCCAAACAGAAGCGCTCGGCCAAGAAGCGCTCAGACAAATCCGATAAATGAAAGGAAGAACACAATGAGTCCGACGGAAGTGTCCAGACCACTACACATCGGACTGGGGGGCTGATGACGTGTGTCCGAGCAAGGCCACACCACAAACATATTACGGTGCAAGCCTTATCTCAACACACCAGTCATTAAGCAGAGGTCGACCTAGACAGTGGTCGACCACTACTTGACAGTCCACTAGGCCGACAGACAGAAATCAGGTCCCTAGGCCGACCACTATGTTGGCCCAGTAAGCCGACCACTATGTTGGCCCAGTAGGCCGACCACTATATTGGCCCAGTAGGCCGACCACTATGTTGGCTAACTAGGCCGACAGACAGTCATCAGGTCCCCAGGCCGACCACTAGGTTGGCCATTAGACCGAACACTATGTTAGCCCTAGGCCAACCACTACATTGGTCCGACCGACAGGCCACAGACAATATGACCGGTCGGCCATATCATGGTCGACCGACTGCCACCAAAGTTATCAACATGATTAATGAGACACATAACGAGTAGCCGACCGCTACTAGTCTACCATTAAGCCAACCAATAACTTTCAGTACTAACCTATATCCAGATGTATAGGCACAGACCAATGCTCGAACATCTGACTGGTATTCCTAGGCCGACACCTTCACCAATGCCATTACCCGAAATTGATGGCGATCTAGACGAACCCGACCTGAGCCCGTCCGGAAGTCCAAGACCCGTCTCTGTCGGGTTGAAGATTTTATCAATATTTTATTTTAAATAGTTTATTTATTATTTAATACTTTCCTTATTAGATGTTATCTTGTTTTCCAAGTTTTTGTTTAACTATTTAAGAACTTTGTAATTTATTATTGGGGGGTTGATTTTGATTGAATAAAAGTATTTCGTTTGGAGGTATTTTCCAAGCTTTCTAGCACCGGGTTTTGGGGGCTAGGTTTTTAGTTTCTTGACATAGATCAAGGTTTACTATCCATCACGCTAGGTTTTCATTCCTTGACATAGATCAAGGGTTTTCTATCCGCTTCCGCTATCAAGTGGTAATCAGAGCCATGTCGGATCACCGTAGAAATCATCGTAGATTCGCCGCCGGAGGCAACGATGACTACTATCGTGACCCGAGGTATGCAGAAGAAATCAAGAGTTTGCAACAACGAGTTCATGAACTCGAGTTGTGTACGTTTTATGAAGGCACACCCATGTATGATGAAGACGGGGTGGTGCCTGACATGGAAGAGTGTTTGTTGATCCAACAACTTTTGGGTTGGATTACTGTTCAAGACGAAGAATTGGTAGAAACTGATGAACAAGTGAAAGAGAAAGACGGTGTCGATCATGCGGATAGACTAGCGGTGCAAGAGGCGGTCTCTTCTGATCGACAAGGTGGAAAACTTCCATTAAAATTCAACCGTCTTATAAAATCCGGTGGTTATTTTGTTTGGTTTGCTACCTCGGTTTACCAAAAGCTAGCCGAAGATGTAGAGATATGGAAGGCCCCGTCAACAAATAACTTGGGTGTAGCAATAGAAAAAAAATCGCACATCTTCAATGCATTTAATATGCATCAATATATAAGTTTGAAATTGGATGCAGGGGTGGGAATGCAATATGTCGTCTTCAAAATTTTAATTCGCATGTGGATGGAATTCCAATTTGCTAATTTTTTTCCATACAATATCAGGTTCGAATTTTGGAGTTATCCACACGATTTGGGTTTTAAAACTTTAAACGTGAATGATGTTTATCAAGCGGTGGTCAATTATAAAAAATTCACTATTTTTTATTATCCAATTCTCTTCATCTTTGGAGCCACCAAGGTCTATCTTCGCAGGTTTTACTCGTCATTTAGTGTCCGTCTGAGACAAAAAGGAACCAATCTTTTCGACATTCTCAAGACACGAGGACGAGTCTTTTTCGAAGAGAGGGAGAGGGAAAAGGATGTGGAAGGACCCGGTAACCCGATAGACCCGGGGCCCATCGGTGCGCATGGTATGCGCTTAAAGTCGTCAGAGACCCGTAACTTTCCGTTTGATCCCGGGGGTCCTGATCTGTCACACCCTGTAAGATTTGTGTCGGGATGCGAGAAAGGTTATCACAGTCAATGTTACGAACGTACTCTGGATGGTTCAACAACTAGAGCCGTTTTGGAAATTGTTAAATTGTTGGAGTAAATAGGAAATTTTCCAAATATCATTACGCAGCGGATTAATTGTAATGAGAAAAGTAAATAGTTTTATGTTTACAACACATAAGTTTCAAAAGATTTTTAGGACATGACACCGTTAGGCGTTATGTCAGGAAAATCTCCAAAAGCTAAACCATACTCCAGAAACAAATGATAAATCCTAAGATGCAAAGGCAGGAAACAAGCAAGCAGGTCCGATGCATGCACAGCAATTATGTTTAAGTACCTGAGAATTCATACGAGAAAACGGTCAACAAATAATTGTTGGTGAGTTTCACAGGTTTAAAGTGCTAGCAGTTAAAGGTTGTATGAAAACAGTAATTGGAAATAGTTCATGTTAATAGATGACAATGTATGATAAGACTTGTTGATAAGGTTACCATGTACTCTGAATACCGAAACTGACTGTTTACCCACTCTTGGTACATATTGTCCGGTTGGTACCGCATAAATATGACATAACAATTTGTACTCTTTGACATAAGACGGAGTCACGATTGGAGCTACCAATCAGAGCAGGGGCGTTAACCCAATAGATCTATTCAAACGTTACCGTTTGCAAATGATAATTAATCGGATTCAGTTAATAGTGGGGTTAGGGTTATAGCATGAATGAACATGAGATAACAAGTGTGGACAATGGAAAAGCACATGAAACAGTTATGATAACAAGGTCCAATTGTCTAACATGG
Organism: Deinandra increscens subsp. villosa; assembly: GCA_039602395.1. Classification (NCBI taxonomy): domain Eukaryota; kingdom Viridiplantae; phylum Streptophyta; class Magnoliopsida; order Asterales; family Asteraceae; genus Deinandra; species Deinandra increscens. The sequence continues at coordinate 75,295,988 of JBCNJP010000027.1, forward strand.
AAAAATGTATGTATGAATTCTCCCCCAAAGATTAAATAGTTAAAGGAAAAAGGGGCCGTGAAAACTCACATGATTCAGTGATGGAAATCGGTAGCACGGTCAATGAAAATGCAAGCCTAGATAATTATAAGACATGCAATATAATAAGTAATTGGGTTGACATTTGTCACTCCAATTAGGTAGGTCAAGTCTTGACGTCATGGTAGCCTTAGGGTTTAATGATTTGGAAAGTCAAAGTGAAAGTGTTCGGTTTTAGGTTTATTTGGAAATAATGTAAAATATACATTTTTAATTAAATAAAATATATAAAATTCCCAAATAATATTTAAAGATGATAAATATTTATGTAAATAAATATTAAGTCAAAATGAGGGTTTTCATATGAGAAATTGATTAATTTCACTAAGTAGTTGAAAACCGGGCGATTTTGCGGTAACTGCCGATTATACGATATTTATCCGTTTAAGTTAGAAATCAACCAAGTATAATAAAATATGATTAGTTTCTGTCCAAAATGGGTAGATAAATATTTCAAGTGTTGGTTTGCATTGGTTTTGCCGGTTTGATGTAACTAGTGTCGGTTTTGCCGTTTTGGTCCCGTTTGCCCGTTAAATGATATCGTTAGGTTCCTAAATTCACCATATATGTTTGTAAACATGTTTTTACCATTAAAATAACCCTAAGTGTTTATTTGGACCAGATTTGGGTTTCGTTACGAAAATGGAGTTTCCGGGTTCGTCGGGTGTCGGTTTTAGTCCCGGTTTGTGCCCAAATTCAAGTAATTTATAAAGGAATCTTTTGGCTATGTCCTAGGTTCACTTTAACCATCATAACCTACTGTTAAAAAGTCTAAACTTTCTGGTCAAAACGGATCTTTGGTAAAAGGTACTTTCTAGGGTTTTTAAGGTGTACTTTTGTATGTAAAAAGTAGCTATGGTGAGTTTAAGTACAAGCAAACTTTATAAGGTCTAAGATATCATGTCTTGGCTATATTTTCTGTTTAAAAACGTGTCATAGGCATTAAGGGGTCCAAAGTTGCAAGATCTACACATATAACATCATAAATACAAGTTTAATGACTAAAAATGCAAACTAGGCCAATACTTGTGTAAAAGTCTAACCAAACTTATTCTTGAACATAATAATGTAAGTAAATACTAACATGAGTTTCTAGTAACAAGATCTATGGTGAAACTTAAAAATAAACACAAGTAAGTAAGCTTTTAAAGTTCAAAATGGTGTTTAGACAACAATGTGAGTCAAGACTTGTAATGGAGTGATCTAGTTATGAAAGAATACTAGTAATACTTGTTAAGACAAGATTTAGTTAGAAGAAATGAAGGTGAAACCTTGTTGGAGGATGATAATGGCCGAAAATGATGATGATGATGATGGTTACTCTTGAGTGTTCTTGCTTCCTAGCAACATAAAACATCAAGAACATGAGTGATTGTTCAAGAGTTTTAGAGAGAGAGTAGAGAGAGAGAGAGCTTACGGGTTTGGATGAGAGAAAGAGCAAGGAGAGAAGTTCTTGAGTTGTGGAAGTAACAAGTGAGGCTAGGGTTTATTAGGTTGAATATATATGAGCTTGGAATGAAAAGGAGAAGTATCTAGTTAGTGTGGGGGTGGGTTTCGGTTCTAGTATAACCGAGAGAGAGAGAGGACGGTTAGAGGGAGAGAGATGGAGAGAAAAGAGAGTGTTAGGGTCTTGAGTTGTTGAGATAAATATCTAGTGAATGTGAAGTGAGGTTAAATAAAATCTAAGTGTTTATGTGTGTGTGTGTGTGATTTACGGGCCGAGAAGGAGGAGAAAGTGGGCTCGGGTTCGAGTCGTGTGCTTGGCCGGTTCGTAGGGGCTCTCAAGGGGGATTCAAGGGGGTTGGATACTTGTGTTAATTGGGTGTGTTCTTTGTAGTTGCAATGCAGATTTTTGAGAGGGAAAACATGAGTGTTCAAGGAGGGAAATGTTTGTCACAATGGATAACTAGGTTTGGCACGAACATGGGACAAGTTCACGCTATAGTTGTTAAAGTGGTTTGTAGGCATGTCGAGGGGACTTGATCTAACCATGAAGGGAATGGGATACTAGTAGTACATAGTAAAGTAACTAGACTCAATTAATGGATGAATGGTGGTGGTTGGTTTTCGGTTAGCAACCGATTGGAAGGAGGGAGGAGAGATCGCGAGTTCGATCTCGGGTGGTGACGGGTCGCGAGGAGAAAACGGGAGGAGAGGAGAAAAGGTAAAGGTGACGGGTTTATTTATATGTAAAGGGACAAGTAAATGGATTAAATGGATCGAGTGTAACGATTGTTTTATAAAAATAATTAATCACGACGTTTAGAAATAATAAAATGATAACTTTTGTGAACTAAAATAATACAAGGGTTTATATTTTGAAATCTTACGTTGCATGCATATATATATTACATGCATGTGAAAAATATGATCGTCGCGAACGCTAATAAAGCTTAATAAAATGTTTTGGACGTAAAATATATTAAGGTTTACGTAGGGAATGGATCACAAGTCTTGGTTTGTTGTCATTGTCTAAACACATTGTTATTTGACATGAAATTGTTTATATAAGTTATATATATGAAATGTGTGTCATAAAATGACAAAGGTTGATAAGATGTAAATTATAGTTTAATGATTTAAATGAACGTAAAATGAAGATGAAAATAATGATAATCCACAAGATGATGGGATCATGTTTAACGTTTACCACATAGTTTGGTAATTTGATAAATGATTTCGGTTAGTCGCTTTATTATTATTGAAATTCCAGCGACCATTCCGTGCAAAGAAGTCTTCATGTTCAATTATTGTTTACAACATGAATCAAGGCTACGTCAAGGCTATATTCCTATTGTAAATGAAAGTGATTACGATAAAATTGGCACGTTGCAAGTAAACAGTTACGTAACACAGTTAACACATAAGTATATATTATCGTTTTAAGTCCTTGGAAAACTTACGGGTTGTTACATCCTCCCCTAGTTGGGAGAATTTCGTCCCGAAATTCAGTTTGTCATCATGGCTAAGCGGCTGCTATAGGGAATAGATGGGGATACTTGGCGCGAAACTGGTCTTCGCGTTCCCATGTGAATTCAGAACCACGACGGGAGTTCCAACGAACTTTAACGAGAGGTATGCGTCTATGCTTCAATTTCTTGACTGCGCGATCGACGATCTCGGCTGGTTCTTCAACGAATTGTAGGGATTCATCCAAGTGTATCTCATCGAGGGGAGCAGTAAGGTCTTCTTCGGCAAGACACTTCTTCAGATTACTGACGTGGAATACGTTGTGAACGTTGCTAAGCTCGGGTGGCAGAAGTAGGCGGTACGCGACGGGTCCTATTGTTTCAATGATTTCGAATGGACCTATGTAGCGAGGGTTTAACTTGCCACGTTTGCCAAAACGTATGACACCTTTCCACGGGGATACTTTCAGTAACACTTTATCGCCTTTCGCGAAAGATAAGGGTTTACGACGGTTATCAGCATAAGACTTCTGGCGATCACGGGCGGCTTTCAAGCGGTCACGAATTCGAGTGATTCTTTCGGTGGTTTCAATCACGACTTCGGGGCCTGTCAGTTGGCTGTCACCAACTTCGAACCAACAGATAGGTGATCGGCACTTTCTTCCGTACAATGCCTCGAAAGGTGCACACTGGATGCTAGTGTGGTAACTGTTGTTGTACGAGAATTCGCACAATGGCAGATGTTCATCCCAGTTGTTACCAAAATCAATGACACAGGCACGCAACATATCTTCGAGGGTTTGAATCGTTCGTTCGCTTTGGCCGTCAGTTTGCGGGTGGTAAGCCGTACTCATATCGAGGCGAGTACCAATGGCTTTGTTCAAAGATCTCCAGAAATGAGAGGTAAAACGACCATCTCTGTCGGATATGATAGAAATCGGGGCTCCATGTCGAGAGAATATTTCCTTCATGTACATCTTCGTTAGATGCTCTACAGAATCTTTCTCCTTCATGGCGAGGAAATGAGCAGATTTTGTCAAACGGTCGACAATTACCCAAATGGAATCGTTACCCTTGCGGCTCTTGGGTAACTTGGTGATAAAGTCCATTGCAATGCATTCCCATTTCCACTCGGGGATGATGGGTTGGACGAGTAATCCGGAAGGTTTCTGATGCTCGGCCTTAACTTTGGCGCAAGTTAAGCATTTACCAATGTACTTAGCGATTTCCGCTTTCATGTTCGGCCACCAATATAACATACGCAGGTCGTGGTACATCTTATCGGCTCCGGGGTGAATGGAATATCGGGTTTTATGGGCTTCATCAAGAACTAGACTCTTGAGATCTCCATAGACGGGTATCCACAGACGATTAACGAAATACCGTAATCCATCAGGCTTGGTTTCAAGGTGTTGATCCATGCCACGGAGACTTTCGTCTCGGATGTTTTCGTTTTTCAAAGCTTCAGTTTGGGCTGCCAAAACCTGAGTAGCGAGTCCGGTATGAATGGTCATGGCAAGAGATTTGACACGAAGAGGTTTGACACGTTCCTTCCTGCTCAAGGCATCGGCAACGACGTTAGCCTTTCCAGGATGGTATAGGATTTTACAGTCATAGTCGCTGAGCAGTTCAATCCATCGGCGTTGTCTCATGTTCAACTCCTTCTGATCTAAGATGTGTTGAAGACTCTTGTGGTCGGTATAAACTTTGCATTCAGTACCGTAGAGATAGTGTCTCCAAATCTTAAGGGCGAAGACGACGGCTCCAAGTTCCAAATCGTGAGTAGTGTAGTTCTTCTCGTGAACTTTTAGCTGTCGCGAAGCGTAAGCAATGACCTTGTCTCGTTGCATTAAGACACAGCCTAAACCTTGGTGTGAGGCATCGCAGTAAACACAGAAATCTTCACATCCTTCTGGTAAGGCTAGTATGGGTGCGTCACACAGCCTTTGCTTCAGTGTTTGAAAAGCTTGTTCGGCTTTGTGATCCCAAACGAATTTCTTGTCCTTTTGCGTTAAAGCGGTCAATGGTTGGGCTATTCTGGAGAAGTTTTCGATAAATCTTCGGTAATAACCGGCGAGTCCAAGAAATTGTCGTATCTCGGAAGGGTTGGTAAGCGGACTCCAATCCTTGATAGCTTCAATTTTTGTAGGATCCACGTGGATTCCAGCTGCGTTGATTACGTGGCCTAGGAAATGCACTTCTCGTAACCAGAATTCGCATTTTGAAAACTTGGCGTACAACTTCTCATTCTTCAACAGTTCCAGAATAAGCTTCAGGTGCTTCTCGTGTTCGTCCTTGCTACGCGAATAGATCAAGATGTCGTCAATGAAAACGATAACACATTTATCGAGGTACGGTTTGCAGACACGATTCATCAAATCCATGAAGACGGCAGGCGCGTTGGTTAATCCGAAGGGCATAACGAGAAATTCGTAGTGTCCATAGCGCGTACGAAAGGCAGTTTTCGCAATGTCTTCTTCACGAACTCTTAGTTGATGATATCCGGAACGAAGATCGATTTTTGAATAGTAACTGGAACCTTGTAACTGATCGAACAGGTCGTCGATTCGAGGGAGTGGATATCGGTTCTTTACGGTAAGCTTGTTCAACTCGCGGTAGTCGATACACATCCGGAAAGATCCATCCTTCTTTTTGACGAATAGCACGGGAGCGCCCCAAGGAGAGAAACTGGGTCTGATAAAGCCTTTGTCAAGTAGTTCTTGTAACTGGTTCGACAATTCTTTCATTTCAGACGGGGCTAAACGATATGGGGCTTTTGCAACGGGTGCAGCTCCGGGTACCAGATCAATGTGGAATTCTACTTGCCTAGAGGGTGGCAAGCCTGGAAGGTCATCGGGAAAGACTTCAGGGTAGTCTCGTACGATAGGAACGTCCTTAAGTTTCTTCTCTTCGGATTGGCTAGCGGTAATGTGAGCTAAGAGGGCAGGGTATCCCTTGCGCATAAACTTCTGGGCTTTCATGCACGAGATGATGTCTAGCTTAGTTCCACTACGATCTCCTTGAATTGTCAGAACTTTGTCATCGGGAAGGGGTATCTTGACTCTTTTCTCATGGCAAATGATCTCAGCACGATTTTTAGTCAACCAATCCATTCCAACGACCACGTCGAAACTTCCCAATTGTACCGGCAACAGATCGATTGAGAAGGGATGACCGGACAAGTTCAAAGAGCAGTTCGGAAAGGATTCTTCCGTTTCAATTTGTTTACCATCGGCTAGTTCAACTATATACTTAGTGTCTAACCTAGTTGGCGTGATGTTAAGATAGTTTCTAAACTCACTAGACACAAAGCTTTTGTCGGCACCAGTGTCAAATAGAACGAAAGCAAAATGATTATTGAGTAAGAACGTACCCGTTACGGTGTGGGGATCCTGACGGGCCTCAGCAGCATTGAGCACGAAGGCTCTTCCTCTGGCGGGTTCTCGTTTGAGCTTTGGGCATTCATTTCTGAAGTGGCCAGTGCTGCCACACTCGAAGCAGGTTCCAACGGGGTGCGTCTTGTTTGAACGATTCGGACAATCACGGTGAATGTGACCTTTAGCCTTGCAGCCTTTGCAATACACATTGCTGCAGTCCAGGGTATGGTGCAGGTTACACTTTCCACACAGGGGCTGGTTTCCTGTGTATCCAGGTTTTCTTGCATCAGGTGCAGGAGTAGTTACAGCGTAAGCCTTTACGGCTTCAGGAGCTTTCTCAGGGAGGTCAAAGGGTTTCTTCCTCTTACCATCACGGCCGCGTTTGCGTTTGCGGTCGGAGTTCAGCTGGCTAGAGGTGACAGGTGATACAGGTACAACTTTGGATTCAGCAGTCTTACGAGAGAAAGACAAACCTTGGCGGTTTGCCTGGTAGGTCAGATTGTGAGCCAGGCGGATAGCAGATTAGAGAGTTGTGGGGTTAGAAGCCATAACACTTTCCTGAATGGCGGGAGCAAGACCCCAAATGTATCTCTCGATTTTCTTGTGCAAAGGGGTCACCATTGTAGGGCAGATGTGTGCCAATTCGTGGAATCGACGGGTGTATGCAGCAATGTCGGGTCCATTCATGGCCAAGTTCCAGAATTCAACTTCCAAATGTTGCAGTTCTTCACGAGGACAATACTCATCTCGCATGAGTAGTTTCAGTTCGTCCCAAGCCATAGCGTAAGCTTGGTCCTGTCCGAGGGCTTCAGCATGAGAGTTCCACCAAGTTAGAACTCCTTCTCCGAACACGCTAGTGGCGTACTTGACCTTGTAACCATCGGGACAGTTACACATACGGAACACAGATTCCATCTTTTCGAACCAGCGAATGAGTCCAACTGCTCCTTCGGTACCCTTGAAGTGCAAGGGCTTGCAATTCATGAAATCTTTGTAAGAGCATTCCCGGACACCTGTAAGTCACTCAAAACCTTGAATACAATTCGTACAATTGTAGTCATAAATCTTCCGGTCGTAGAAGAAAAGTCTTTAGTCTTACCACCAGGGGATCCTGATCTCCTTCCGTTAGAGGCAGAAGCTCGATCTGCTTCGGCGGTCGCAAGTGCATCAGCTATACGCTGGTTAATCATGGCTTCAATGGCTGCAGCGTCCAGGGTTGGGGTTTCGAGAGGGTCACTATCACGGTTCGCGCGTCTTGACATTCTACTTTAAATTGTATAAGATAAAATAAAGTAAGACATCATACATAGTATAAGTGAATGCAACCAAACATGACATGCCAAAATCCATAACATCCACAACAATATAACATAACAACACATTACATCATAAAGTACATCAGAGTTGATAAATAAAGGTACATGATACAACATAATCAATTCTTGTCCACAATTGTTCAGACCAACATAAACATTTGTCCGGTGATAAAAACAGATTCACCAATATTACAAGTCTTGAATACATCATAATAATACCATGAAAGAGTAATAGTCACTCCATAAGATCACAACTCTAATGAAACGGCGCTCGATCAACGATGTCGAGAATGTCACGGATCTGGATAATCACTGATAGCAACAGGCGAATGAGGCTGGCGAAGTCCTCCGCTGATGGGGTAGAGGCTGCGAGAGCTCGGATGGCCTGGTTGGCCTCAACGGCAACTCCATAGGCGTCAGATAAGTGAACATGGAGGGTATCGAGAGCCTGATCCTGAGAGGTCACACGGGCCTCTAGGACGGCAAGACGGGTGGCAAGGTCAGTGATAGTGGCAGGTGGAGCAAGGCTACGGATGGTGGCATGAAGCTGGCGAATCTCATCGTCACGACGAGCGATGCAAGCAAAGAGGGATGATACCAAGGAGTCAACGGGGATGCCAGAAAGAACGGGGCTAGGTGTATCGGAAGGTGCTGGAGCATGTGGTGGCAGTGGCACGTCCTGGGTCTCAGCAGTGGAGGATGGCTCTCCGACCTCAAAGGTGCTGTCAGCAAATCTCACCCGTTTCTTGGGTGGCATCATCTCCGGCTCAGTAGGCAACTCAACAGGTTCAGGAGAGAGGGAATGTTTGCGAGACGGCTCGGAAACAGTGACTGGGTCAGAAACATGATGTCGACTACGCCTAACCGACTTCCTAGGGGTAAGCATCCGAAGGGGGCCGTTAGGTGTGGAGCGATACGGTCGGAATGAGGGCTCACGAGCGGGAGAAACAGGGCTAGAAGCGGATAGGGTAACGGTGAGAGTGTTCGGTTTTAGGTTTATTTGGAAATAATGTAAAATATACATTTTTAATTAAATAAAATATATAAAATTCCCAAATAATATTTAAAGATGATAAATATTTATGTAAATAAATATTAAGTCAAAATGAGGGTTTTCATATGAGAAATTGATTAATTTCACTAAGTAGTTGAAAACCGGGCGATTTTGCGGGTAACTGCCGATTATACGATATTTATCCGTTTAAGTTAGAAATCAACCAAGTATAATAAAATATGATTAGTTTCTGTCCAAAATGGGTAGATAAATATTTCAAGTGTTGGTTTGCATTGGTTTTGCCGGTTTGATGTAACTAGTGTCGGTTTTGCCGTTTTGGTCTCGTTTGCCCGTTAAATGATATCGTTAGGTTCCTAAATTCACCATATATGTTTGTAAACATGTTTTTACCATTAAAATAACCCTAAGTGTTTATTTGGACCAGATTTGGGTTTCGTTACGAAAATGGAGTTTCCGGGTTCGTCGGGTGTCGGTTTTAGTCCCGGTTTGTGCCCAAATTCAAGTAATTTATAAAGGAATCTTTTGGCTATGTCCTAGGTTCACTTTAACCATCATAACCTACTGTTAAAAAGTCTAAACTTTCTGGTCAAAACGGATCTTTGGTAAAAGGTACTTTCTAGGGTTTTTAAGGTGTACTTTCGTATGTAAAAAGTAGCTATGGTGAGTTTAAGTACAAGCAAACTTTATAAGGTCTAAGATATCATGTATTGGCTATATTTTCAGTTTAAAAACGTGTCATAGGCATTAAGGGGTCCAAAGTTGCAAGATCTACACATATAACATCATAAATACAAGTTTAATGACTAAAAATGCAAACTAGGCCAATACTTGTGTAAAAGTCTAACCAAACTTATTCTTGAACATAATAATGTAAGTAAATACTAACATGAGTTTCTAGTAACAAGATCTATGGTGAAACTTAAAAATAAACACAAGTAAGTAAGCTTTTAAAGTTCAAAATGGTGTTTAGACAACAATGTGAGTCAAGACTTGTAATGGAGTGATCTAGTTATGAAAGAATACTAGTAATACTTGTTAAGACAAGATTTAGTTAGAAGAAATGAAGGTGAAACCTTGTTGGAGGATGATAATGGCCGAAAATGATGATGATGATGATGGTTACTCTTGAGTGTTCTTGCTTCCTAGCAACATAAAACATCAAGAACATGAGTGATTGTTCAAGAGTTTTAGAGAGAGAGTAGAGAGAGAGAGAGCTTACGGGTTTGGATGAGAGAAAGAGCAAGGAGAGAAGTTCTTGAGTTGTGGAAGTAACAAGTGAGGCTAGGGTTTATTAGGTTGAATATATATGAGCTTGGAATGAAAAGGAGAAGTATCTAGTTAGTGTGGGGGTGGGTTTCGGTTCTAGTATAACCGAGAGAGAGAGAGGACGGTTAGAGGGAGAGAGATGGAGAGAAAAGAGAGAATTAGGGTCTTGAGTTGGAGGTAAATATCTAGTGAATGTGAAGTGGGTTAATAAAATCAAGTGTTATGTGTGTGTGTGTGATTTACGGGCCCAGAAGAGGAGAAAGTGGGCTCGGGTTCGAGTCGTGAGCTTGGCCGGTTCGTAGGGGTCCAAGGGGACTCAAGGGGGTTGGATACTTGTGTTAAATGGGTGTGTTCTTTGTAGTTTAATGCAGATTTTTGAGAGGGAAAACATGAGTGTTCAAGGAGGGAAATCTTTGTCCAATGGTCACTAGGTTTGGCACAACATGGGACAAGTTCAAGCTATAGTTGTTAAAGTGGTTTGTAGGGTGCAAGGGGTTGTCTAACCTTGATGGGAATGGGATCTAGTAGTACATGTAAAGAAACTAACTCAATTAAGGATGAAGGTGGTGGTTGGTTTTCGGTTAGCAACCGATTGGAAGGAGGGAGGGAGATCGCGAGTTGATCTCGGGTGGTGACGGGTCGCGAGGAGAAAACGGGAGGAGAGGAGAAAAGGTAAAGGTGACGGGTTTATTTATATGTAAAAGGACAAGTAAATGGATTAAATGGATCGAGTGTAACGATTGTTTTATAAAAATAATTAATCACGACGTTTAGAAATAATAAAATGATAACTTTTGTGAACTAAAATAATACAAGGGTTTATACTTTGGAATCTTACGTTGCATGCATATATATATTACATGCATGTGAAAATATGATCGTCGCGAACGCTAATAAAGCTTAATAAAATGTTTTGGACGTAAAATATATTAAGGTTTACGTAGGGATGGATCACAAGTCTTGGTTTGTTGTCATTGTCTAAACACATTGTTATTTGACATGAAATTGTTTATATAAGTTATATATATGAAATGTGTGTCATAAAATGACAAAGGTTGATAAGATGTAAATTATAGTTTAATGATTTAAATGAACGTAAAATGAAGATGAAAATAATGATAATCCACAAGATGATGGGATCATGTTTAACGTTTACCACATAGTTTGGTAATTTGATAAATGATTTCGGTTAGTCGCTTTATTATTATTAAAATTCCAGCGACCATTCCGTGCAAAGAAGTCTTCATGTTCAATTATTGTTTACAACATGAATCAAGGCTACGTCAAGGCTATATTCCTATTGTAAATGAAAGTGATTACGATAAAATTGGCACGTTGCAAGTAAACAGTTACGTAACACAGTTAACACATAAGTATATATTATCGTTTTAAGTCCTTGGAAAACTTACGGGTTGTTACATGATCCAACAATGAAACTCGAGGACGAGTTTTTTTCGAAGAGGGGGAGAATGATGGCGATCTAGACGAACCCGACCTGAGCCCGTCCGGAAGTCCAAGACCCGTCTCCGTCGGGTTGAAGATTTTATCAATATTTTATTTTAAATAGTTTATTTATTATTTAATACTTTCCTTATTAGATGTTATCTTGTTTTCCAAGTTTTTGTTTAACTATTTAAGAACTTTGTAATTTATTATTGGGGGGTTGATTTTGATTGAATAAAAGTATTTCGTTTGGAGGTATTTTCCAAGCTTTCTAGCACCGGGTTTTGGGGGCTAGGTTTTCATTTTCTTGACATAGATCAAGGTTTACTATCCATCACGCTAGGTTTTCATTCCTTGACATAGATCAAGGGTTTTCTATCCGCTTCCGCTATCAGAAATGGCTACTGGGAAGATTGTGCACAGGCCGGATGCCAGTCCTGCAGCTCCCTACTTTGGGACACTACGCATTAATGGCAGTACAAGACAAGGGTTGTGGGCTATAAATACCCCACAACCACCAGGTAAGTTCTCATTCAATGCGCACCCTCTCGTCTGATTACACTTAATCTCTCGAAACGCATACTGATTCTCACGCCCGAGCTTGGTCGCAGGACACCCTGTCCTGCCCTCCAAGAACAACGGTGTTTTGTGTTTTGCAGGTCCTAGTTGAATCAAATGGAATCCGAGCCGACCGCTAGCCAGGAGACGTCCGACTGCTAGCTAGGAGACTTGGGTCCGACCACCTGTAGTCCGACTGCCTAGGTGACTCGTCCTAGGCTAACCCCTATCTAGTCATCTTTGGTAGCCCGATTCTACACACCTTGGTAACATTCTTGTTTGAAGATGCGGTTTTTACACGTAGAAAGGCAGCACATTGTGGGAATGATTCATTTCTGGTGTAGGAGGCTTGCACGATGATGATGGATAGTTTGACGTCTTGTTGGCGATGATATGGATCGTTGCATATGCATTTAGGACGGACGTGACTAAGAATTTTACAAAGTGTTGTATGGATGCGTTTTATAATTCCAAGTTGGGTATTTTCAAATCAAAGATATAATCCTTTTTATAAAGTGTCGACAAAGTGTTTTATGATCCGACCCTTTTCTGATGCAAATACATTAGGATGTGAATGCGACTAACAATTTAACAAAGTCTTATAACTGCAACTTGTTATTTTCAAATCAATGTAATTGTTTTTATTCGACCCGTTTTAACTCGATCCCTTTTAAATTCCTAGATAGATGCCTTAATGGCAACTGTTTATTATCTGATCTAACAGTTGTACTCAAACCAATGATCCCTAGTCTAATTAGGTACTCAAGACATTATAAAGGAGAGGTCTTGGGTTCAAGTCCCACTTGTAATAAAAAATAAATAAATGAAGGTTACAAGCTGGGCCAGGGGGTTTTCTCACCTATGATGAGTTTCCTTCTAATAGAGATTGGAGATGATCGGGTGGGTGGATAATACCCCCGTCAGTGATCCAAATTTGCCGTTAAAAAAAAAATTGTACTCAAGATATTTTAGTGAGTTTTCTTTTAATAATAAACATGCCAGCTTTTTGGCAATTACCTGGACATTGAAAGAAACAACAATCTTTAAGTATCAGGTTTTATTTTCTTTAATGGTATTTGACTACTGAAAATGAGATCTCATCTGATCCAGCTTCTTTTCCCTATTAAAAAGTTTCTTTACATGTGAAGTACAACAGTATTTCATTTATATAATATATAATATATAATATATAATATATAATATATAATATATAATATATAATATATAATATATAATATATAATTAATAATTTTTAATATAGTTTTACGTTTTACCTTTTGAGCTTATGCGATATATAAAAAATAAAGGATAGTTATTATAACATATTACTAAAATACACATTAACATTTTAGTTAGCATGCTTAGTCGACGGTTGTAAGGGCAAATTCATAGGCTAAGTCTGTGATGAACATATGGGTATTTTTTTTTTTTTGGCATTTGCATATTTTCCCCTTTAAAGTTGAGAAAAAATATATTTTTCCAAATCATGCTTTAAAACCATTGTACATTATGCATTAAAATTTTATATTTTTAGGATATATGTAATTTTTTTCCAAAATAAGGGGACATATGCAATTTCCCTTTTTTTTTTATCAAATTTATATACATTTAATTCCCTAAAAATAATCACGTAAATATGAGATATAACAAGATTTCATGTCAATAATATTTAAGATATAAATTAGATTGCCATTTCAAAAAACAAATATAAATTAATGTAAACTTTTAACTTGAAGAACAATGACAATAAAAAATATATATTCTTACATTTGCATTAATTAGTGGTTTTTGTGTCAAGTAAGTGTTTATTTTAAAGCCTTGAAATATGAGAAATCGTTGTTTTTATAAATTATTTATCTCAGTGTTTATGTCAGATAAGTGTTTACCTTATGAGCCATGAAGTATGCAAAATTATTAATCTTCGTCATACAACAAGATTTTATACCAATAATTACTTTTTAATATATTTTACATTGTAGGATATTAGTTTTTTTTATTCTCTTAGAACAAAGACAGATAAACACTAATAAACCTTTATAACATGGAAACAAATAACTTAACAATCAAATTCTATACAAAAATGCTAATAATTTAAAATAACTTCACTATAATCAAATGGGTGGACTTTGAAGCAAAATTAAGGTTATGTGCCCTGAAGATCATGAGTTCGAGTTGCAAAAGCGGTCCCTTTTAGAAATACATGGTAAGATCGAATGCGTAGATCAAGCCAAGTGATCAGACACTTTCCCTAAGAATGCGTAAATCATACCCAAATGATCACCCGACACCTTCTGGACCACGTGCATATGAAGGAAGTCTCGTGCACCAAAAGTACCCTTTCTCTTAACTATAATCATAACATACGGTCGAGCTATATGAATACGCACAAATCTGAACATCTAAGACCAAATTCAAAATCCTAAAAACTCTCCAAAATAACCTCATAACTTAAACAAAAATATTTGAAAAATAAAATCCAGCTCCTCACTTAATTGTAACTGTTGTCCACCACCAATCAGAGCATTCATTTCCTGCCAAAACAACACTTCAAAGTTAATTTGACTCATAACTCAATACATTTTTATGTAGTTGTTAAGTTACTGAATTTGAATTATATAATAATAATAATAAATATATAAATAAATAAATAATGTGTAAAATTAAGCTAACCTGAGATATGGGTTTGTTTCATCAATGGTGTCCAAACCACCATGGTTCTTATGATCACCTTTCTTAGCAGCCAAATTAGAGCCATTGTGACTTTGACTTTTTCCAAATCTCCACCAGCCTGAGGTTTTTGGGAAGAAGATATCATCATCATCATTAGGTGCAAGAAGCTCATCTCTGAGTGTCGTGACATGAAGCTTCTGCTTCAATGGCAGAATCTTGGTTTTGAAAAAGAGTTCATCAGCAGAATTTGAGGAAAAACAAGGTACAGAAAACTCAAATTCAGAAGAAACAGGAGCTTCTCTATAACTATTGTTGTTGTTCTTCAAATTGGGTGTTGTTGTTTGTTGGGTGTCAACAAAATCATTTGAGAATGAGATTCTTGGCCCCAAGAACCCACCTTGTTGTTGCTCATTCATTTGCATGTTTAAGCATGCCATTTTTATGAAAAAGAAAAATAGAGAAACAGCGGTTCTTGTTTCCTCCAAGTAGTTGCAACTCACATGCTTGTGCTCCTATTTATACTTTTTTTTATGCTTCTTATCTTTTCAAGCTATTTCAGATATAATCCATGTGAAAAGGCCATGTATTTTTGGATTAGTAAATACAAAATACTACAAGGCATTTAGATATTTCTTTTCCTAAGATAATTATTGAGTGGTTATAGAGAAACCCAGTGAGTTTACTAGAGAACCCAATTTCTACGGTCGATTTGTCCAAAACGGTCGTTTCAGGCAAAACGGAGTGACGTGTTGCGACGACGACAACCTTAAAATTCAAGGGGCCCCCCTTTTCCACAAATCGTATTGAGGTCGTTTTGTTTGAAACAGTCGCTTTGGGGTCGTTTCACATGAAACGGCCGTGGGAAATAGGTGAATATATCAATTTGATGGATGGATATATCAACAGCCTAATTATTACATATTTTTCAAAATTAAAAAATTAATTATATATTTTATTTTTCAACGACACATACATTAGATATGTCTTCCTTTTAAGACCTAGGGTTTAAAGGAGTAAACAAGCTCGAGCTCTGAAATATGATTCATATATTAAACGAGTGGCTCGTTAGAGCTTTTTATAGATTTGATTCCAAGTAACTTAGTTGACCTCAATAATTGTTAGACTCAAGTTCAAGTATGTATAGCTAGTATACTTTTAGGGTTAAAGTTCTATTTATTAGTTTTAGTAGGTCGTTTAGGATAGAAGTTATGTCCGCTCATCATTCATATGTATATAGCAAGAGATATATTGATGATGATGATATGAAATTTGTTTATCAATTGTTCTTGATAAATTAATTCTGGGAAAATCTGTGTTTCACATGGCCGACTTAACTCATTTACATCCATAGTCTTAGAAAAGAAAATGTATAAAAATCTCTTAGTAAAATGATACGGTTACCAAGATAATTAAATGACTCAAGAACATTTGACAATTCAAAGATTCAAATAAAACACGGTCACGAAGGCTCAAGAACCGTAGGTTGTGTACAAGAAAACCTTGTTAAAGAACTAATAATAATTAAAAAAAAAAGTATTCAAAGTTTAAGATCTCGATAAGTCTTCTCCTTAGGTAGATCAATTTGAAGTTGTTTGAAATTGGATCTAGTTTGTTCCTTAAGATATAAAAGATAATCCATATTTAGTCTTTTCAATCCGGTTTAAATCACTCATGCGGTATTGGTAGAAACCAAGCCTAATTCCCCTACATCATACTCCCAGAGTTACGAGAAAACATATCATCAACTTCTGTGTAAGCTTGACAACACAATTCCTGTCCAAAGCCATATGGGTCGAATGGGACGTCAGGTCATTTCTTGTTCATTATTGATTTGACCCACTCATACAGGTCAGCTACAATCATACAGGTCAGCTCCAAGACTCACATCTCTTGACTCTCGTTTGGTACCACAAGGGTTCTTCCGAGTTTATCTAATTATCGGATCTTTCCACACTACGTCAAAAACAACCTTTAGCCATTATTTTTTCCAAAAACGCGTAGCCACTGTTTTTAAAAAAATATGGCTCAATGTAAGTAACACTAGTTTTAGCCACACATAATTCTGTACCCGTGGTCAAATATATAGCTTTTGGACCTTTTAGCCACGTATTTTTTTGTTTATGTGACAACAACAATCAGCCGTAGAGACTTTAGCCACTGTTTTATAAAAAAATGTGACATTTATTTGTCACACTATAAAATACGTGTGGCCAATGTGATCAACGACCACTGTATTTTTTCTAGTAAAGTAGCTAAAAGGCATTAGATTTAGCCACTTATACTAATATGTGTGACCAAAGAGTAATTCTTATTATACAGCTAGCTACTAAAAAAATAATAATGACTATAACCATCTTTTAGCCACACTTGAAATTTTTAAACGTGGCTAAAAATTCCACTTCCCTCTTATCTAATTTTTCACTTCCCCGCTTTCATTTCCCGCTTATCTAATTTCGAGATACAAAATCACTCCCTCAATCTATCTATCCCCATTCTCCCCCAACCCATGTCTCAGGCCCTAATCTAAGGTTTCCTTCACAACCGTCCACCTTGTAATTCACTCAAAGCACTACATATCCCATCTCCTTCTAATTCCTTCTCTGGCGAGTGAACTTTTAGGTAAGCTTTATCATTACTGTAACTGAAAAACAAACTCCGCACATGACGAAGGATGAGGAGGAGATGCCGGTGATGGTGGCGTATTTCTCGTCAACTATTCAACACCTCCGTCTGGCCGGAACCGTTTCTCGAAGCTCTAGCTACTCAAATCAAGATCGACGCCGCCCTCTCGTCTGGCCGCCTCGCCGCCGCTCTGGCGCTCGCCAATATGTTTCAGGTAAATTCGCTTCTTCTTAATTGCTTGAATGTTGAATCGTAACTGAATCGTAACTTCTGAATGTCTCCGCATTGTGTGTGTATTCTTATTGTAGTGCATAGAACATAACTCTCAGGCTTACTGGTCAGGGAAGCTTGGCGCCGTTGAGCGCGTCGGAACTGGATCCGGCGGTGTTCAAAGCCTAGGGGGTTTGGAAGGATTCTAATGTATATTAATTTGTATTGGGATCTTACAATGGTTCGGTCATTTCTAGATCCTTATTGTTTGATTTATTTCATTAGTTAAATGATTGTTGATGTGGATTGAAATTTAGGTTGTTTGAAGAATTTATGGATATTATTTGCTTTGCAGTGACTAGCTTTATGAAAGTTGAAGACAGATTAATGGTGTTTATTATAAGATTTAAGGATGCATACTAATTTTATACATATAAATTATTAAGGTTTGCTCCAAATCTGTCATCATAATTTGTTTGTATATGGATGATTGACATCCTAGAATTTGAATTAGAAATAAAAAAAATTGTTATATTTCGAGTTTTAGCTTTTTGTTACTGATTATAGCACCTCTTTGCTAATCTTTTGAATGCAAAGATGCTAGATTAAATCACTAAGTAACTATTATCTTGGTGTGTTATACAGACTTCAATCTCACTATATGCATGTTCATATACCGCATGAATTGCATTCTCTGTATCAATGGCTTATCATATTTCACTCTGGTATACAGACTTCAATCATGTTTTCCCTTCGTTTTTGTTGTTTATTGTTTGTTTTTGGAGTTGCCGTTCTCTGATATTTATTGTTAATTGCAAAACAACTTGGTTAATTTGTTAGTGAATAATCATTCATTATTTAATTTGGGACCAAATCTGTTAGTTTATATAACTATTTATCAGATTATTCACGAGTACGCAGCGGATCGATCATATGATTTAACCTAACTAACCGGATAGAACATGTTTACCTTATGAGCTCGGATTGACTTGATCTCTTGGGGGATTTAATGCAAATCCCTCTACGATCGCACACACGACACACCAATATTATGTGCTAGCACTTAATCACGAACATTCTTCTTCAAGCTTTGGTCAAACCACAATTTCGAACTCAAGGGAATTAGAAACCCTAGCCGAAATTTAGAAGAGGAGAGGAGGAGGAGAGAATTAGGGTTTTGGATTTCTCTAATCACTTGGATTTTATCGTCTCTAAAACCCTTAACCAAGGGGTTCTATTTATATGGTTTAGATAACTTAGGGAACAAGATTAGGGCAACACAATGAGCCCTATGAGGCTTACGAATTTCTAGAATTCGTACAAGGCCTTTGGGCCTCCACCAACTTGTTCCTTAATTAATCTAGTCCAATTCCCTTCTCTTTAATAAATAACTAATGGCCTGTTAACAATTAACTATTAGTTTTTAATTAATTCCTCTTTAATAATTCGTGATAAATATTAATTAATTATTAATTAATATTAATACATTTGGTGTCGAGACGTGTGACCCCGTAGGCTTAAATAATTTCCGGACATACGCTTACTATTACATGATCATATCCCTACAGCTCCCACTTGAGCTTGCAATAGTAAAGGTAATAACATTGGTTAGCGTCTAGCAACACGCCAATGCTCCCAGAAATATTTAAGTACAGCTTCTCAAAGTGTATTTAAATGGTTTAGTCATTTATTATCCCTTTGTTACCGACACCGTGTTAAATATGGATATGGATCAAAGTCATTCCATACTTTAACGATTGTGTTTCTCATTCTCACAACTAACTTAAGATTACCAAATTGCAAATCGAGACATCTCTAGATTTCATTTGGGCACGGCCATGCAAACATCTTAATTAGTCCAATGAGGGGCCCAGTGGTATCTGCTTCAGCACAAAGCTGAAGGAACAAATCCTCTTGACTACACGTGTCAAGTCACATACTTCATTACACTTACTGAAAATAGCCCTTTTGTACTACCTTATTCAGGATAGTTAGACCTATATCAAGTAGGTGCAATCCATACATGCATGACCTGCTTGTATCTCAAGTCTAAGGATAAATAAAGCAACCATTTACGAATTTCACTTAATGACGCCGATCCATAAAGTGACAATTCGTTAGTGGGTCAGTCCAGTATGCATCCAATGAATACCATGTGAGTTTGGTGGGACCATCCTAACCAATCACTTAGATTTTGTCTTAGTTTAACTATATTCCCATATAGTTAATTGACAATGGACACTTTAGAATACTTGACAAGTACTCAAGGATTAAACATGCAAATATAGGACACAATTTACTATTAAATGAAATCAAACACATCAAGTACTTTATTTCATTATATAAATAGAAATTGTTTAACATCCCTTATCCAAATACTGACACATCAGACATACATGATTTAACTAGCTAATCTAAGTCCCATGCCCTCGGCATGCCTTTCAAGTTTTGGTCTCTATAGAGCTTTCGTGAAAGGATCAGCTAAGTTAATATTCGTGTGAACTTTGAGTAATTTTATTTCACCAAGTTCGATCTGCTCACGAACATAGTGATATCTCCTAGCATAATGTCTGGCGCCCTTCTGAACTCCGGGTTCTTTGGCGATGATTAATGCACCCGAGTTATCGCAGTACATGTCGATAGGAAAGTTACTTGTGGGGACAATGTCAAGCCCACTAATAAACTTCCTTATCCAGACAGCCTCCATTGCAGCCTCTGGCGCAGGAATGTACTCAGACTCTGTTGCAGACATAGCAACTGTGGTTTGCTTCTTGCTCTTCCAATCCACAGCGCCTCCATTTAGAACGAAGACGTACCCAGACTGAGACTTCGTGTCATCTCTATCAGTCTGAAATCCAGCATCACAGTATCCGGTCACTCTGAGCTCTTGATCTGGATTTCCCCCATACACCAAAAACAAATCTCTAGTAGCCCGTAGGTACTTGAGAATGGTCTTAACAGCAGTCCAGTGACTAGTGCATCTCACCGCATACATTATAGAGCCTACAGCCGAAGCATAAGGAACTCTTTGCA